>JAUPFT010000018.1:20056760-20396760 GCA_036936625.1 Parnassius smintheus behrii
ATTATTTACGTAAAAAGTACAAAAACTTTCATTACATTTTTTTACATTTTTTATAGTAAAACGCTATACTAAAACACTAATAAAACACTAAAAAAATCCAAAAATCAACATAATAATATTCGCGCGAAAATGGCGTACGAAATACACGTAGATTATAAATAAATATTCATAGGACATTGAAGTAATATATACTTACGTACTAGAACAGCTATTTCAAACAAAACATGTGCGCTACTCTGTGTTCGCGCGGTTGGTTTTTTTATCATAGAATAAACATAGGTATAATGATCAGTAGGTAATAATAGATTGTATTGTTAAATAGGTAAATTATATCGAGAACAATTTTCAAATTTTGTCATTTATTTTGTATATTATATTCGCATATTTAATATAATATTACATAATATTATATCACAATTACATTTTAATAATATTTTAATCTGAATATTTTAAAAGGTATTCTGTTGCTACATTTAAGAGGATGGTGACTGATCACTACCTTTCTTCTTCCAGCAAGTAACTTTCATATTTAATTGTTTCTGCTTATATGTGACTTGACATTTTAAATTATTTAATTTGTTTTAGTTATGTTCGTATGTAAGTATACTTAAAATGTAGAGGCTTGGTTTAAGGAAATATATATATATATATATATATATATATATATATATATATATATATATATATATATATATATATATATATATATATATATATATATATATAATTAAACTTCTATTTGATTTAAAGATTGAAAACGTTGCTATAAATTAATTTCCATGATGGATAAATCTGTATCAGATACGGAAATTAACGTTTTGTCCACTAATAACAAGACTCCACCTAATTATGTTTTTCAACGAACCAAGAGGACTAGAGAAGAAATGGCTGATTCTGTTACTAATCAGTTGGCTGATTTCAAAGAAGAAATTTTAAAAATTATGACACTATTTACAACAAAACAAGAAAATGAATTTCAACGAATTAACTCAACACTGAAAGAAATCCAGCAGACAAATATTAGAATAGAAAGCACGATTTCCTTTCTAGCTACTCAAAATGAAGAGTTTAAAAAGAAAATAGATCAGTTAGAGAACCAGGTGAAGGAGGATAAGAAATATATCACAATTTTGGAAAATAAAATTGAGGAAATTCAAATGGGAAACCGGAAAAGTAATATTGAAATAAAAAACGTTCCAAAGAAAAATAATGAAACAAAAGAAGACCTAATTGATATGGTTGTGAGTCTATCACAGAACATTGGTTGTAAGGTTGATTAATTAGATATAAAGGATATATATAGAGTACGTGGAGAAAAATCTGAAAAACTAGATACAACGATTGTTGTAGAAACTGGTTCTACGATCCTTAAGACTGAAATCTTAAAAATGGGTAAAGCTTCTAATATAAAAAACAAAAGTAAGCTGTGTGCTAAGCATCTGGGCTTTAAAGTACAGGAAGACACACCCATCTTTTTATCAGAGCACCTTAATTTGAAAGGATCTCGTCTACACTTCCTTGCCAGAGACCTGGTTAAGACTAAAGCATACAAATTCGGCTGGACTGTATATGGCAAAGTATAAGTAAGAAAAGACGAATTTTCTTCTATAGTCACCATTAGAAGCGAAGAACAGGTACACCAACTTCTTTTAGACAAATGACTAACCCTTTTGTTAATTTTTTTCTTACCTAATCTAAAATTAGTTCCCTTTATTTTTTTATTGATATTAAAATTCCGTTTAATTATTTCAAAGGTGATCTATCACTTTTTATTTTTGTCAAAACTAATTAACTTTGTATATGTTACTTACACAACTTGCAGTTACACACACTTTAATAACACTATTATGTATACACTACACACATTAAATACGCTATCAAGAAAATACAATGGAAATGATAACTTAGTTCAGCTTAACGACATAAGTATAAATATAACTACACATATACTAGCAATTCAGTCTTACATATTTCGTTCAGTATTAGAGAAAACGTCTATAGTAGGTAGAAAATTAAATGAGTGAGACCTTACAAAGTATATAAGAAATAGACAATTTAAATATTGCACGTAATATTGAATGTGGTACTTTAGAGTTTGCTACTCATTTCAAAAGAAAACAAAATGACCTCACTATTATCTCACAAAATATAAGAAGTATCTATAATAACTTCAATGACTTTTTAATAACTTTGTCTAGCTTCGATTTTAAATTAGATGTAATTATTTTAACTAAATGCAGACTAGACAGTAACAAACCTATCGCACAACTAACTGATTACCGCTCCTACTCTACTACATACCAGCTAAACCAGAATGATGGGGTTGCTGTTTATGTAAATACTTCATTAAAAAATAAAGTAAAAGAAATAAAACTGGCACAGGCGTCTTGTATTCAAGTAGACATATCAAATAATATATTCTTATGTATCTATCGCTCGCCATCAAATACAAATATAGATAATTTTTTAGCTTCTCTTAGTGCACATCTTGAGACAATATCAATGCATAAAAATATCATAATAGCTGGGGACATAAATATCAATATTAGACCTAAAAATATTGAGCCATCGCAAGAATATAAGAATGGAATGAACTATCTTAACATGTTGGCAGAATTTGAAATACTTCTGGGACATGTGCTACCCACAAGGAACCTCAACTGTTTGGATCACTTTATGCTCAAAACAGACAGTAAAAAGGATCTGCCTTTCATAGCAATATTACATACCACCATTACAGACCATTTTACTAAATTTTTATGCTTATCCAAAATTAAATATAATCAATTTTCAAATAAAACTAAATCTATACTAGACTACGACAAAGCTCGAAAATATCCACAAGAAAGTAATCTGGCTAAGTTATTAGAATGTTATGACCCTAATGTATTAACTGATCTTCTTTTGCATAATATAGCTAATTCTATAAAAAAACAATATTATTACTATTGAAATTCCGAAGAGTAAACGTATCATAAAACCTTGGATTACAACTGGTATTCTTAAGTGCATGAATAATAGAAATAAGTTACAAAAGAATTTAAGAAAAGACCCACACAATGAAATTTTAAAAATAACATACTTAAGATATAGAAATTACTGCAATAATTTAATTAAAAAGCTGAAAAGGAGATATGAAAGAGAACAACTTGCTAAATCAGTTTCAAATAATAAGCTTCTCTGGAAAAATATAAAAAATATAACAAACTCGAACCGATCGAAAAACCAAAACGCAGAATTATTAAATACTAAACCCACCCCTACCGAAGCAGCAAATTTTGTTAATGAGTACTTTGTTAACATTGGTAAACAACTTGCTCAACAAATTAAAGATATTGCCTTGCATGACTCATATAACCATTCTCACAGACTGCCTGCACTGTGAAATTCCTTCACGGTCCTTGACACGGATCATGATGAAGTGGATAGAATCTTGATGAGCCTAAAATCTAACAGTGCATCAGGTTGGGAAACGATTTCAACAAAGTATTTAAAATTTGTAAGATATGAAGTGGTTCCTATTATAACTCACCTTGCCAACCTTTGTTTTAATAAGGGGATTAACCGGCGGACAATGCGGGCGGTATCGAGGAGCACCGCCTTCTGCATTTGAGCCCGGAGCGGTCCAACACGTAGTCCCAGTCGCCTCAGATGACCCGAGAGGCTGACTGGGATTAGCCCGTTTGCAGAGACGACTACAGGAATAATTTCGGTCGGCAGACCACCCCACACGTCGGTCACCTCGTGAGCCAGGTCCAGATATTTTGTTTGCTTTTCTGTTTCGGCTTTCACGAGGTTCTCGTCATACGGAATGGTAATGTCGACCAAAAATATCCTTGACTGTGCCCGGTCCATCAGCACAATATCAGGCTTATTCGCAAGAATAGTCCTGTCTGTGATGATGGCCCGGTCCCAATAGAGCTTGGCGCGATCATTTTCGAGCACGGCTTCCGGCAAGTACTTGTAATACGGCAATTTCCGATCCATGAGACCGTATTTCAGAGCAAGCTCCTGGTGAAGAATTCTGGCTAATAGGTTGTGCCTGTGCAAGTATTCAGAGTTAGAAAGCGCCGAACAATCGGAGATGACATGCCTAAGTGACTCACCGGGATGGCGACAAGCTCGACAGATGTCCACGGTGCCATCCCTTAGGATGAAGTCTCCTCACTGTGTGTATGGAAAAGAACCTTTTTTGTGACGAACACTTGCTTTCGCCACAAGACGATTCACATTGTGACGGCCCAATATTATTATTAATAATTAAATTCAATATAAAGGGGCGTCAAAAATAGTCTTAAAAGATATATATTAAGCAATTAAGTTAAATTAATAAACATAAAGTTAATATATTTCAGACATTATCCCAATAACATAGTAAATTAAAGGCAAAATTATTGTTTTTTCGTAATAAATAAATTTATTTAAAAACTTGAAAAAATATTTAAAATAAGATAAATAATAGAAATACAAGTCAAAAAATATTATAAAATTAAGTTAAATAACGTTTATAAGATAATTAGAAAATTTGTTAAAAATTGTTTAAGTCATGGGAGGTGTTCATGTATAAAAGAAAATTTTCCTAAGTTATTGAAGGAGTTCACGTATAAAAGAAATTTCCTAAGTTGTTGAAGGAGTTCACGTATAAAAGAAAATTTTCCTAAGTTATTGAAGGTGTTCATGTATAGATGTCTTGTATGGATGAGCTGCCGGAGATACATTCCTGCAGTTCTACATATATATGGGGTGGTCGGGAGCCCGACTGCCTGAAGTACTGTAGCACAATGACTAGTCCTATATTAGGGACTTATGATATTAAACTCAATGATACAAAAGCAATACTATAGAAGGTCTCCATGATGAATTTGCAATACAATAGTAGGGTCGTGGGTTCGAACCCTATATATGAATGACTTATGAAAGTAAGGTCTATGATTCAAAAGCAATACTATAGAAGGTCTCTGTGATTAATATGCATTACAATAGTAGGGTCGTGGGTTCGAACCCTATATATGAATGACTTATGAAAGTAAGGTCTATGATTCAAAAGCAATACTATAGAAGGTCTCTGTGATTAATATGCATTACAATAGTAGGGTCGTGGGTTCGAATCCTATATATGAATGATTTATGAAAGTAAGGTCTGTGATTCAAAAGCAATACTATAGAAGGTCTCTATGATTAATATGCATTACAATAGTAGGGTCATGGGTTCGAATCCTATATATACATGACTTATGAAAGTAAGGTCTATGATACAAAATCAATTTTATAGAAGGTCTCCTTGATGCATAAGCATTGTATGGGGTGGTCGGGTGACTGACTGCTCCTATTACTGTAGCAAAATGACTAGTCCTTATTAGGGACTTGAAAAGGAATATTATGGTGGCGTGTGTGCTGCTTCACGAGCAATTGGTCCGAGGTAAACTTGGACTCGCTAACCGATGTGTCCTAGACATATCATCTTAGTGCCGGTGGTAAGCGGGTTTGTTGTAGCAATACGGCTTTCCCGTGGACATCGCACACCCATACCGTTTGTGGGCGGCGTAGCAGCGCATAGCGAAGCGTCGTCTATATTTCGGATTGGGATGATGGGTGTGTTTGGTAGCACTTTTAAGTGTAACGGGCATACTCAACTTCATGTCTTAGTGCATTAGCGCTATGATACGTGAAGTTTTGTCCACTGGCGTCTTAGTAGCGTGCTACTATGATACGTTGGTGCAGTATTATATAACAACAATCTTAGTGCCGGTGGTAAGCGGGTGTAGGTGTGCCGCGCACACACATGTAAACTTCGCAACGTTGTATTGTAACTATATTATGTAGTGAATAAGATTTTTCAGGCAGTCACTAGTTGCCCGCCAACTGTATGGCACGTTTCGCTATAATAAATATATATTAGTAAAAGAATTCACCTTTCATTATGGTCACCAATAGGCACCCCTACGGAGTCAGCTCCAAAACTGGTGACCCCGACGTGATCAAGATGACTGAAGTGGTCTATGTGATGTTAATGCAGTAGTGGGCAATATTCGCGTGGTTGTGATCAGTGGACAATAGATATAGTAACATGAGTGCGCCGTTTCCGCCTACGTCACAGAACGTGCCGCCTGTTAACGTGCCACCCGTTCAAGACATCCAGCCACCCGCGCAACCGCCCATCATGGCGCCAGGGGTAGATGCAGTGTCCCTACAGTCTCGCCTCGCAGACTTTTGGACGGACCAGCCACGCGTATGGTTCGTACGCACGGAAGCTATCCTCGCACCTCAGAGGTTGAGTGATGAGGCGAAGTTTGACCTGGTCGTGTCTAAGCTAAGTAAGGAGGTTATCGCGCAAGTGACGGACATATTACTCAACCCGCCTCCTACCTACAAGTACGACGCACTCAAAGCTCGGCTACTCCACATCTATGAGGAGTCAATGTCGAGGCAGATCGAGAAGCTTATGAGCGAGCTAGAGCTGGGCGACCAGAAACCATCTCAGCTGCTTCGGCGGATGCGTGAGCTCGCTACTGACAAGGTTCCTGATGAAACCCTTCGCGTCTTGTGGCAGGGTCGTCTTCCGACACAAGTCCGAGCCGTGCTAACTGTGTCCGACTCCAAGGACCTGGACAACCTAGCAGCAGTTGCAGATAACGTCATGGAAGCTGTGCGGCCTTCATATGCCGCCACCGCTACTTACACCGTGCCAGCGCCAGCATCTACTACCGCCTATGACTTGGCCCTGTTGAGAGCTGAGGTGGCTAAAATAAAGGCTACCGTGGACCGGATCGATCAGCAGAGGTCGCGGTCCCGCGCCCCGGATCGCAACCGGCGTCGTTCACAGTCCAGGCGCCGTAGCAGTTCCTGCCGTCCCCGGAAGGAGAACTACTTATGCTTTTACCATTACAAGTTCCGAGAAAAGGCCAACAGGTGTACGAAGCCTTGCGCGTGGAAAACAACACAGCCGGAAAACTGAGCAGCGAGGTACAGTCCGAGGGTCTTCAGGTCTGTACCGTTTTTCCATTCAATCGTTTGTGTGTGTCAGACAGTAACTCCGGACTTAGATTTTTAGTTGACACCGGTGCCAATGTGTCTGTTTTACCAGCCGCGAGAAAAGATCGTCTAAATCAGTGTAGTGCATATAAATTATACGCAGCTAACGGCAATGAAATCGCAACTTACGGTACCAAGACAATAGTGTTAAACTTAAACTTACGCCGACCTTATCGTTGGGAATTCGTTGTAGCAGATGTCAAACAACCAATTTTGGGCGCCGATTTTTTAGCGTACTACAAATTATTAGTTGATTTAAACGCGCGTAAATTAATAGATAAAACTACAGAATTGAATGTTTCGGCATCTGTTGTCAATGTATCTCAACCTAGTGTTAAAACTATTGATGTAAATCATCCATATCAGGATTTATTGTTAAAGTATCCGGACATCACTAAACCAGCGTCATACCGAGAAACTGCGAAACACGATGTCGTCCACTATATCGAGACCTCTGGCCCGCCCGTGCACGCGAAAGCGCGCCCGTTGCCACCTGACAGGTATAAAAAAGTTAAAGAAGAATTTCGCATCATGCAGGAACTGGGCATCTGTCGTCCTTCAAAGAGCGCGTGGGCTAGTCCGCTCCATGTAGTTCCTAAAAAGAATGGAGATATAAGACCTTGTGGGGACTATCGCCAGCTGAATGCGATAACAAAGCCCGACAGATACCCGATTCCTCGCTTGAACGATTTTACTTTTATTCTTCCGGATAAAAAGATATTTTCAAAATTAGACATCAATAGAAGTTATCATTTTATACCTGTCGCACCAGGTGACGTGGAGAAAACCGCTATCATAACACCATTCGGACTTTTCGAGTTTCCTCGAATGACCTTCGGTTTGCGCGGAGCAGCACAAACCTTCCAGCGCTTTATGAACTCCATTTTACAAGGTCTTGATTTTGTCTTTTGTTATTTAGACGACTTACTTATAGCTAGTGACAACGAAGTTCAACACAGGCAACATTTAGAAATTATTTTTAAAAGGCTTAATAAATATGGAATTTCGATTAATTTGGCAAAATGTCGTTTCGGACAAACTAAACTAGAATTTTTGGGACACGAGATTAGTACCGACGGCAACAGGCCGTTGCAAGATAAGGTTCAGGCAATTGTGCAATTTCCGAAGCCGAAAACTGTTGCAGAGCTAAGACGTTTTCTCGGTATGGTCAATTTTTATCGAGCTCATCTTCCTAACGCAACTTTATATCTAACAGAATTAAATAAATATCTTAAAAGCTCAAAGAAAAATGATAAGACTCCCATCGTCTGGACGGATAGTGCGAACGAAGCATTTACGCAATGTAAGGCAGGTCTCACACAGGCCGCTACATTGACGTACCCTAGAGTGGGTTCCGAACTCGCTTTAATGACTGATGCATCCAATATATGCGTGGGAGCAGTCTTGCAACAAAAGGAAGGAGATAGCTGGAAACCATTGGGCTATTTCTCAAAAAAATTGACCACCACCCAACAGCGATATAGCACATACGATCGCGAGTTGCTCGCTATATACTTAGCTATAAAACATTTTCGGAAATTATTTGAAGGGCAAGAAATAACCGTGTATACGGACCATAAACCTTTAACTTTTGCATTTCAAAAGGTAGGACGCGATGAAAGCGAAACGCCTCGGAGAACGAGACATTTAGCTTTCATAAGTGAGTTCACTACAAATATAAAACATATAACCGGTGCGAATAACATCGTAGCTGACACCTTATCGCGCATCGAAGCCGTGACTATGCCAACTGCGTTGAATTTCGATGACATTACAAATGAGCAGCGTAGCGACAGTTATATCATGAATGTTATGTCTGGTTTAAATACCGATAATATTTTGTTAAAGGAACTAGTTATACCTATGTTAAATAAGTCTATTTTTTGTGAGATGTCTACTGATACAGCTCGTCCGTACCTACCGGAAAAGTTTCGACGCCTAGCTTTTGATAGTTTACATAATTTGAGCCATCCTGGAATTCGTTCTACGCGAAAGATGTTAGCCAAAAAGTATTTCTGGCCTAGTATGAATCGTGATGTTTCTTTGTGGGCAAAAACGTGCATACAATGTCAACGTTCTAAAGTTAACAGACATACGGTATCGAATCTGACTAAGTTTCCGGAAGTAGAGCGTTTTGAGCATTTGCACGTCGATATCGTTGGCCCTCTTGAGATCTCTCCAGATGGTTATAGATACTTACTTACGATAATTGATAGGAGGACCAGGTGGCCTGAAGCTTTTCCGTTACGAGACATTACGGCAGAAACTGTTGCCAAACATTTATATGAAGGTTGGATTTGTCGTTACGGTTGCCCGATAAAGTTAACTAGCGACCAAGGTCGCCAGTTTGAGAGTAGTCTTTTTAACCAGCTGTTAAAAATGTTGGGGGTTAATAGAATTCGAACTACTCCTTATCATCCGCAAAGCAATGGCGCAGTTGAACGTTGGCATCGTTCTTTAAAAGCAGCACTTTCAGCTCGCCTGTCACATAGGTCCTGGGTGGAAGAGCTACCCACAGTATTACTGGGGCTTCGCGCGGCCGCCCGCAGCGACTCAGGGGTTAGCGCCGCCGAGTTAACGTTCGGACGAAACTTGCGTCTACCGGGAGACTTTTATGACAGCTTTTCGAACAACCGTAACGTCAATGATTATTGTTTAGTGGATAAGATTAGAGATACTATTAGTAGTTATAAGCCTACATCCGACGATTCACGTAACTGTCATAGTCTTTTTGTGCACAAGGACTTACGTAACTGTGAATATGTCTTTGTTAGGGACGATTCAATACGTAAACCTTTGAAACCACCCTACGACGGTCCGTACCGCGTGATAAAAAGGGGCTCAAAGGTTTACCTAATTCAATTACCCGATAGACAGGTACATATTTCTATCGACAGATTAAAGCCTGCATATGTATTAAAGGAATGTGATGGTAACGAAGCAACGCCACGCCAAAGTAACGCTGACAACGCAGCGGATGTTGCACCTGCGCATGTACGGTTCCCGTTACCACCGTCCACACCGCTGACGTCGTTGTTACCCGGCCCGAGCAACCCGATAACCGTGAAAACAACGCGAAGTGGTCGGATTGTTAAGTTACCTTCACGATTTATAAGCTAGTGTTAATATAAAATATATATTATACAATTACATGTCTAAATGATAATCAGGTTTAGTTACTATGGATGTGAAAGTATTATTTGCATTGTCTAGTGCATAATATTTTCATTCAGGATATTCAAGTTACATTATTTAAGTTGAATGTAATTGTAGAAGCATCGTGTTCAGTATTTTGCGTATACTGCACTTTCATATAGGTTCCAGGTAGTTAGTTTAGTTATAATGTATTTAATATAATTTCATTCGAAATACTTCCTTTGCGAAAGCATTAGCGCGATAAGTTTTACGATTTTTACTATGGGTAATTTGCAAGAAAAACCAGTTATTGTTTCTCAGGCTCAAAATACTGTAGAGAATAAAGTGGATAATTTTCAAACATGGTTATATGTGATAGCCAGTTTTATGGGGGCGATAATCCTGTACACTATTTGGGTAAAGTTTAATAAGAAGTTCAAAAGCTGGCTTCGTCATCAAGTGTTAATGGCAGGCATTCCGATATCGGGCCAGAATATGGGTCAGATGATAGGTGCTTCTAGCACCAGTCTGCAGCATGTGCCCGCGCCCGCCGCGGCCGCCACCCCTTTCGCGGGGGTCTCCGTACAGCCCTGCGCACAAGCGCATTAGCAAGTTTTTGTTGTTAGTTTTAAGTTTATATTCATTGTATAGTTTTAAGTTTTTTTGTATTCAATTGTTGTAAAGGGGGAAGTATTGTAGGTGTGCCGCGCACACACATGTAAACTTCGCAACGTTGTATTGTAACTATATTATGTAGTGAATAAGATTTTTCAGGCAGTCACTAGTTGCCCGCCAACTGTATGGCACGTTTCGCTATAATAAATATATATTAGTAAAAGAATTCACCTTTCATTATGGTCACCAATAGGCACCCCTACGGAGTCAGCTCCAAAACGGGTTTGTTGTAGCAATACGGCTTTCCCGTGGACATCGCACACCCATACCGTTTGTGGGCGGCGTCGTAGCGCATAGCGATGCGTCGTCTATCTTTCGGGTGGGGATGATGAGTGTGTTTGGTAGCACTTTTAAGTGTAACAGGCATACTCAGCTTCATGTCTTAGTGCATTAGCGCTATGATACGTGGAGTTTTGTTCATTGGCGTCTTAGTAGCGTGCTACTATGATACGTTGGTGATATTTTTTATATAACAACAATACCAACTTTGTTACCAAAGTCGATAGGGATCATGTGGATGTGTTGTGAGGGGGCGCCATCCGTATGATAGTTGCATTGATGCTTATTGCTATTTGCGGTATTGTGTCTTGTGATGGATCTGCGGGTGTGCTGCGCCTGATTCGACGCATTCCTGTTGTTCTGGTCGATGAGGTATACAATTAACATCTTAGTGTCGGTGGTAAGCGAGTTTGTTGTAGCAATACGGCTTTCCCGTGGACATCGCACACCCATACCGTTTGTGGGCGACGTCGTTGCGCATAGCGATGTGTCGTCTATCTTTCGGATGGGGATGATGAGTGTGTTTGGTAGCACTTTTAAGTGTAACAGGCATACTCAGCTTCATGTCTTAGTGCATTAGCGCTATGATACGTGGAGTTTTGTTCATTGGCGTCTTAGTAGCGTGCTACTATGATACGTTGGTGACATTTTTTATATAACAACAATACTAACTTTGTTGCCAAAGTCGATAGGAGTCATGTGGGTGTGTTGTGAGGGTGCGCCGCCCGTATGATAGTTGCATTGATGCTTACTGCTACTTGCGGTTTGCGTCTTGTGATGGATCTACGGGTGTGCTGCGCCTGATTCGACGCTCTCTGTGGTTCTGGTCGATGGAGGTATACGGGTGGTGAAGTCTGCTGGGATGTATGGGGGACCTTGGAATGGTGTAAGCCCGACGATAGTCGTATTGATGCTTGTTGCAATCTGCAGCATTGCGTCTCTGCGATGGTTGTTTGGTGGGACGCTATTCTCAATGGCGCTCTCTGCGTCTTGGTTTGACTCACACCTAAGTAGCTTTGCCCAAGTCGGGTCCCTTCATTGCGGGGCTGCAGACTGTCTGCACTCCACGATGTTTTATATAACAACATAATATTATATCTCTGTAACTTTCCCACCTTTGAATGATTGAAGGCAACTTGTTGGTGGGTGAGACAAACATGATCGAAAATGCATTTACTCAACGTCAGTGACACAAACCCTTTCTGATGGCGAATTATTACTCTTATCTTATAACTGCCTTTTGGCTATATCTGCCGTTGTATTGGTTGGTGGAGCATATGTGTCGACTTCATGCGGGTGGTAGCTGGCGGGAGGATCTGAGGAGACTCAAGGCTGCGGCCGAAAGCCGCACAACGTGGGACCCCATTCCCTTGAGGTGAGCGGTAGACTCATGACACGCTCTGCGGCTAGTAGCCGTGCTGATCATGCAATTGGTGGTGATGCCATACACTTACATCACGTCTGCAGGAGCGGCGGTCTGGCAGGTGGTGGCGCTCACGGAGGGTTTACGGCCAGTGTGCCTATTTGCCTAAACCGTGTGACGTACATTCACTGTGGCTGGATTTGTTCGTATTCTGTATGGCGTTTACACGCATTGACATGCGCGACTTCGGTCGATGTTTGTGCTTACGCACTAACAAGGGGCCAAGCCTCTTTTACTGGTTCTCCAGTTATTTTGCTGTGGACTACAGTCCAGTTCCCGAATTAGCGTTCCCCCCGGGGGGAGTGCATCAAAATGGTTGGCGCTCACCGTGCACGGCGTGTGTGGGGCCGTGTACCTCCCCTACATTTTTTAAATAAATGTAGGAGAGCGAAGTCCTTGTATCGGGTATTTTGTATAAATATATTTTGAGTCTTTTCCGAGCGGGAAGGGATAATTAATAATGTAAACCTGATGCAAGTGGAATAGGGACGTTTTATGTTCTTAACCTTTTTCGAGCCCTGTCTTCGTGAACGGGGTTCACTTAGCTTATAAGGCACTACCAAACAGCTTTCAATTGCTCTAGTGAATATTCATTCTTCTAAAAGACACCTAAAAGAACTAAGTTACTAAACAAACACAACGTAAATAAGGGTCCTAACTAAGACGATCACGCCAAATTATTACAAACGGCCTATTATTAAATCTTTAGAAAGATCATTTAGAAAGATCAAAACATAATTTATTAATCCTGGTCAAATATATATAATGTTATTTAAAAGGGAATATATTTAATATTTAATATTATAAAATTTTTATATAGATAGAGGGGGGGGGGGGGGATCGTTACAACATGTATACTTGGGAAAGAGGTGACGATAGAAGCATGATAGATTGCATTATTGTGGATGAAAGATTGAGGGGCGCAGTGGGAGATACGAGGGTTTACCGGGGTTCTAACGTAGGAACGGATCATTATTTAGTTTTATGCCGAATTAATGGTCTATTCAGGCGTTGGCGCCATCGATCATCTGTGTCTACCACTGCGTTACAGCGTATTAGAACAGAAAGGTTACAAGATGAAAGTGATAAAAATGAGTTCAAATGTAGACTGAAAGAAAATATAAGTGGTTTAGATGAATTATGTATGAAGGAGTTAGACTTGGAGAATATATGGCAAAATGTAAAGAAGGGTTTAGTGGATGCAGCTACCGAAGTATGTGGTGTTAGTAAGAAAAAGAATGAAAGGAAAAATAATACGTTATGGTGGGATGATGAGATACGTATGGAAGTTGAAGCAAAGAAGAGAGCATGGCTAGATTTACTAGCAACAAAGGCTGGTAATTCTAGCGGTGCGAATGGTGATATTGAAAGAAAAAAGGCAGTCTTTAGACATTTTAATAAGAGAGTAAAAGAAGTAGTTGAAAGAAAAAAGCAAGAAAGAACGGATAAGAATGATATAAGAATATCGGATAACTTCCAGGCAAATATTAAAATGTTCTGGAAACTTGTAAGAACTGCCAGGGGACATTCAAAACAGCCTATGATGAATGCTATAAGAGACGAGATCGATCGTCTGTGTCTACCACTGCGTTACAGCGTATTAGAACTGAAAGGTTACAAGATGAAAGTGATAAAAACGAGTTCAAATGTAGTTTGAAAGAAAATATAAGTGGTTTGGATGAATTATGTATGAAGGATTTAGACTTGGAGAATATATGGCAAAATGTAAAGAAGGGTTTAGTAGATGCAGCTACCGAAGTATGTGGTGTTAGTAAGAAAAAGAATGAAAGGAAAAATAATACGTTATGGTGGGATGATGAGATTCGTATGGAAGTTGAAGCACAGAAGAGAGCATGGCTAGATTTACTAGCAACAAAGGCTGGTAATTCTAGCGGTACGAATGGTGATATTGAAGGAAAAAAGGTAGTCTTTAGACATCTTAATAAGAGAGTAAAAGAAGTAGTTGAAAGAAAAAAGCAAGAAAGAACGGATAAGAATGATATAAGAATATCGGATAACTTCCAGGCAAATATTAAAATGTTCTGGAAACTTGTAAGAACTGCGAGGGGACATTCAAAATAGCCTATGATGAATGCTATAAGAGACGAGAATGGCTATATTCTGAATGATGAAGTTTTGAGTTTAAAGAGATGGAAGGAATATTTTGAAAGCGTGTTTATGAGTGAGGAGACAACGTGTGTACTAAGTGAAGTAGAAACACCGAAAGAAAAGGAAAGAGGTAGCGAGATAAGTATAGATCAAATAATGAAAGCAATGAAAAGCATGAAAGCAGGTAAGGCTGCCGGATATGATAGAGTTTCACTCGAAATGCTAAGGGCTGGAGAGGAGGTGGTGGCAGGCCTGCTGCACTCCTTGTTTAATTTATGCTGGGAACCGAAGCGGGTACCGGTAGACTGGTGCAAAGCCGTGATAGTCCCAGTATATAAAGGAAGAGGGTCGCAGCAGGACTGTAAAAACTACCGTGGCATCAGCATTCTTAGCATTGTGGGAAAACTGTATGCTAAGGTACTGATTGAAAGGGTCATGAAAGAAACTGATGGAAAAATTTGGGATGTGCAAGCGAGATTTAGAAAGGGAATGGGATGTACAGATCAAGTCTTTTCCATGCGCATGATCGCGGAGAAGTTTCTGGCCAAAAACCAAAAGGTTTTTTTGTGCGTTCATGGACTTGGAAAAGGCCTATGACAGAGTGGATAAGGATTTGCTATGGCAAACACTGAACTCATATGGGTTGAGCGTTGGCTTGGTACGGGTATTGGAGTCTCTTTATAGGAACTCTAGTGCTTGTGTTAGGATCAACGGGGTCTACTTGGACTGGTTTGATATCCATAAAGGTGTCAGACAGGGCTGTGTGGCTTCCCCGTGGCTGTTTAACCTATTTATGGGCAGTTGTTTGCAAAATTTGAAAGTTGAAGAATGCGGATTAAGAATGGGTGAGTTAACCGTCAAATGCCTTTTGTACGCTGATGATCAAGTTATTCTTGCGTCGTCGGCGGCCGAGTTGCAAATGATGGTTACATTAATGAACGGATCATTAAAAGAAAGGGGTATGAAAGTGAACGCAAGTAAGACGAAGGTTATGGTTTTTGAAAGAGAAGAAAGTAAAACGATTTGTGAAATAAGAATAGAAGGGGAGTTGATCGAGCAAGTAGATGAGTTTGTATATTTGAGCTGCGTATTTAGCAGGGATGGGAGATATGATAAGGATATATAACGACGAGTGAATCAGGAAATAGAGTAAATGGGGCCTTCCACTCTATTGTGAAGAGTCAAAATGTGTCGAAAACGGCACGTATGGCAATTCACAATGCTGTGTTGGTCCCTACTTTAACGTATGGTAGTGAAAGTTGGGTGTGGCAGAAGAAGCACGAGAGTAGAATAAACGCAGTAGAAATGCGGTCGTTAAGGAGTATGTTAGGGCTGAATCTGAATGACAGGGTAGGAAATTGTGTAATAAGAGAAGATTGTGGTTTGCAAGATGATGTGGTGACCAGGATTAAGAAAGGAATGCTTCGGTGGTTTGGTCATGTGGAAAGAATGAATAAGGAAAGAGTGACAAAGAAAATTTATGGTGCAGAAATGAATGGCAGAGTCGAAAAGGGACGTCCTAGGCGAAAATTTATCGACCAAATTGGCGATTTATTGAAAACGGGCCAAATTAGGAGCACCCTTAACCGACGAGCATGTATGCGTAGGTGTATGGATGTGAAGGAGACAAGAGAGGTGTGTCAGGATCGTGCCAAATGGAAGTCTGTAGTCTCTGCCTACACCTCTGGGTGACAGGCGTGAGTGTTTATGTTATGTTATGCAGTTCTACCTTCATTTGTTCGTATTTCCTTTATTTTTTACCCTCATTCCCAACAGTAATAATAATAATTTAATAATAATAATTTATTTTATTTTGATAAAATGTACAAATTATTCCAATAAGTCTTAACTTAAAAATAGTCTACAATAACAGGCACCTGAACTAGGATTAACCTGTATCTCAGGTGTATGTGCTAAAAGACACATTAACAAATATTTTATGTTTCTTATATAAAATAATAACGTACTAACTAATAAGGGTTATTTGGGTAAAATACATTATCATTAATTTACTTATGATATTAATTAACTTAAAACGATCAGCAACTTCTCGGTATCATCGTATGCAAATTTTGTAACCATGTTCGAATTACCTTTTTACAGTCTGCCATTTTTAATGGATATATATACAAAATTGCATTGACTTGATTATACAAAAAAGGGCCGAGAAATGTAAAAAATCTATGCATGAAATAATCCCTTATTCTAATGTTAGTTTCAATTACTTTATCGTTGCGCCTTTTATCAGTGACCTCTCTTCTATAAGGCAATCTTAAGTGCTGTTTTAGTAACATGCTCATAAAAAATAACTGGCGCAGTGAGAGGACATTATAGGATTTGTATAAGAGATGGGATGGAAATAGAATAGGGCGGAATGTTGCAACTTTTAATACAGCTCTTTGAGCGCGTTCCAGTGGTAGTAGTGTAGTTTTAGCTGCTCCACCCCAAGAGGTTAAACAATAGGTGAGTATAGACTGACATAATGCGTAATATACTTGTTTTACTACCTTATTATCAGCAAAAGAGCGATTTTTTTTAAAACAAACATTAGTTGACGAACTCTATTGCATAGGTGGTTTATATGGTTTTTAAATGTAAACGTAGAATCTATAATTATTCCAAGGTACTTAACAGTTTTTGTATTATAAATAAATGGGCAGTAACATTTAAACTCTGTGACTGAGTAACATTGATGTGCATAAAGTTCTGGAATGGTTATATGCTGGGTTGAGCTGCGCATAGAAAAATGAATATATTTGGTTTTAAATTTGGGTTAAAAATGCTGTTTGCTTCTGAACTTACCGACACGTGCCGACATAATATTATTATTGACATGGCCGACTCAAAGCAAGCCGCTAAGCGGCGCGTGCTTCCCCAAGGTTTTTGTGTAAATCTTTATACCTATCTAGACTCAGTTATTCTCCGAAAATTTTAATTTCAAAATAATAAAAATAATAATGACTTGGATATTATTTCAATCCCAATACACATAATATTTGAATACTTATGTCATAAATTTCCACTTTATTGCTAAATAGATCTAAGAAAATATTTAAAAAGGTTAATTCATGCATAAAATTAGAAATTTAGTATGTATTTTTCATATGAAATATTATTCGGTAAAGAATATGTAGTAGGTAGTAATTATTTTTTTAAATAAATTCATATTGTCGTTTATTGCTAGAATATAATAAACAAAATAAAATTAATAGGTAATATACGCGGCGTTTTGCGCGCTCTTTGAACTCAAAAGCGAAAGCCGACGAAGGACTAAGGTACTAGGAAAAAACCCAAAAAACTCCACTCTTCGAGTGATTAAAAGTAGTGTCCACTTTATGCCGATTAACTAATTTTGATCCAATATCTATTATTTATTCTGTGCTAATATTTAGTAGTAGTATTTAAAAACATGGGAAGTTTTATGAACATAAAATTTTGTCACAATTCAGTGATCAAGAATAAAAATAAGGGTTGTTTATCGTCGGTCGATAAAACATATAAGCCGATGTCACAAATGTGTGACAGGTGGACATATTGAACAATATCTTCGTGGTCGTTGTATCTAGGTATTATTTATTCTGTGCTATTTGGTAGTAATATTCAAAAACATGGGAAGTTTTATAAACATAAAATTTTGTCACAATTCAGTGGTCAAGAATAGAAATATAAATAAGTATTGTTTATCGTCGGTCAATAAAAAATGCTAATTATTAGATTTTGAAAAACACAGCAGCATAATATTTTAAGTATTTGTTATTATGTGGATTAATAATACAATTTTTTAAATGTTTCTTGTTATAAAAGTGTTTTAATGTATTTTTACTAATCCTAGCTATAATTTAATTTTTTAATAACACTTACGGACGCTGTCTGAAGTAAATAAATAAATAATAACTATTATTAAAAAATAATATAAAAAACCACGAAATTTTTAATCGATTTAGAAAATATCAAAATTATGTTATAGAGTACAATAGCTTTGCCACGTCTATGCAATCAAACAAGCATCAAGCACCAGTAGCGCGTTAGCACTGATATTGACGGTTGTGTTTTATATTGCGAAATTAATATTCCGCCGTGAATGGCTTGTGTGCGATGTCTTCCTCAAACGAGGCATATTTTAATATGTTGATGGGTCTCGGGAAATGTAACTGCAATTATGCAGCAGCACGAAGATTTTACGGGGAGTGCTTTGCTACTCCACGAAATATACAATTGCCGACGGCGATGACGTTCCAATGACTTCACATTGGTGTGAAGTCGTGCTCCACCGCATTTCTCTCATTGTGTAACAAGTTTTTTGGATACTGAATTCGGTGAAAGATGGGGTGGCCGCGGTGGACCGGTAAACTGGCCGGCACGACTACCTGATCTCACACCTTTAGATTTGTCTCTGGGGTACGATTAAGTAGACTGTATTCCAAAAAACATGCGATACCGTGGCAAAATGCGTATGCGTATAGTCGCATCCTTTGAAAAAATAAAGTCCGAAACGTCTGTTATGCAACGCGTGCGTTCAGACATTATAAGTCGGTGTCACAAATGTATATAGGTACAAGGTGGACATATTGAACAACATCTTCGTGGTGGTCAAGTAGACATAGTGATAAATTAGTGTTTGACTATAACAGCTGTGATGTGACGAGGTCACGACCTCAGTGTGCAGATAATGTAGGTAAGACGCGCGCGCGCACCCCGTATTTGATATTTGTCACCGCCGGCCGCCACCCGGCGCTGTCGATAAATCCAGGCAGAGGTAATCAATCCACATAAAATTTACAAATATTATTTAATCAAAATTTTATTTGATTATTTTTACGTCGAGTTTTCTGAAGTAAAGTTATTTCTATACGTTTGAATACTGATTCTGATAAAGCACTTAACGGGAACCACAGGGTTTTTGTTACATATTGTGTGTGTGTGTATATATATATATATATATATATATATATATATATATATATATATATATATATATATATATATATATATATATATATATTTATTTATTTATTTAAGAAAATCAATATTTCAATGGGCCGCTTTTTTCTCTAGAAGTATAGTCCACATCGTGTTTCTAGTTTTCAATATTTAAAGTTACTGCTGATGTTGAAAGGAAAATAATAGGGAAATGCCTACATATACCTACCTCGCGGTGGTAAGGACGCGTTATGCGAATACGTTTAAAACCCTATAACCTTACAACTTTGACGCATTTTGCGCCTATCCGTGGAAACGTACACGCACACTCGCGAATGCTCGATGACAGTAGTCGTGCTGAAAGTACATTCGGCTCAGAGGAACGTTTTTCAACATTGTGTCGATGACGGAACATATCAATGCAGATACGTTCCAACACGGGTAAATATAGTCTAAGTTTTCATTAGACAAGATATAAAATCTCGTCATTGTTAGATAATTGACGTGTATTGGTTCTTCAACCAACATGTCAAGTCCAACTTTTCTGGTAATTTTAGTAATCAATCAAAAAAATCTAAGTAATTTTAGTGAAATACTCGCATACTGGTATTTCCTATATTAAGCATTTTTAATACTGTTTCTAGAGATATCTAATGCCTTTATTTCGAAATAAACTATTTTTTTGTAAGATTGGGAAATAAACTGGGAGAGTTCCGTTTTTGAACTTTGTACTTTAATCTGCAGGCCCTGTATTCAATCCGATTTTACGAAAGATCGTCGTTTGTAATTTTTATGTTTTGTTTTATTATTTATGTTTTGTTTTATTTTTAGTGTGTACGAAATAGTAAGGTATTGTACCTTTCTAGTGTATTTTATTAATTGACTCGAAGCAATTACACGACTGAAAGTTGTTTAATAAGATTTTTTATTTGAGGATAATCTAAAAATTGTTGATCATAATCTATACAATCAATTATATAGTTACGCCGTGTAGTGGCGGTGGAGAATATCCACTACCCCATATCTTCCCGTGGGTGTAATAAGAGGCGACAGAGGGAGACAGGCAGGAGATGGGCAGAAGCATCTTCCTGATAACTGCAATGATGTAATAAAAAACTGCGGTTGCCAACCCGCTCGCCAAGCGTGGCAACTATGGCACATATCCCCCCATGAGTAACGACGCAAACAAACGACCCCCAGTCCCCGGCGGCCCCGCTATCCTGGCTACGGTGGCGACCATGGTAACGGCGGGGCAGGGGGTGCTAAGAATCTCCGGTGGAGGTTCGGTTGCCACCTACGACGACACGACCTGGCAACATATAACGCACGCACCCTGAGGACTGACGAGAAGATACTGAAGCTGGAAGAAGAGGTAGACAAGTTGCGCTGGCATAATATTGGGTTATCCGAGGTCCGAAGAGAGGGGGAGGACACGGTAATCCTCGAGTCCGGCAACTTGTTCTATCACCGGAAGGGCGACCATCTGTCCCAAGGAGGTGTCGGATTTATCGTCCACAAGTCTCTCGTCAACAACGTTGTAACGATTGGGAGTGTGTCGACGAGAGTCGCGTACCTGATACTCAGAATCACCAAACGGTATTCGCTGAAGGTCATACAGGTTTACGCACCAACCTCGACACATCCCAATGAGGAGGTGGAGGAAATGTATGAGGATATTTCCATAGCCATGCATTCCTCCAAAACCCACTACACGGTGTTGATGGGAGACTTCAACGCAAAACTAGGCACAAGAGAAAGCGGTGAGCTGAAGGTAGGGAAATTTGGAGTAGGGCAACCGAACCGTAGGGGCCAGCAGCTGACCGACTTTATGGAGAAAGAGGGACTCTTTATGATGAACTCTTTCTTCCAGAAGCGGCTCCACAGGAAGTGGACCTGGTTGAGCCCCGACGGTTCGACAAAAAATGAGATTGACTTTACTATGACGATCAGACGCCAACTGTTCAGTGATGTCTCAGTGATCGCAAGGGTGAAAACTGGTAGCGATCACCGAATGGTTAGAGGCACACTGAACCTAAACGTTAAGTTGGAGAGGTCTCGTCTAATGAAGTCAACGCTCCGTCCCCCTCGTGCTCTAATCCAGAATCCCGAAACCTTTCAGCTCGAGTTACGCAACCGCTTTCAGTGCCTAGAAGATTGCAATGCAGTGGACGATATGAATGACAAGCTCGTGGAAACTGTCCATGCGGTTGGAGCTAAGTTCTGCAAAACCGGCCGCAGAAGAACACAAAAGCTCTCCGATCACACTCTTAATCTCATGGCTGTTAGACGGGAGATGAGGCTGCAATCGTCAACAGATTTGACAGCATACAGGCATTGAAATAATACTGGTTTTTACGGAATTTATCGCGTATATTTAACTTTTTAAATACCCGACGTTTCGAGAGCTTTACAGCACCCATGGTCACGGGAAGGACAGTGTAGTGTTCGCGTAAATATAAAAAAATCATTAAGCAAACAGGCAACTGAACAGACAGATCTCCAAATGCATGCGGCGAGACTTACGCAAATTTAATACTACTCGTATTGAAGAAGCGATTGAGCGGAACCAGGACTCCAAAGTCTTTGTCAGAGATCTGTCTGCCAGTAAGAGCCAACTGTCAAAGCCGAAGACTGATTGTGGCAGCATTGTTTCCGGGACACCTGAGATTCTGAGTGAGATTGAGAGGTTCTATGGGCAGCTGTACACATCATCGTTGGAGCCACACTCAAGTTTGAGTAACGATCCAAGAGCGGGTCTTATCCGACACTATTCCGATGATATCCCGGACGTCAGTCTGAGCGAGATTAGAATGGCTCTCCAGCACCTTAAAAACGGCAAGTCCGCGGGCGAGGATGGAATTACAGCGGAGCTTCTGAAAGCGGGTGGAAAACTGGTACTTGAAGTCCTTCAGAGGCTCTTTAATTCCGTCCTCCATGGTGGCACTACTCCGGAGGCGTGGAGCAGAAGTGCGGTGGTCTTGTTATTTAAGAAAGGTGACAACGCCCTCTTGAAGAACTACAGACGATATCCCTTCTGAGCCGCGTCTACGTGCTGTTTTCGAGAGTCATTACGAATCGTCTCGCACGCAGACTCGACGACTTCCAGCCTCCCGAACAAGCCGGTTTCCGAAAAGGCTTTAGTACCATAGACCACATACATACCCTTCGGCAAATTGTACAGAAGTCCGAAGAGTACAATCTGCCACTTTGCCTAGCGTAAGTGGACTATTAGAAAGCCTTTGATTTCGTCGAAATTTGGGCGGTGCTACAGTCTCTTCAGCGGTGCCAAGTTGGCTGTCGGTATATCGAAGGGCTGAAGTGTTTGTACAGTAGGGCTACGATGGCTATCCGAGTACAGAACCAGAGTACGAAACCTATCCAACTGCAGAGAGGTGTAAGACAGGGTGACGTTATTTCCCCGAAATTCTTTACCGCGGCATTGGAAGACGTTTTCAAGCTACTGGACTGGAAAGGATACGGTATTAACATCAATGGCGAGTACATCACTCACCTTCGATTTGCCGGCGATATAGTCCTTATGGCAGAATCGCTGGAGGACTTTAGCACTATGCTCAATGACCTCAATAGTGCCTCCCAACGGATAGGTCTTAAGATGAACATGGACAAAACAAAGATGATGTTTAATGTCCATGTCACACCTATGCCGGTAGTTGTTGGGAGCACTATGCTCGAAGTTGTTGACGAGTGCGTTTACCTGGGACAAATAGTCCGACTAGGTAAGTCCAACTTCGACCGAGAGGTCAATCGACGGATTCAACTCGGCTGGCCAGCGTTTGGGAAATTACGACACATCTTCTCGTCAGATATACCTCAAACTCTGAAAACTAGACAAGTACAACTAGTGCGTGTTGCCAGTGATGTCTTACGGATATGAGACGTGGTCCTTCACTGCTGGCCGTATGAGGACGCTCAAAGTCGCTCAGCGAGCTATGGAGAGGGCTATGCTCGGAGTTTCTCTGCGTGATAAACTTAGAAATGAGGATATCCGCAGTAGAACCAGAGTGACGGACATAGCCCAACGGATTAGTAAGCTGAAGTGGCAATGGGCCGGCCATATAGCTCGAAGAACCGACAACCGTTGGGGAAAAACGTTCTCGAGTGGCAGCCTCGTACCGGTAGACGAAGTGTAGGGTGACCCCCCACCAGATGGAGTGACGACCTGGTAAGAAATGCAGGAAGTCGATGGATGCAGGTGGCTCAGGACCGTGCTTTGTGGCATACCTTGGGGGAGGCCTATGTTCAGCAGTGGACTTGTAAAGGGCTGTAATGATGATGACGATGATGAATTATATAGTTAATTTTGTTACAAGTGTTAAATAGATTTTTGTAATGGGAATTTTCTCTTATGAAATAACAGTTTTTATATTGATTGCATACTGATGGGAATTTAACATCCCCGTATTTAAATATCTCTTATTTAAAACATTGAAAAAACAATTAAAGTATATTCTCTTAGTTGTTTTAATATTATGTATAATTCTGAAGTAACAGCTAGTGAATTTTATCGTTTTCCACGAACACAAATAACATATTTTTTCTGATAAACCATAGTCTTGATTGAGAACAAAACTTTTTAATACACTTCGTTTTTTTACGCTATATTTATATTTATATAATTTTCTTGTGTATTTATATTTATATATTTTTCTTGTGTATGAAGTGATCACATTTCATAGCGTTTAATCTTCAAATTAACATCTTTAAGCAATTTGAGTCATATTTTTCATTACAAATAAAACATTGTAAGATCTCTTTAGAAGTGATCACTTTCTTGAAATGGGTGCAAATATTCGTAATCGTCTTTGTGAGTTTTGTGAAATTTTAATAAAGGGTTAATATTATAGATATTGACTAATTTCTGTTAGATCTATTCTTTTTTAAATAAGTAAAAGTGTAAACAGTGGCTTAAGATTATATTCAGTAAACTAAAATCACAAAAGAAAACATAAATATAAAAAAGAAAAGTCTTTATTGAGACTCGAAACGCTCTCTTTATTCAACCTTTGCTTTAGCTTATTTGAGTGCTGCACTGCTGAGCTGTGCAATCGTAATAGTATACAGCGAAAAAGATGTGTAGTACATATTAATAACAATAATCGTAATTTATTTGCCTGAAAAAAAAATTTATTTAAATTAATTTTTTAGACCTACTTCTTTAGTGCGATAGGTGTGTGGCTTTCCCATGGCAGCCGAAAGCAACAAGCACTAAAGTTGTTCAAAACGACTATAAATCGCTACAAAATACAAACTATACATTTCTAGCGCGCTATTAAATACGCTATGTTATAGCGCGCTATTTATAAGAAAACGTGTAGGAGACCAGCAAGCGCGTTTAGTTTTGCAGCATGCTATATCTCGTAGCACGTTACATTATATGTCATTCATTAGATAGACCGCGTGCTATATAAGAACATTATTTCGTAATAAGTCGCATTTTAGTCTAAAATAAAATAAAGTGGTAAAGAAAAACCAATTAGACTTTTTCATACTTTTAGGCTTACGACTTTCTATAATCCTAAATCATTTTTAAAGCATTTACTTTTGAAAACGAAATAAAATTAATATTTTTTTATTATAATGGATGTAAACGTTATTTTAACCTAAATATAAATTATAAATCAAATAAAGGTGTATTTAAAAGTTTATTGATTGTACTTATAAAAATCAACTACACTATTATATACACTTTTGTATCTATATTTTATTTACATGTCAAACATTAGTTAGACTTCTTTTATAGCAGACAACTGTATCCTTCGATCACTTATAAATATACAGTATACACAAACTAAACAACGTCTAACACTAAATTAGGTCGCGCGCGATGAATAGCGTGCTACTAGATCAAATTTGCGTCACACGTGCTCTCCCAACAGCGCTGCTGCTAGAACTAGTTGTGCCGCTAAATATTAATACTTAATAGCGCCAAAGCGCCATAGCTCAATGGCGCCATGGTGACTACATACATAACACGCGCTATGTGTTATGGAGAGATAGCGCGCTATAATATGGCGCTATGCCCTATATTAACAAGCACGGCCTTGTGATCAAGATTATAGGCTTGTGTAAAAATATCGATATATTGATGTATCAAAATGTCGATATTTTCTCACAAAAATCGTCAAAATTTTTCATCCATATTTATAACCACCTACCTAGTAGTCACTGTTTTATTCCTTTACACCTTTGGTTGCCTGAAAGAGATCGCTATGTAGCGATAAGGCCGCAAAATGGTACATGTAATCTGCTCTTTGTTATGTTCTATGTAAATTTGTTTGTGGTGTACAATAAAGTATATTCATTCATTCATTAATTCATAATCGCGATTTATAGATATTTTATATTTATTTTAGAGCATTTAATTCGTATCAAATTTGATATATTTAAAAAAATATTTTATAATATATTTTATAATTTAATAGACAAAACAAAAGCATTCATTTCCTGTCTTTTTTGTCCTCAAAGTTCTAGTAACAAAATGTTGGCTCCGATCCTACCACGTCATGCAAAAGATGACGATATATCGATAACAAACACGCAATAATTATCGATACTGTTTAAAATATCGATACGATAAATATCGATACAAATTTTTAAACCTGCCCGTCGCTACAAGACACCACAATAGATTTTTGGATATTGTTATACAATATTTTAATAAGGAATGAAATAGAGCAACACAGAAGGTGAAAAGTCATAGTGTTATTTTTAATACCAAACTGTCTATCATTTTTTTACATTATTTTTTATAACATCATTCCAAGCCAGAGGTGTTGTTGTGTTATTTCTAATCTTTGTCACATTTAAATTATTATAATTTAATATTCTATTCTATAATATTTATTATAATTTCTTTACCAGCACTTGCTTTTTCAAGGATGCGCTAAATACACTAACTTTGAAATATTAACGATACTCATCTGCTCGGAAGGCGGGTCGGAGAGCTACAAACCATTACTGAACCTAAAGGATTTGGGTTCGGCGTTTAGGCATAGATACCGTGTGATTTATTGTGGTAAAAACATAATAAGTGGTTGAGTATGTGTATTTAGAGAGTGGGTTCAGTAGGAGTGGTAGTCATGACAAGGATATAAAACAAAGGATGAAGGTAAGACACAGAGGAAATGGGACTATTCACTCTATCGGTGAAAGTCAGAATGCGTCAAGCGTGGTTATTTACAATGCTCTGTTAGCCTCATCTTAATGTATGATGTTGTAAACTAAAGACATACACTAACACACGCACACACACACAAAACTGATTATATTATAAATATAATTAATAATTTATATAATATAGGTAAACTTTTAATACAATGGGAGTAACAAAAGAGCACACAGTCCAAATACTAGCAAGTGGATGCTGTGGCCCATGGACATCTACATTTATCCTTTACTAAGAATCAAAATGCAAATACGTTTTCGGTTCTCAACATACGAAACACAGCAGCATTAAGATTCTATTTTACGCTGGTATTCTGTGAGAGCAACCCATCTCGAGCTGACCCACTCGTGCTACAAACGTAAGATGCTGCAGCATGGCTTACAACGTATATACTATGTATTTTTAAAATCCACTTTTTAGATAATTTTTAAAACAAAACAGCGAAGGAGTTATAGAGAAAGCCACTACGGTGAGAAGAATTTTGCAATCACGGGAAGAACCCAGGTATTGAAACTAACATTTCAAATACTCTGAAGCCAATGAATCGTTGAGAATAATGAAAAGAGTGCTAAGAATACTAAGATTCTCGCGATATGAGATATTAAACCATTTCATTGTCATGTCATTTTTTCGAACACCGAAAACGAAGCGGGTACAAGTGTATCCAATTTAATGACTGGGATCTAAGTAACACACATATTTTGAGGCTGATGTCGTGAACAGGATTAAGAAAGGAATGTTTCGCGTGATTTGAATTTGTTAGTCCCTGCTTGCTCTCCTGGATGATATACGTGAGATTATATGTATGTTATTATTATGAAGGCTTAAAAAATCGTAGCGTCGTGGTCAAGTTATTATCTATTAAAATATATATTTTAAGTCATCTCATCGCACAAAATCACGGATCTCATCGCGGTACCTACCCGAAAAATCAGAATAACGTTTTGTCGGGCCATACCAGTTTTTTTTTTCTTTTATTAAAAAAGATTATTAACAATGCTATAAACATTAGTAATATTCCCCTTAACCACTCGTGGTAAGGTTAAAATTGCTTGTGTTACGAGTGGTTCACGCCAGTAGTCGAATGGTGGATTCGAATCCACGACCCTTTTGAGTTCACGGTCCGCGCCCTCCCAATAGGCTACTGTCGCATTAAAGTTAAGTTTTACTTCTATGATAAGAAAATATATAGAAATAATATCGCAACAGAGTTGAATTAAAGGAAAGAATTAAATTATTTCCGAATAGGTGCTATGAATAATTGGTAATGGTAGTCACGTAGGCGTGCAGATTTTTAGCGCCGTCATACTTTTAATTGGATTTTCTCTTCCTGATAAAAATGCGACTCATGTTCATATGACATTAATTTATACCAAAAAGAGCTTTTATTGTATTCTCTTCAAATATTGTTAAACTTATTACATTTATTTAAAAGCCAACCTAAGTTTTTTCATATTATTATTTTGTTAAACTCAACCATTCTTATAAAAAAATTAATGTCATATTAAATAAATTAAATAAATTATTTAACATGATTATTCTTTTTTTCTCTTTCTCAGCATTAATAGGATTTTGGATATCTTTATACTTTATAATGTTACACTAGAGTACTCTTCGAGTGGAGGAATCCATATCTACCTAGGAGTCCGTCGGGGTTGGTACTTGCTATTTATGTCGCCTAATAGCAATATTTGCATAATCGGTATAATTACAGGATGTGAAGCATTTCATCTTATTTCTCAGAGGTGACAACTCATCTGGATACTTTCTTGTTTTTGTTGGAGAGAAGTTGGATACAAGTTTTCATAGATTGCAGTGGCCACTCACTATAAAGTGGATTTTCAGTTAATTTGTCACTTTAGTTTTATTTATTTATTTTTTTAGTTTTATTAGATTTATAAAAAAAGAGTAATTGTTCGGATTCATTTTAGCTACAATAGTCCTCGGGCGATCAGCTTGACCAGTTTAGCAAGTAAAGTTTACTCGAAGGTTTTGACACGTAGGATGCAAGAAAAATCGGAAAGATTCTTAAGGGAGGCACAATGCGGATTTAGACCTGGAAGAGGATGCACGGATCAAATGTTTTCTCTCCGCATGATCACAGAGAAGCTTTTGAGTGTTAACCAGAGGATTTTCTGTGCTTTTGTGGATCTGGAGAAAGCATTTGATAAGGTTATAAGGAAGAAAATGTGGGAACTGTTGCCGGGATATGGTGTGGATGGTCGATTGTTAAGGGCTGTGCAGTCACTTTACTATGACTGTAAAGCCTGTGTGCGGGTAGGGCATGACCTGTCACCCATGTTTAGCGTCCAAGCGGGCGTAAAACAGGATTGTGTCATGTCTTCCTGGCTGTTCATACTGTATCTCGACAGCTGTTTACAGAAGCTGAAAAATAGCTGTTTGGGTGTGAAATTGGGTGATATAAAAGTTAATTGTCTGCTGTATGCTGATGATGCAGTGCTTATTGCACCATCAGAAGCAGAACTGCAGGCATTAGACACGTGTATGAAAGAGGAATGTGAAATTAAAGGTCTCCGTTTGAATGCTAATAAAACTAAGGTTCTGGTATTTGAAAAGGACGAAGAGAGAACGAAATGTGAAATATGGGTAAATCAGGAATGTCTAGAACAGGTAAATGAAATTGTATACTTGGGGAGTACTTTCAGCCGGGATGGAAGATGTGATTTAGATGTGGACAGGCGTGTCGCTGCCGGAAACAAAGTCAATGGTGCCCTGAATGCGTTAGTCAAAAGGCAAGGCGTGGTGAAGAGTGCACGCCTTGCAATACATAACGCAGTGTTGGTACCGACTTTGTTATATGGCAGCGAAACCTGGGTATGCCAGAAGAAGCATAAAAGCAAGTTGAATGCAGTGGAGATGCGATCTCTTCGTAAAATGTGTGACGTTAGCATAGCCGACCGAAAGCGAAACGAAGAGATTCGCAATATGGCAGGATTGAGAGATGACCTTATCACAAAAATTGATAGGGGCGTACTCCAATGGTTTGGGCACGTTGAACGAATGAGTGAAGACCGAATGGTGAAGAAAATATATAGAACGAAAGTAAATATTAAAAGGTGTCGAGGTAGACCGAGACTAACTTTCGAAGACCATGTGAGCAAATTGCTCGAAGAGGGGAGGGTCGAGAGTACTCGGATACCTAGACGTGCATGTATGAAGAAGTTAATGAACCTGAAAGAAGCGAAAGAGGTATGTAAGGATCGTGACACTTGGCGATCTGTTCTCTCTGGCTACCCCGTTAGGGATTGTGCGTGAAGATAAGTAAGTAAGTAAGTAAGTATGTCCTAATATATTGCGTAATAGCACTAACTATACCATACACATTATCTTGATGGTCAGCAACCCATCAATCATCACGCGTTGTTTAAGTAATTACCTGTCCCACACGCCTACTTTATAGAATTTACCGCCTCTAGCACTTTTTCTGGACCGATATGATTTAGGGAACTTAAAGAAAAGTCATGAGCCATGTTTTGTAGCATCCCAGCCGGGATAGCATCCGGGTAGGAGAACAGACTTTCCCCCTCGATTATATCCCCTGACAAGAGATAAAATTATCTTATCCCTATGCCAGAGTCTTACCCACCCTGCGAACATGAGCCTATGGTGGATATAACATCCAAAGTAAATAAAATAGGAGATAAACTCATCCCAGCAATTATTGACATTATAACAAAATTAAAAAATACATAATGATTTCTTATATTTACGCGAACATTGCACATGATTAAAACTACTTTTACGGATTTTATCGCGTTTAATTTTACTTTTTATTTTTAATTCCCGACGTTTTGGGCGCTTAAAAAATACATCAAAATTGATGTCTACTCTAAGTCATAAAGTCATTATTTTTTTATCTTTGCTTCCTTTGCTCGTCATTTTGACAGTGAGTTTAGGCGGGAACTTGGCCGTCGACGGACTATCGCTACTGTTTTGTAGCTTGAATAATGGTTTGAAGTGGATTTTAATTCGTAATTTTGTGATTTTGTGAATTGAGTGTCTGCGTCTGTGAACTAATAGAGAAAACGACGAAACAAGTGCTTTGATGTTGATATAAAACTCAATTTAATTGCGCCTTATGAACTTGAGTGGCTGTCATCATCAATAATCCACTGGGTTGAGCTGTCGTCAAAATCTCCCAAAAACTTTGCAACATGACGCATCAGCATATTGTGAAGAAAAAATATAGAAATAGAAGGGCTAGAACCCAGAGTCGTAAAGCCAGTTATTTTAAAAAAATATTTTGACAGTCGTAGTATTTATAAGTATTTGTCTTTGTTTTTCAATAAACAGATAAAATACCTAACGATATCTGTAATTAAAATCGATTTATTTACATTAAAATGAGTGCCAAAAAGTAAGTATGTATGGTCACATAAAATGTTGAAAAGTAACTATTGTATTATGAAAGCGAAATGTAAACTTAACTAATTTTCTCTACAAGTCTTTATCTATACAAATAATTGATACTATTCTATGACCTGTTCCTCTATATTTATCGCCAATTATTTATTGTTCTGATACATTCAATGTATATATTTGTCCTTATTTTTCAGAGTATAGATGAAAGGCTCAAAGAGCATAATAGTCTCTTGTGTAAGCAAAATCAATTACTTCGTACACAGAATGCCCACCTAAGTCATAGATATAAACTCTAAAGGAGGAAAAGGTAATCACACAAATAAATTTTAGTATGTATTTATTAATCTTCTTTTTGTCGAGTAATTTTCAAAATCCTGGTTTGCTCCACAGACGTGATGAGGTATTTTGGTTGTTCCATTTGAATTTTGTAGTTTACAAATTATATTAATGTTTAGTAAACAAGCATTCCAATGGTACTTATGTATGTAAGGATATACTCAAATATAATGTACATGTATTTACAAAAACAACTTTGATGTTGCATGATATTGTAGAGTGTTGCATTATCATCATCATCATTACAGCCCTTCATAAGCCCACTGCTGAACATAGGCCTGTGAAATGTGTGTGAAGTGTTGCATACGCATAATATATTAGTTGTTAAGCTTTCTCTGGACTGTGGTGATGTACCGTGTCAATGAATGTGCCTTTGAGATACCCATTTGTTCCACACTGTTACTTGGCAATGCCAGTTGGTAGGTGTATTTTTCTACAGAACTATTTGGCATCTTTCAAATGTGGGGTCATTACCCAAAGCTCTGATGATAAGCCCGAGCCCCAGTAAAATATTTATTTCTATTAATGCCTTATTATAATATAGGTGTCAATTAATGGCTGCTTATTGTCATTTCAGATTTTCACAAATATTTAATTTTAATTGAAAATGATGAAGCATGAAGAATGAAAATTTAATTATTTTAAACAAAACAAAGGATAAATAATTTTATGATCATGAATCTTGTGTTTAAAATATTTAACAAGCTTTGCTAAAGAATAAATATGTTTCTCAATTTAAAACTTTGAATTGTAGCTTTACTAAGTTTGATAACTTTATTTTAAAACATTATACCTAAAATATAGTATAGACCGATTCTAATATCATACATATAGAGTTGTTAAATATGACTTGATTATGGACTCGCCTTGGATATTATTAATTTATATAAATTATGCAGCACTCAACATCGACAACCTATGTAATTAAATCATGGCATTGGGCTATTGAGACTGAATAGCTCAATAAAAAAGGTTGTAGAATCTGTAACCAGGACGACAATAGTCTCATGGCACCACCTGTAAGACTATTGTGGCACATAAGCATTACGGTTATTTCTGGGGGAAACGTGAATATTTGATGAATATAATACTACTATTCTAAATTTAGAAAAAAGTTGATTATTAGGTTTTAGGTTTATTTTAAAACTATATCTTGTTTGCTATTACCAGTTGAATAATTATTGTAGACTGCCCTTTTCTTGTACTAAACCCCAGTCTGGGATGGTAGGTGAAATATATCAACATGGGTGCAGTCATTAGCCCTAAGTATATCTGGCAGACCATGCTCTGCTAGGTATCCTCTAGCTACATTTTGCCTTGCTTGTTATATACCCGGAAATGATATTTACTTCAGTATTAGTCAAAAATAAAATGAAAGAAGTAGATGCACTGAAACTTGTATTTACCTACACATAAGTATGTTGTTCCCCACATTCTACTGATGACCCCAATAACTTGGGTCAAGTATTTGCTGATTATTTGTTGTTTGAGCAATAGCCTTTCCATGGTTTTGACTCTTACCTCTCTGGTAACTACCTACTGCCAAGAGACTGAAAGATGTAAAGTACCTATCTAGAAAAAAATATTAAGTTATATTAGCCACATGAATTCATTGCAAATATGTGATGTTTTTGCACAAGGTGGTTATAATAGATGCTTATTTTAATATGCACTGGTAGGCTATCCACAGAATTAATAGGCTTTAAAGCCTCGTAGAGTTCTTTACACAAATACAAAACACAATTTTTGAACATCCGAAACTGACGTAGAAATTCGTTGTTGGGGAATTCCAATGGAACAGAGTTGTTACTGGTCATGTATCAATCGCTGATTTAATTTTCTTTCTTGTTTTTCAATTTCTGATACGAAAATGTAGTTGCAGTAGGCTTGAGACATCTTTTTTGTATTAAAATGATTTGAAGATAAAACTAAACCCACGTTCATGAACGAGGCTAAAATTTTGTCTCTTAAATGTTAAAAAAAGGATAATTTTTTCTCTTTCCTTTAGCCCCATGCTACAGATGGGGGGATATATGTCTACTCGTTATGTCAAACAGGGATATACTTCTCCTTTCCCCTGTTGCCATACTCTGACATAGGGATAAGATAATTTTATCTCTTGTTAGTGGATATAATCAGGGGATATAAATTTTGTTTCCGACCCATGCTCGCAGGGTGGATAAAACTGAGCAAGGGATAAGAGTTTTATTGTCTCCCCGTGGATGTATTGTCTTCTGCCCTTGCTAGCCCAGCAGGTCAAGCGCGATTAGTATTATGGACTATTATTTATTTATTTATTTAACTTCATATACACATTAGATGTACATAGGCGGACTTAATGCCTGAGGCATTATCTACCAGTCTACCTTAGAGTAGTGCAGAGATAAAAGAGGTAGGTGTAATAAGAAGTATGTACAATATATATATATATATATATATATATACATATATATATATATATATATATATATATATATATATATATATATATATATATATATATATATAAACTCATACATATATAAGCATATAAATATATACATATATAAACATTATGTAAGTATATATACATAAAATTAAATACATATATATATATACATACATACATACACACACACATATATATTAAATATAACATTAAACACGGTTAACTACGAACGATAAGTTGATTCTGCCATTTTATTGACGAGCATTTCTCGCACTTTAGATTTGAACGAAATCCGGTTTTCGGCACTCCTGATTTCGGAAGGGGAGAGCGTTCCAAAGAAGAACAGATTGAACTAAGAACGATGATTGTACAAAATAAGTACTAAAAGGGGGGCACTGAAGCAAAAGGTTATTACATATATATATATATATATATATATATATATATATATATATATATATATATATATATATATATAGTACCCGGTTGACCGAGCTTTGCTCGGTATTTTTCGCTCGATTTTTTTAATTCGTGTGTTTTGGAAATTATATTTAGATACAAATTACATACTGATGAATTATAAATAATATTTTTTGATCTTAGCGACATAACAGAAAAAACTGAACTGGTTATTTGAATAAAAAATCATGAGTGCAATTATTTTTATTTAAATTTTCGTGTTTTTAAAAAATACTAAAAAAAGGGCTCGAAAAAAATATATTTTCTCAAAAAAGAAAGAAACTTGAAAAAAAAAATAAAAAAGTCGGTCGGTCGGTCTGGGCTCGAACCGGGGTTTTACGATTTTGTGACCGCCCATTATACCAATAAGCTATTTATAATCATTACCAAACTGTCAAAATTTACCTTCTTATTCTAACTATATTGTAGCAGTTTTTAATTGCCTAAAAACACGGACAAAAAGACATTTTCTAAAAATAAATCTTAGCTAGATCGATTTATTATCCCCGAAACTCCCTGGACACTAAATTTTATGAAAATCGTTGAAGCCGTTTCCGAGATCCCGATTATATATATATATACATATATACAAGAATTGCTCGTTTAATAGTATAGGATATATATATATATATATATATATATATATATATATATATATATATATATATATATATATATATATATATATATATATATATATATATATATTATATTTATACCTGCGACTTGTCCGAGTAGAACTTAAACAAAAATATCTGCAGATCTCCTCACCCAATCTTACTTAGGAACTTACTGTTAGTATTCTATATTATATACTAGAAGTATCAAAAAACCACTTTATAATTAGTGTTTTACTATTATTTTTAAAAGTATGTACAAAGATATGTTATGCAATGATAAATGAAAATAGGAATTTTGTAGGATTGTACTTAAGCACTTGAATTTTAATAAGTATAACGGTTCAAATGTTAAGGAACTTCAATTGATGCTAGTATATTACATTGCTCCGTGGTAGCTTAGTGGCTAAATCCCCGTCATAATTTCACAGTACACTAGCAATGCGGGTTGACGAACACCGGGGCACCAATGAAATTGTTAATTGCAGATTAAGTGTTGATTTACCACGTGCATGATAAACCTGCATGTGCCAACATGCACTGGTTTAGTGTAGCATACATCATCCTATATTTTTCTTAGTAATGAGAGGAGCTTACGAAGTACATAGGTGGTAAATTTACCTTACTTCACTTTTATTTCAGAACCACAAAATATCATTTTTGTACATGTATAATAAGTAGATGCTTATTTTAATATATATCATCTATTCCATTACAGCCCATAAAATCCGCTGCTAAACTCCACTGAAATGTCCACTGCCTCCACCATAGATTTCTTCTAGGGAATTTCGCCATAGGTGCCACGCTTTACAGGTGGGTTGGCGACCGCAATTTCCAATTATTTTGATTTTATCAGGAAGATGGTGTTGCCCATCTCCTATTTCAGATTCCCTCTCTCACCTCTCACGACACTTACGGGACGATATGATATAATGGATATTCTTACACAGCCTCTATATAATAAATTATACAGTAATAATAAATTATGGAGTAAGAGATATAAAGCATAGATTAAACGCTCCACTGAACTGTTCTATATTTTTTATGTATTGAAAAATAAATGCACAGCGTTGAAAATGTTTTTTTTTATATAGTATGGGGTGACAAACGAGCACACAGTCCACCTGATGGTAAGTGGTTGCTGTGGCCCATAGACATCTACATCTATCCTTGATCAAGAATCAAAATTCAGATGCGTTGTCACCCGTGAGGACTAAGATGGAATGCCTCGTTTCCCGTAAAAAGGGTCTCCGGTTCTCTACACTCACCATACGAAACACAGCAGCGTTAAGGTACTATTTTACGCTGGCATTCTGTGAGAGCGTGGTCCTTCCCCGGTCGAGCCAACCCATTCGTGCTACAACTATACTACTAATATAACTGCAGCATGGCTCTACCACATCAAAAATATGTATGTCTTTACTGTTTTTTCTTGCGATTTAACTTTTATAGTAAGATTAGCAAGGATGTAATGTCCCCAGAAAACTAAGCGCTGTCTTGCTGATATAACAAATAAAATTGTTTCGTTTAATATAACTAATGATTTGAAATATTGGGTATTGTGACAGAATAACCGCAATAGTGTTTAGAAATGTGTAATATTCAAAGTAATTATATCACGAAATTATAATTGTTTGCAAGAAATTGACTAAACGGTTTACGAATTTTTCTTTAAATTCCTGAATTGATTTTAATGCATTATAATTTCAGCCAATCAAAGTCCCATGCTCAGCATATACCTTTCTCATATATTGTCTCCTAAAATGTACTTGCCGTCGTTACCCATCTTGAGAGGCTAGTTGACAACCGCCTTTTTTATTTTATTATTTTGAGTTGTTGGGAAGATGCTGTTGCCCATCTTGTGTATCGTTTTCCGAAAGAAGCGGCGACAGAGGAAAACCTTCGATATTCATTTCGGTAATTGCAGTGTTAGAAAAGTAAGTGATGTAGTATAGTATAAGTGTAGCGAATCTATGTGATTTGTTTTTATAAGCTTAGTCTCAAATCTTGCACATTACAGATTTTCTACGACCCTCACCTTAAAATCGCATACACAGTGCTACCTGAGATAGATTTTCTGTGATCTTTTTAACCGTTTCCACATGAGTCAGTTTAATATTTACATTGTTTTCTTATATATTTGGAGCAGCAAAGTCCAACCGTCATTAAGATCTCAGCACTTTACCAGAATTTATGTGACTACACAGCATCCATTTGCAATTTTTGTTGTAGAACGTATCTGCCAACGATAGCATCGTAATTTTTGGTTTGTTATAATTAAAATGTAGACTTTTACTACGTTTTCATTTAAAGGTAGCTTTTTACATTTCATTCATTAATTTATTTAATACAGTTTACCATAGCCAAACATGACCTATTTTTGGTATGCATGGCCTCTTAGAATACATCATAGCGTGGATGTTTGCTATACGCTTGACTTGTCAAACGTATTTTTTTAATATTTTGAGTAGGATAGTGGATTCACTAACAACGACACTATACAGTATACATGTTACGTAAACATTAAGAAGTGTAATATGTGTACGCAATTAATATTATAGGTAGTACTGATTTTTAATAATTATGTTATCTCACATTTTATAAGCTTATCATATTAAGTTGTATTTGTATCATAATATATCTTAAAAAGGAGACGTAGACTTTTTCCTATATTAATTTAATTTTTTAGCTTACAAGTTAACATAACTACTGTGACAATGTGAGTACACAGGAATACTAGACTACTTAACTTACAAACTTACTTAATTACTACTGGGATCTCTTAAGAATTAGACCCTGGGTTTTATACTTTGTTGAATATTGTTAATGCTTCTCTCGCTTAGCAGGCGGTAGGTGACTTCCCGATGGCACTGTGTTGAATATTCTTAACTCACGTGTTGTTTTTTGTTTAGCAGGCTGTGCTGTATTGAAGATACCTTACTGCTTGGAAGGTCTAGGCATATGTAACTTGCGCATCGCCCAATGTTTACGGCGTGGTCGTTTAAGAAGAACGTAACGTGCAAGCGCGCGAGCTATATGTTTTCCTCAGAATCGAGTGGATGTCATTTAAACTTGCCACGAGTACTCCTTTATTACGAGGTGGTTTACAATACAGAGGTACCGGTCACAATAGTTTTGATCGTACAGTGATTTTTGCGCACATAACACGTGCACTTTTAATTAAATATTTGATTCAAACTATTTTTGCTGTGACAAAGATAAGCCATTTATATTGTTCGAACAAATAAAAAATGAACAAAAAATAACAACATTCGTACTAATTTTAGTTGGTTATAGATAACCGATGATGAAAAGTTCTGAGGTATTTCTTTTTAGTAAAGTGCTTTAGTAACAACTTCACAAAAAGCGGAATCACCTCCGATATGTTCAGTATATGGTTTATCGTCGTACACAAATTCTTTAAGCGGTACAGTCAAATGCACGGTAAAGTCAAGAGCTTTACCAATTTTCTGAGAACCAATCGATATCCAAATAGCATGACAAATTTTTGGGTAATTCTTATTGGGTTCTCTTGACTTTATCTTCAACTATAATATTTGGTAAAGGGCTATCTTTTAATTTTCTAGCTAGCTCTACGGAATATTTGCATAAGAAGATTCCTAATTTTTGTTTTCTATGCTCACGTAGCGTTGCTAAGAACATTATTTCAAAACTGCAGTCGACTCCGTATCTTTAAACAAGTAAAATAATTAAAATAATAACAAAGGAATAGTTTTGTTCAAAAAATGAGACATTTTGTTTGTTATAATGTGCAAATATATGTTATATAAATGTCGCAATTATTTTATTAAATCAAAATTTTGACTAAATGGAGACTGGTTTTCTAATATTTTTAAAGCTGGATATTTTTTTAGAATTATGATGAAATGAACAATACTCGCAGTCGAAACGTGAGTTATCAAAATTCTGCGACATAATGTATACCTACTACCTGTAACAAATGAAACTTACTTTTTAAATAAATTGCACCTTCCATCTACGATTGCCATAAATTGGATGAGAGAGCGGTATGATTCTTTTATACATCGTTCTTGGGCAAATATTTCAAAAAAGGTTTCTCCGATAGACTCGACGATTGAACCTTTTACAAACAAGAAAAACATCACACACATATTGCACAATATTTTAAAACTTGGCATAGATGCCTTGAATGCCACTAGGATCAACAAGGCACAGTGATGTTTTTAACTACATTAAAAAAATTGTTTTCAATTAACCTATATTGTTGTTATCTTTGTCCATTTGCCATGTCATCAGGCTTGGCAAGCAGGTTGGCAACAGTAGTTATTTTATTATGTGGTTGTTATCAGGAAGATGCTCCTGCCGATCGCCTAGTTTCTACTGGTAAATAAATTGTAGGGCAGCCCCCCCCCCCCCCCCCTGTTACCCCATGGGTAAAACGTGCTGAAAGTGTAAGTATATATAATAGAGTAGTAAAATTTTATTTTCGTGTTACGTAACAAAACAGTGTTTGCAGTATGTTAACTATTTATTTTTTATTTATCTATAATAAGTACAATACAATTAGCATTTATCGACTGTAAAGGATAACATGTGATTCATTGTACCTGAGGTTTAAAACATGATTATATGTAACAATAAAATAACCACAGTGCTACTGGTGAGTATAAAGAGGAATTTCTGACAATTCTATCAAATTTTAACCTTTACTGAACGCAGTGCTCTCTCTAACAAATATTACGGAAGCCAGTATAATTACAGGTTGTGAGGCATTTCATCTTAGCCCTCAGGGACGACAACGTACTTGTAACCCTCTGTGTTTGAAATTGGCTGCAGGTGTCCATGGACTGCAGTAGTCACTTACCATCAGGTGAACTTTAAGTTTGCTTGTGACGCCGGGAATAGTGCACAAGCTTTAATTTTAATTTATTTAAAAAAATGAAGCTAAAACACATACGAAAATATCAGAACCAAACCTATATACTGGCGTAAGGGAACAATATTAACAGTGCAAACGAATCGACTTCCAGCTTGTCGATCATCGTCCATCAGTGTAGTTGTATTTTTATAAAGGTTTATTTTCAGCAATGGACTTAATAGTAGGCAGTGCTTCCCATAATATCTATAATCAGCGAATAACCTGTTTCTAATAACCTGTTACTACGTGCTCGGCGGATAAAGAAAAAACATCGTGAGAAAAATAAGTTAGAAAAAAATAAAATATTTCGAGGGCATATTGAGCATACGCACGGTGCAGTCTTCTTTGAAATGCTCAATCTCAGAAATGATTACCCTAATAAAATTAGATACCAATGAAAAATACATTTATTACTTTATTGCTATTATTTATTCGTGACTCGTTACACAAAATGGCATCCAGATCTTATTATTATTAACTAGGTATAAATAGTATTTGAAAACTATGTAATTGTAATAGTATAGTAATAATATTTAGTATTTTCCTTCAAAATTATTTCCTTTCTTAAGTATTTGCATCAAAAACATTATGCTTTAGACTAAGACCCAGTAACCTGTACTTTGTTAAAAGCAACAGCAATTACTTTCTCAGTACTAACGCAACCACAACTAATGACATCCCATCAAGCGCTGCATCCGCACATAGTTCCAGCGATTCCTCAGCGGCGACCGGGTTTTTGTTTACTTCGCTTCCAATGCTCACGTCTCGTCGTCGTCATCTCATATATTCATCTTATTTATTTTATTTTTTAATCTAGTTTGACTCTCTTAGTTCTAACTAGTTGTAATAATATAAAATTTATCAGTTATTTATTTGGATTTATTTTATAGTTACAGTATTCTATTCGTCTTACAGTAACAAATTTAAAGCTATCCATAGAACTTATTTAACTACTTGATTTTTATTTAATTAAACAAAATCTCCTAATCACTTATATATGTATACCTAAATATACCTAAACACAAACTGTGATACTGAAGTTGTCCTCTTCTGCGAAGTATACTTAAACAAGGTTAACTACGGGTTTTTGAAAGCAACAGACCTTACCAACCTAGCAAATTATAAAATATGGTTTTATAGATCTTAAGCCATGTACTTATAGTATTTGTATTAATATTATTAAAGAAAAACTGAACGTACTACGGTACGTCCGGTTTCGTGCTTTGTGTTAATAATTTTAGTATAAAATAGAGTGGTGCAATTCGAATATTCGTATTCGAATTACACCACTCCATTTTATACTAAAATTATTAACACTAAACAGGATAAACATACGCTTGCGTCGATTTCGCGAATCTACTGATCATGATCCCTAACTGAAGTGGATAGCATTTGTACACCTGAAAAGCATACCGTAGTCATTTTTATTATCAGCAGCACAGCTGTTTACAATTGAATTTACAATAAAAAGAGACAGAAATTAGTCCTGTTCTTGTAATAATTTTATAGTAATTCAGAATTTTGCTGAGAACAAAAAAAAAGATAATTAAAATTAAGAAGATTGTATATAATTGTAGATTGGACTCCGTACTAAGATAGCGGTTTAACTATACCGTATATAATTAAAAATAAACGTAAAGCTACTGCCTACTTTCGTCTCTTTGTTGGGCACAGTTTAGTACGTATATACGTACACGCATATTAAGATATTTATAACGATCGTGATAAAAAAGAAACATTTTTTAATCAATTGTTATAAACTTAGATTTTATTTGTGTAAATATTTTTTAAATTAAAATTTCATGTTATTTTACTCTACGAAATGCATTTTCAAAAGCAAAATAAAATCTTACAAGATCGCTCGATGCGCTTAATAAAATGGACGGTAAAGGGAATCTCTAATGTATTGGTAGAGTAGTCTGAATTTAGTCGATAATATACGACTGCAAACCGCGTTTTCATTATGGCCTAGCTTTTTTAAATCGACCTTAAAACTATTTTAACCGAATAGATCTTGCGAAACGTCAATTTATTCTAAATTAAAAGGTCAAAGAAAATAGTTTCTTAATCATTTACGAATCTTTTTTTAAATGGCGTGCTTGCAACTACTTAATGTACTGTATTTTTGTATAATATTATTTACCATAAAAATAATAGTTGTATTATTTTTTAAATATGTTATACGTGGTAGAGCCATGCTGCAGTTATATTAGTAGTATAGTTGTAGCACGAATGGGTCGGATCAACCGGGGAAGGACCAAGCTCTCACAGAATACCAGCGTGAAATAGTAGCTTAATGCTGCTGTATTTGGTATGGTGAGTGTAGAGAACCGGAGACCTCTTTTTACTGAAAACGAGGCATTCCATCTCAGTCCTCACGGGTGACAACGCATCTGCATTTTGATTTTAATGGAGGATAAATGTAGATGTCTATGGGCCGCAGCAACCACTTACCATCAGGTGGACTGTGTGCTCGTTTGTCACCCTATTCTAATGATTTCTTATATTTACGCGAACACTACACATTGAAATAATACTAGTTCTTACGGAATTTATCGCGTATATTTAACTTTTTAAATACCCGACGTTTCGAACGCTTTACAGCACTCATGGTCACGGGCGGGACTGAGATGTTCAACGTCCATATGTCATAGTTAACCGCGGTTACCATAGATTAAAATTTAACTTTTGTTCCGATCTATGTGCAGTATGAACTTATGGTATCTTGAAGTCTTGCAGTTGTATGCTTGGGTTGGGATTAAATTTTATTTATTATAGGATCCCAAGCAGATGGTAGCACCCAGCCATCTTCTCTATTGAAATTAGGATGTTTTTTGATTTCAATAGCCTCGCGAATCATCCTTGGAAGGAATCGGTGTTCTTTAGCGAGGATTTGCGGTCTATCAAATCTGATGCGGGAGCGATCTTGTACGTGTTCACAGACTGCAGACTTCCCAGAGCGTCGATTCTTCACATCAGCTATATGTTCTTTAACGCGGGTTTTTATTGATCTTTTAGTTTGTCCTATGTAGGAGAGACCACATTCACAATCAAGCTTGTACACTCCTGTATTTTGCAGAGGGACATTACACTTGACTGATGGTAAAAACTGACCAATCTTCTTCAGCGGCTTGAAGTATGTTTTGATGGAAGCGCGCTTCAAGATGTAGCCAATCTTGTCAGTGACTCCTCTAACATATGGTAGTACAGCAGGTACACGCTCAACTGTGGCCGGCTTCACTCGTTCACTATGACGTAGGCGCGGGACTCGAAGCTTGTTGTCATGCAAAACTTGGTTGACATGGTGGAGCTCTGCAGCCAGGTGTTTACTGTCACAGATCCCTCGTGCTCTCTGAAACAAAGTTTTACCCACGGTAGCTAACTGTGAAGGATGGTGGTGAGAATCACCGTTTAAATTCCCGATATCTTCCAAGGATGATTCGCGATGCTATTGAAATCAAAAAACATCCTAATTTCAATAGAGAAGATGGCTGGGTGCTACCATCCGCTTGGGATCCTATAATAAATAAAATTAAATCTCAACCCAAGCATACAACTGCAAGACTTCAAGATACCATAAGTTCATACTACATAGATCGGAACAAAAGTTAAATTTTAATCTATGGTAACCGCGGTTAACTATGACATATGGACGTTGAACATCTCAGTCCCGCCCGTGACCATGAGTGCTGTAAAGCGTTCGAAACGTCGGGTATTTAAAAAGTTAAATATACGCGATAAATTCCGTAAGATCTAGTATTATTTCACCCTATTCTATAAAAAAATGCAATTTTCCTCACGATGTTTTCCTTCACCGCCGAGCACACGGTAAATCAGCACTTAAAATTGCAATTAATAATTTCATTTGTGCCGGCGGGGATTGAGCCCGGGTTGCTCGTGTGCTGTGGAATTTACAGCGAGCGCTAACCATCTGAGCTACCACGGCTCATGTCGGCTACCATGGCTAGAGTCATGCGTTCCTCCAAATCCACTATATGACGTTAATGAGAGACTTAATCAAGCCCTGCCGGTTCTACAAAACATTATATTGACATAATTGTGGCGACCAGACGACAACTCTGAACACTATGAGGCACACTTAACCTTAAGGTTAATTTGGAGATGTCACGTCCCTATCAAAAGTTCTGAAATCTTTCATCTCGACTAAGATGGGAAATGAATTTGCAGTCTTGAGCAGATATAATAGCGTAGAGGCAATTTAACATATATTTAGATATAGACAGATACTACATTATCATTATTAGAGTCCTTCACAAAGGAATGCTATAAAGCATGGTCTTTTTTTTTTTTTTTTATAGAAGAGGGGGCAAACGAGCATGCGGCTCACCTGATGTTAAGTGACTACCGCCGCCCATGATCAACCGCAACACCAGGAGAATTGCGGGTGCGTTGCCGGCCCTTTAGAAAGGAGTAAGCTCTTTTCTTGAAGGTCCCCAGGTCGTATCGGTCCGGAAAAATCGCCGATGATAAACTATTCCACAGAGAGGTTGTACGTGGAAGAAAACTCCTTGTGAAACGTACAGTGGTGGACCGCCAAGCATCCAGATGGTGTGGATGGTATCGGGACGTTTGCCGTGTCGTGCGTTCACGAAATTTGGCGGCTGGGATTAATCCGAACAATTCCTCAGAGCACTCCCCGTGATAGATGCGATAAAATACGCAAAGAGATGCAACATCTCTTCGCAACGCCAGTGAATCGAGCCGATCGGAAAGCACTCGGTCGTCGACGATTCGAGCCGCTCTGCGCTGGATGCGGTCAAGTGGAAGGAGCTGGTACTGGGGAGCCCTAGCCCAGAGATGGGAACAGTATACAGGGTCTTGAACCAACTGCATCCATTCGATTCCTGCATGTCTTACTAGGTACGGCACTCCATCTAGTGAAGACCGCCCTAGACTTCGCCCAACGGTACGAAAGTTCAATTCGAGAACCTTTCTTCCCCATCGGTTGTCGGTTTTTCGACCTATATGGTTGGCCAATTGCCACTTCAGCTTACTAATCTGGTGGGCTATGTCGGCGGCGAGACATAAGCTAGCATTATAGCTAGTATTGAAGAAGCAATTAAGTGGATTTGAGTCTTGTCCAAGTTTATGCCGGAGATCTGGCTTACGGGAAGAGTCATCTATAGAATTTGAAGGAAATATTCTATGAATAGCTGATAACTTTATCGTCGGAGCCACACAAAAGTATGAGTACTAATCCAAGAGCAAGCCTCGATTTCGATTCAGTCTTGTAAGCGAAATTAGAATGACGTTTTCAACCTACACTGTACTAAAAAGAATACAGTTTCATACTGTATGAGTAGTGAATACATTACTCTATTTCGATTTGCCAACGATATATTCCTATAGCGGAATAACTAGAAGATTTTAAGCACTATAATCAACGACTTCAATGGTGTCTCCCAACGCATATGTCTTAAAATGAACATGGACTAAACAAGTCATAATATGCAACGTTCATATCACACCTATGCCAGTGGTTGTTTGGAGCGCTACATTCAAAGTTGTCGATGAGCATCTTTTCGAACGAGATGTTAGTCGACGATTCAACTCGGCTGAGCAAGTTCAAGTTCGAGAGATTACGACACATCTTTTCATAAGGCATACATCAAAACTTGAATACAAGATTGTTCAAACAGAGTAAGTCAGTGATTACATATTAATATGAGACGTAGTCCTTCACGGGCCATATAGTTTGAAGAATTGATCACTGATGGGGAAGAAAGGTTCTTGATTGGCACCTTCGTACCAGTAAGCTAAGTGCAGAGAAACCCCACTCTAGATGGAATGATCACTTAGTAAGAAACGTAGGAATTCGTTGGATGCAGATTGCTCAGGACTGTGCTTTGTGTCATTTCATAGAGAATGTCTTTGTTCAGCAGTCGAGTGTTTCGTTTGTCTGGTGGTCGTAAACGCGACTGCTTTCATGTGATCTTGGTTTCGAATTGCGGGTAGGGCCAAAAATCAGTTATTGGATGTATATCTCAAGAAATTCACGCCGTTCCTCGGAAAGTAAGTACTCATAAAGCCGATAGTCCTGCGCCTAATCTTACTGCGATTGTTTTCGGATTACAGTTGCATCGGACTACGAAAGTGAGGGAATAGAGTGTGCATTTGTGCTTGTGCATGTAACAAACTTGGGCACTTTAATCCTTTCGTGGGCTAGTCTCTGTTGAAATTCAGCTCTGGAGTTATCTATCACTGTAAAAAATGATGATGAAATATCAATTTTAATTAACATCTTAAGTACACATTTATTACTTTCTTCTAAAATTATTTTCGGTAGGCAAATTACCCATTGTAACATTACAAAAGGTATTACTCGAGATTCCGCTTCGCGTCCTGAATTTCAAGAGCTATGAGCTCGTAAGTAAAAAAAAAACGATTGTTCAAACAACCTGGGTACGTTTGAATCCACAAAAACAAGTCGGTACAAACATAAAATATGGAATATAGAGAAATATGTAAATGGAAAATATTTCATACTTTTAAGATATTTGGGGTCAGGTTTCAATTTTTTTAATTTTAAAAATTAATTTTTTTACCCTTGTGAATGGACTAAAATATATAAAAATAATAATCCTGAAGTGTAACCTATTTAAAAAAAATTATCACTGAAATCGGTTCCCTATTGATAAATATATCGACTTCTGATTCATAATGGATTTAGATGTCTATGAGCCAAAGCATTCACTTACCATCAGTTGGATCTGTAGGCTCGTTTTTCAACCTTTCCTCTTTATAACATTTAGGTTACTTTGTTTAGTTTATTTAAAAAAAATAATAGTCTTGATAATATGTCTGTAAAATATATGTTTAACAAAAACCTGCTTAATTTTAGCTGGGTATTTTACTATATTTCAGTAGCCAGTGCTATTTACTATATTTTGCTTTTTCAAAAGCGATTAAAGACATTTGAGAATATAACAGTACACCAGGCATGAACAAAAATAAATTACTCGAAAACGTTGGAAACAGAGTTTACATATTATGAATGTAATTACGGACATAAACTGTTGTGTGCGGTTCAAGTAAAATTCATAATGCTAATATTTTAGCGGAAAACTATACGAACAACTGTTCTGGTTTCACAGCCACAATGTTAATACAGTTCATAATCACTATCAACATTACAGCTCTTCACAAGTCCACTGCTGAACTTAAGCCTCCCCCAAGGTATGCCACAAAGCAAGGTCCAAAGCCACCTGCATCCATCGACTTCCTGTATGTCGTACCAGGTCGTCACTCCATCTAGTGGGGGGTCGCCCTACACTTCGCCTACCGTTACGAGGCTGCCACTCGAGAACCTTTTTTCCCAACGATTGTCGGTTCTTCGAGCTATATGGCCGGCCCATTGCCACTTCAGCTTACTAATCCGTTGGGCTATGTCGGTCACTCTGGTTCTACTGCGGATATCCTCATTTCTAAGTTTATCTCGCAGAGAAACTCAGAGCATAGCTCTCTCCATAGCCCGCTGAGCGACTTTGAGCGTCCTCATACGGCTAGCAGTGAAGGACCACATCTCGGTTCCGTAGGTCATCACTGGCAATACGCAATGGTTGTACGACTTAGTTTTCATGTTTTGAGGTACACCTGACGAGAAGATGCGTCGTAATTTCCCGAACACTGCCCAGCCGAGTTGAATCCGTCGATTGAGCTCTCGGTCGAAGTTGGACTTACCTAGTCGGACTATTTGTCCCAGGTAACCGTACTCGTCAACGACTTCGAGCTTGGTGCTCCCAACAACTACCGGCATAGGTGTGACATGGACATTAAACTTGATCTTTCTTTTGTCCATGTTCATTTTAAGACCTATCCGTTGGGAGGCACTATTAAGGTCATTGAGCATAGTGCTTAAGTCCCCCACCAGTTCTTCCATAAGGACTATATCGTCGGCAAATCGAAGGTGAGTGATTTACTCGCCATTGATGTTAATATCGTAACTTTTCCAGTCCATTAGCTTGAAAACGTCTTCCAATGCAACGATGAATAGTTTCGGGGAAATAACGTCACCCTGTCTTACACCTCTCTGCAGTTGGATAGGTTTCGTACTCTGGTTCTGTACTCGGATAGCCATCGTAGCCCTACTGTACAAACAATTCAGCACTTCGATATACCGACAGTCAACTTGGCACCGCTGAAGAGACTTTAAAAAGTAAAGTAAAGGTTACAGCCTATATACGTCCCACTGCTAGGCACAGGCCTCCGCTCGTTTCTGAGAGGGTTTTAGGGCAAGGAATTGTCCGCCGCGCTGTCCAATGCGTGTTGACGAACTTTACATGTCTTTGAAATATTTTTTTTCTTATTTCTCTGACATGCAGGTTTCCTCACGATGTTTTCCTTCACAGCCGAGCACGTGGTAAATCAGCACTTAAAATTGCAATTAACAATTTCATTGGTGCCGGCGGAGATCGAACCCGGTTCGCTCGCGTACTGTGAAATTTACAGCGAGCGCTAACCATTTGAGCTACCACGGCTGACAGAGACTGTAGCACCGCCTAAATTTCGACGGAATCAAAGGCTTTCTCATAGTCCACATACGCCAAGCAAAGTGGCAGATTGTACTCTTCGGACTTCTGTACAGTGTGCCGAAGGGTATGTATGTGGTCCATGGTACTAAAGCATTTTCGGAAACCGGCTTGTTCGGGAGGTTGGAAGTCGTCAAGTCTACGTACGAGACGATTCGTAGTGACTCTCGAAAACAGTACGTAGACGCGGTTTTGAAGGGATATCGGTCCGTAGTTCTTCAAGAGGGCGTTGTCACCTTTCTTGAAGATCACCTTTCTTGAAGAACAAGGCTACCGCACCTCTGCTCCACGCCTCCGGAGTAGTGCCACCATGGAGGACGGAATTAAAGAGCCTCTGAAGGACTTCAATTACCGGTTTTTCACCCGCTTTCAGAAGCTCCGCTGTAATTCCATCCTCGCCCCGGGACTGGCAGTTTTTAAGGTGCTGGAGAGCCATTCTAATCTCGCTCAGACTAACGTCCGGGATATCATCGAAATAGTATCGGATAAGACTTGCTCTGGGATCGTTACTTACACTAGCGTGTGGCTCCAACGATGATGTGTACAGCTGCCCATAGAACCTCTCAATCTCACTCAGAATCTCAGGTGTCCCGGAAACAATGTTGCCACACTCAGTCTTCAGCTTTGACAGTTGGCTCTAATTGGCTGACAGATCTCTGGCAAAGTCTTTGGAACCCTGGTTCCGCTCGATCGCTTCTTCAATACGAGCAGTATTAAAGTTGCGCAAGTCTCGCCGCATGCATTTGGAGATCTGTCTGTTCAGTTGCCTGTATGCTGTCAAATCTGTTGACGATTGCAGCCTCATCTCCCGTCTAACAGCCATGAGATTAAGGGTGTGATCGGAGAGTTTTTGTGTTCTTCTGCGGCGGGTCTTAACGGGCGGGTCAGAACTTAGCTCAGTTACTATATTATAACATGAAATATATATATATATATATATATATATATATATATATATATATATATATATATATATATAATATACTATATGAATCACAGCAGCATCATGCTGCTATTTTAAATAATATTTTAAAATTTGAAGAGGAAATGTTTTTCTCTTGATTGACCAAATCTATTTCTTCTGCAGCTGTACCGTGACTTTTTACGTAGTACACATGCCTAATCTGAAGATTAATTCATTAGTGCTAGCACTAGTCGCCTTTATTGTAGAGATATAGGGTGATATTTGCCATAGTTGCCTCGCATGAACAGCAGGTTAGCAACCGCAGTCTTTTTAACCGTTATTAGGAAGACGCTACTGCCCATCTCCTGGTGAGTTGGACCTGATTAATACTGCTTTATTGGTCGAAAACTGCTTACGCATGATGTATCATAATATCAAGTGGTAATTATATGCACACAAAAATACTCCCTTATCAGATACTGATTAATATCATTAAAAGCGACAGTAGCCTAATGGCAGTGCGCGAACCGCGAACTCAAAAAGGTCGTGGTTTCGAATCCGCCATTCGACTACTGGCGTGAACCACTCGTAACACAAGCAATTTAAGCTTACCACGAGTGGTTAAGGGGAATATTAGTAATTGAAATAATACTAGTTTTTACGGAATTTATCGCGTATATTTGACTTTTTAAATACCCGACGTTTCGAACGCTTTACAGCACTCATGGTCACGGGCGGGGCTGAGATGTTCAACGTCCATATGTCATAGTTAACCGCGGTAACCATAGATTAAAATTTAACTTTTGTTCCGATCTATGCTAAACAAAAGTTAAATTTTAATCTATGGTAAAAACTAGTATTATTTCAATGTGTAGTGTTCGCGTAAATATAAGAAATCATTATGAATATTAGTAATGTTTATAGCATTATTAATATTCTTTAAAAAAATCAAAATTTGTTGCTTGGTACGGTTTCAGAGATGTAGTTTATATAGTTTTTCGCCATCTAGCGATCTTCAGAGACTGACTTTTAAAGAAAGATCTTTAGAAATATTTTTATGGGCTATACCAACATTGTACATTTTCACTCCAGCTCTGAACTCATTTTCCAAACGTGGCACTTATATTCAGTACATCTCCCTTATGAGCCTAAGAGGTGTAAGGCTTTTTTGATGTTCAGAATTCATCTAATTGAAAATCCGTAACTAAGATATCTGCAGCAGGACTGGAGTAGGTAACTGATACAGCTCAGCAGATAATAAGGTAAAAGTGGTGATGAGCCAACGATGACTTAAAAAACTGACAACTGATAAATAAGTAAAAAAGTTTTTCGAGTGGCAAATTCATACTAGCAAAGGCAGTATTAGACGGATGAAGGACGGAAAAGAACACAATGACTCCCGATATTTATTCCGTTATTTCTTTACAGAGTTCTCATTTATTTAGATATCATTTATATTGACCCTAGATTAGGGAAAAGGCAGATAGAGCTCGCGAAACAAACAATGTGAGGTCAACATTTAGTAATGAGTGCGTGACAACCACGTGACAGCAATGTACTTAGGACACAGTGGAAGTTTTGTGCTCCTGGCCACTCATAAATGATCAAATTTCAAATTTTATATGTTTTGAAAAATAAGAAAGTCATATATTGGTTAAAATTATATTTTAACGTGAAGTTTCGTGTTAATAGTGTTATTATCACAAATTGAAGTTCATGATTCGTAGTGACAATGGATTTAAAGCGAAAACATTTTATTATGATTTTGAAAGTTCACACTCTTCACAAAATTGCACTGTTTTTTTTTTTTGGGAATGAAACGTAATCTTCACCGTAAATCTTTGGTACCCAGAATTCATGTCACCTATGAGGAGATTAGAAAACCTTCGGTAATAAAAAATTGAGTCCAGTTAAAAAAAGTAAAACACTAAAAATTTGTAAACTTTATTGCCACTGTAAATATCTAAATATATCTATCATAAACTAACCCCAGAACAAAATAGGCTCGAGTAAAAACTGTTGTTAAATCATAATAAAGCATATAAGGCTCTGGGTTTTATTTTAAGATATTGTTGCAAATTTCATCAGTTAAAAGCAATGAAAATTCATTCGATATGTAGGTTCTGAATTTCATATATCCAAAGGAGGCTACGAATCGCAGTGTTCTCATCTTCATCTCCTCCCGCTGCAAACTAGGCGCTATACAGCTGACCTGGTCTTACTAAGTAAAATTGCTTAAGATCGTTTAGACTGCCCTAACTTATTAAAAAGATTACATATCTCAGTTCCCTCTCGTTCACTGCGTTGTTACAATCCCATACATGTTTCTTTATGTAGATCAAATTACAGCCGAAACTCATTCTTCTTAAGAGCATGTAACTCATTTAATACATTTTCTAAGGACTGATAAGGCTGACCTCTTTTCTACTAGTGGTACTACTATCTGCAAATTGATAATCTGAATTCAGTAGCAATTTACTCTTGAACTCTTAAATCTAATCAACATCAATGTATAAATTATATCTACTTATATATGTTCCATGTATTTACCCAAACCGATTACTCATCTGTGAAAACTTCTAATAGGCTTACTTTGTAAATTACATTATATACCATAAACTATTAATTAAAAGCTGTAAGTTTTCCTGTTGTAAATAAATAAATAAATAAATAAATAAGTAATCTGTGTACAATATGATAGGAGATGTAACATGAACATATTGTTTCATTCCGGAAAGAATGCATCAGTCTCCTGTATGTGTGCTAGAAAGCGACAACAAACCAGCAAAATTCAACTAGGCAAAAGCATGGGCAAAAAAAATGATTGCGGTTTGTTCTCCTAGATGGATCTTGTCCATATATGGGTCTGAACAAAAGAGAATTACGGAGTTTTATTCCTCCTAAATTAAGTAAAATCGACCAAATAATCGCACCTTACTGCGTCTGATAATGCTTCGGTGCGCACCTTGAACAAGACAAAGTCATGTTTGGCTTCTGAAAAGGTGGAGCTCGTGATTCTTCCCACACACAGTTCAGAAGTCGCAAGTTGCGATATCTATTTTCCCAGAAATCAAATATTTGATGAAAGGCTTATTATTGTTACGAGCTTCGGGTTCGCGACAGTAAAAACTGTCTATTGAATTACCAAAATCGACACTTTATTTACCGAACCACTTACCACTTACCATCTGGTAGACTATTGGTTCGTTTGTCACTCCGATATTGTAAAAACTAGCCAAGGACAAGTCAGGCCTCTATTAGGGTTCCGTACGTATTATGACCAATTAAAATATTTTGTAAAAAACATGTTCAGGGTTTGGTCACAGCCAAAAATACATTATAAATCAATGTTTTCATTATTTGTTGTTTAAATATAGTACATTCAACAAAGCCTTAACAAGCAAAAGTCCACTGTTACCAAAGGCCTCCCCCATTGCTTAATAAGGGGAGAATCACAGTTGAAATGCTTGAAACGCGGGTTGTCACCGCAGTTTTTTTTTAATTATTTTGTGTTGTAATCAGGAAGATGCTGCTGCCTTCTCTCCTTTTCAGTTCCCATTTGTCGCCACTTACGGGGTAATGGATATTCTTACACCTCTGCTATACGGTTTTACATACGGTATAGTATATGATGGTGCATACTATCCAGAAATATCGAATTCCTAATTATATTTGTGGAGTTTATTTTTTGAAGTAAACTCCATAAAAACGCCCTAGAATAATAGCTTCCATCCGAACCGTCCCCTACTACTTTTAGCTTTGATGATAAAATAATAAAATATGTTTGTACAATACGCAATTAGCCAGGTGGCTCAGGACCATGCTTTGTGGCATGCCTTGGGGGAGGCCTATGTTCAGCAGTGGGCTTGTGAAAGGCTGTAATGATGATGATGATGAATACGCAAAGGGCTCTCAAAAATTATATCCACTTGTTATGATTAGAAAAAAATCGACTCCCTTTTCATGAAAAGGGAGAAGAGTTTAGAGAGGGAAATTCAGAAATTTAATTAAAGTATTTACAGGAAGAGGAGGAAGTCCTATACATGTATAGGACCTCCTCCCCTTCCTGTAAAATAACTTAATTGAATTTCTAAATTAATATTCGGTTTGAGGATAACATTTTACTTCAAATATTCAAATTTCAGGTCTGTAACTCATTCCGTCTATGAGCTAGAGATCTGTGACATACTGACGAACTGAAGGACTGAAGGACTGAAGAACTGAAGGACTGACGACTGGCGGACAGAAAGAGAATAGTGTTATTAATAGGGTCCGTTATATCTTTTGGGTACGGAAACCTCAAATATAATCATAAAATAAATATTCCTGTAAAAGTTTTACGCCAGCCGCGTTCCTTCGAAAATCTCTATAATCTAAATAAGCGACAGTAGTCTGACAGTTAAGGAATTACAAACTCATCAAGTTGTGGGCTCGAATTCATCATTTAACTACTGTGGTAAACCTCTCCTAACACAAGCATTTTAATTCTACCTAGAGTATGCAAGATGAATATTATTAATGTTAATAGCGTTATAAGAATTTAATATTGTTAAAAATAACCCAAGCTTCGCTTCGTTGATAAACATGAATATTGGATAAATTATAACTTAAATGTTGAACGTAATAAAAAAGTTTATTTTTAATACAAAAAGAGTGGTGAAAACTTATGAGATATATTGAACTAAAGCTCAGCATTAAAATGTTGGTCACGTCTTGCGAATTTCTATAAATTTTGCTGACTTACCAAAAGTGTAGTTATTGGATGTTACCAACCTACTTAAGGTTTTATTATTCGTAAAACCGTATAGATTACTTTAATAGAGACCATTTATATTCTTATATATTTTTACAGATTTTACAAATTGTCGGTCGGAACTTGGGAAACCGACAAAGTGATAGGTATTCCAGTAGAAACAGTTTATAAGGAGGGTGTTGTATTTAAATATATGGTCACCACACATGGTCAGTTCAACTGATCATTCCAACTGATCAGTTCAAACTAAAACTGTTGATATTTTTTTAAATATTGGAATTTCGATATATCGATTGTTATAAATATGTCAATATCGGAGTTTTATATATGAGTTTATTTATCGATATATCGAAAATCCGATATTTTAAAAAATATCAACAGTTTTAGTTTGAACTGATCAATTGGAATGACCAGTTGAACTGACCGTGTGTGTCATCCAATTGTGGTATGAGTGTGGCATAAAATATAATAATTCTATAATGTACATGGTTTTCATTTTCCATACTCCAACGATATCTATTGCTGAAGTTTGAAAGATACAGGAAGGTATTATTAAAAAAAAATCTTGGAATTGCAATTTTAGGTTTAGGATGAAAAGTACTTATACTTGGCATCCTGGCTTGACGGAGACGTAAGATAATATGACATTACGGATCTCGGGCACCCCAAACTTGTTGCACGTATATGCCTCGGTGGTAAAATTGCTGATGAAAATTTGACGATAGTAGAAGATGCTTAGTTTCCGGTAAATATATCTTCTCCTTCTTTTAATTTCTGAAATTTTATTGCTAATACTTTAAATATAACAAAGTAATAAGAGTAAAGCATATAACGTAGAATTGCTTGGCACTGAACTAAGATCACTTCTAAGAAGATATGGATCAGAATAGTTTTGGTCCATATCTTCTTAGAAGCAGTTTTACGGTGAATTTGCGGAGTTTTGTGACCAATCAATTGCTCAGTCATGAATTCGTCGTACGTAACAAAATGTGTATTATTTCGTCTTGTGCTCTGAATTGTAAAAGGGAGAAAGAAATATTATGGTTTATTTGATTAATTAAGATCAAGAGAGAAGAGAATTTTTTTATTACGGAATATTTTGGGTCTTGACTCAGTATTATACTATTAATAATGCAGTATTACTTTTATATTTTTTTATCTGTACTAATAAGTAAATCAAAGCGTTATGATTTTGTTACATTTCAAATCGCCTTACTCCGAATGACCCATCATACTTGTTGCACCTCGATTAGATGTGTGCTCAGGAAGTGCATAGTTTCCTATTCTGAATAGACATGTTATGCCTGCCCACAAAGTGAATTTTTTAGTCCTACAACAGAAATCACACACGGTTTAATTACATGTGAATTTGCTCCGGTTGGGATGCGAACCTAAGACTCACGACGTAATAGCCGGGTAGTTCAATCACTAGTTCACCATCACTATTACGCTACTTTCGTATAAGCGCTGGTCAAAAGGACCTCTTAAGTGAATAAGTAGGATAGTAACTCAAGCAAAAAGTTATTAAATATTTTGCGTTTACGTAAAAATTAAATGCCAAGCCATGCAAATAATTTTTTCTTCTTTTAACTTTTAGTGGGAAAATAAAAGGTTAAGGAGGATTCACTTTTTTATTAAATTGTTTACACTTTTAAAAAATTACACCTTAAACGGTTTTTAAGATTTAATTTAAAGATCTTAAAATATTTTTAGTGTAATTCTTTTGAATTTGTTGATTTGAACACAAATTCTGTTATATGCATAAGCCGTAATCATCGCAATAAAACTATCTTAAAATTACAAACTATAAAAGTCCACTGTAGAACAGTTACTGTTGTAGGCCTCCCCCATAGATAACCTCATTTGATCATTGCTATAGATGCTACGCCTGACAGACGGTTCGGCTACCTGAGATGTTATCAGAATAATATTGCTGCCCATGTTCTGTTTCAGTAACCATCGGTCGTTTCTTGCAACACCCGAGGGACGATTTGGGGTAGGGGATATCGTGACTACATCTTTAAGGTTTTATTACTCATTAATCTGTTTGTTTTCGCTACCATTATTCATAATCTTCGCATTAAATTTATCTGGAAAGTTATAGTCCAAATTTAGTTTCCAATTTGGGCGTGTTTAAATCTCTTTTGAGTGATAAACTTTCACTAGTTAGCGAAAGCAAGTCCTAAAAAATAACCGATAAGTAACTATGGGTTAGGTATTTTTTCTAATATTAAAGTTCCATATAAGATTACAAATTATAATAAAATAATGCGATATTAAAATGTCATAATATCAGTTTTAACAAACAAATATAAGTAGTCAGGGCCTTGCAAATATAGAGTATGAGTTATTTTCGCAATATGTTGATTTTTTTGTAGGCTTTTTTACCAAATTATCTGAACAAGTATTTCAATGTTGTATAAAACTGTTGCATAATATTTTTAGTTATTTTATTGTAAATTTTATGAGACACTATGTTATTTCTAAATAAAACGAAAATTTACAGTTTCCGTCTATTTTTATTTAAAATATCATATTGTTGCATGCGTACTTGATATTCTCAAAAATAAAAAAAACTGTTAAAATATCAGTCTTCTTGAAATGCGGGCCATCGATTGCAAAATAAATATTTTGCTTATTTTCCAAAATAAATATTGTTTCCAGTCGAGCTCTAGATCAACACAGCAATACTCCGTAAGACATGATTCTGTGGAAGAAAGCAAAGTGGACAAGTTTAGTTATTTGTAATCCTTGTTAATGTTACAATGCGAAGTCGTTTTTAACTTTTACAAATAATGAGATATTAATGATACCATGTAAAATATTAATAAACCATAAAAAAGTTACTTTCTATCTTAAACGTTTTTGTACAAGAAAGATCAATTCCCTGAGGAATATCTAGTCTTATCGTACATTCATTCCCCTGATATAACACCGTTAATTTTACAAACTTTTGATATCGGTTTGAAAGATATGATGATAAACGATCAACTGCAGCATCACAATGACATAGTATTTAAGTAGTAGTAGTAGTAGTAGTAGGTCAATTCATGCCGATATTATATGTTTTCCACTAGTTGCTTTAAATAACAATTAAACATTAACAGGTAAAATAGTCCGTTTTCTCTTCTACAATACGCTTAAGGCAAATTTCAGATAACGTATTTATTTATTTAGTAATAATCATTCTCCCGATGCATGTTTAGGCCAAAACTCTGAGAGACATGATTTGGGAGCTCTAATTTGTAGATTCTATTGAATATCGACTATAAAAAAATATTTTTATCTCAAAAATATCTTATACTTTAATAATAATAAAATACATTTTCATAATATACCTTTCATGTAAGGAAAAAATCGACATAGTTCAATTAACGACCGAAAAAGCTTCGATACAAGCTCCAATATCTCCGAAATTCTACATCATTTTGACGTAAAATTTATGTCAAAATAATCATCAACAATTGCAAAACCACACTATGATTTTTACTTTTTAAATCGTTTATACATATAATTTTTTATTAATTAAATAAAACGACCATATATTGCCCTGCGCCTGCCATTTGAAATCATTACCACACGAGCGGTCGTCAAGGTTGGACCTGTGTCATTTGATTTTGCTCCGTCTCGTTTTGATATTATCGTAGTGTGCGTCGATTGCCGTGGCACTACTAAGCTGCTATCTTGTACGCAATAGAACATCGTAAACTACGCGTTAGAAGTATTTACTTTCGTACAGTATATTTCAATTAGAATAAAGTTCGCACATTATTATTATACCAGTTACGTTTGCTGCAGCTTGGGAGGGTTGAAGTGGAAGGAGACGAAGACTTTTTCCTATATTACTTTTATTTTCTAATTTACAATTTAACTACTGTGATAATGTTAGTGCACAGGAATACTATACTAGTTAACTTACATACTAACTTAATTACTATTGTCTTAACAATTAAACCTAGGTTTATATACTACGTTGAAACGTGCTGGGTTTTGCTTAGTAGGCGGTAGTTGACTCCCTGATGGTACTGTGTTGATTATTTTTAAGTTACGCGCTGTTATTTGCTGAGCCTGTGGAGCTAAATTGTAGGTGACTTCTTGTTTGTTTGGAATGTCTCGGTAGGCATATGTAATTTACCAGATATCACTATCTGGTAAGTTACATATGCCTAGCATTATACTCATTACAGTTGTTTTGGTTGTAGTTGAGCTTTCTTACCAGTCGGAATGGAGAAAAATAAATACGAGTATCAATGTGTCACCGAACGTAAAAAAAGAGATATCCTATCTCTGGAGAAAAAATAATGGAGAATAAAAATTTCTGCGTGCTTGCCATATGGACTGACCCAGATTATGTAGTAAAAGTACTAAAAGTCTACACTTTAGACTACAAAGAATTTGGGATTTTGGATATGTTACCCAAGTTACAAGCGTTTTACAAAAATTGTGTACTGCCTGAAATTATTGACCCGAGATAAGCTTGGTCAATGCCGTTGCGGCAAATATTTTTATGATAAAAAATATGGTAATTCACTGTAAGAACCGATTTGAAAAAAATGTTATAGTTGGTTATTTTATTTACTAAAACAGGTTGCAACCGTACTATTTATTTATTTATACCACTATGCTACTGTTAGTAGATACAATCGATTATTAAACAACATCGGTTAACAATCGATTACTTTGAAACAATTAAAATATTTATGTGTACTTATTTCAATATTAAGATTCATAAATAATGAAAACTATATCAAATACCAATGAAATTGTTAATTGCAATTTTAAGTGCTGATTTACCACGTGCTCGGCGGTGAAGGAAAACATCGTGAGGAAACCTGCATGTCTGAGAAATAAGAAAAAAATTCGAATACATGTGAAGTTCGCCAACACGCATTGGGGACACCGTGGCGGACACTTCCTTGCCCTAAAAACCCTCTCAGAAATGAGAGGAGGCCTGTGCTTAGCAGTGGGACGTATATAGACTGTTACTTTACTTTACTACTTTTATCAAATAGATTATAATAAATTACTTAGATAACATAGAAGGACACACCAAAAATTTTCTGTCCACTGAACTCCATCCTAAGAAAACTTGTATAATGTAAGATTAAGATCGTTTAGTCGCTATACTCACAGTACCATAGTGCGACCGACTGAATATATATATGAAATAAGGTATCGCTCGCGTAGATCATCGCCCGCTCGGGGCGTAAAATACCTAAATTTGCATAACGCCGAAATGTAAGAGGGCTCTTAAATGATCACAAAATACACCGATAGTATTATGGTGCCTTGCCCAGGCCTTTAAAATATGTGACACTAGGTTAATACCCTCATTCGTCGTGAATAATTTTTTTAATCCTGTCCTAATCATATTCTAATCTAATTCCTATCCTAATATAGATTTTAATTTTAATATCTTTCTTTTTATTAGAACGAGGAAGCCATCAAGGCAGTAAAGGTAAGAGATAAGCAACTGCTTGGTGGACCGCAAATGCTGCAACTCTCTTTAGTCAGAAGCGTATGTATATTTCGTCGTCACTGTATTCTCCTTGGGACCAGAAATTTTATCCCCAACTGATGAAAGAGGTGAGCTAACAAAATTGTAGGGATTTTTTTGTTTTCGTTATCATCATAATTATCACCAAAAGAGAATTTGCTCAAATGTTTCAGGTCATTTGACATGCATTTAATGTCAAATTACTTGAAATATTTGAACACATGCTCCTCGATGGGCAAGTGGAATTTCACGCTTAGGGTTTTATCCTATGAACCTACATATTCAGTGTATTTACGTTTGCACTGGTAAAGTTGGTGTTCAAGTTTGTTTTCTGCGTTTTAGAAGAATTTTCACCTGTCAGCCATCAGATACTTGTCCATTCATGTAAAAACTTTCTCCATGTATTAAAGTGAACTCGCAAGAGAGTTTCAACCTAACCATTTTAACTTTATAATCTCGTGAGAATTAAGTAAAAGGAAGAGAACAGAAAATATTCATCGAAAATATCAACTAAGTAGATTAAATCATAGTGCTCTAAGTACGTATAGAGAGGGCACGAACAGCCCCTCCTTCCATACCTCTATCTCCTAACTAAGGGGAAGGTCTATTTCCACCAATGGATCTATATGGGCCCATAATGGACCTATAAAAAGACTTTCTCTAGAACACGGACCCTGACACTCAGGCCCTTTAAAACACAGGTACGAAAACAAGACAGATTATGATTAACGTATTTTCAGTTCATAAATGTATGTAAAAATATCCAGGTGGTGACCCTACATCAGATAATTGGTTGTTAAAGAAGAACAACAAATTTGGATATTTCAACTTCACTATGTTTTTAGTGTCCCAAATACTATTTGATTATTTCACTTATCATTCGATTTTATTGTTCGCTTGCATGAAATTTTTTTTGATACATAATGTACTAAACATAGCATATACTATGGTCCTGCGCAGGCGAAGCACTATTGTTCACGACGGACGAAAGTCCGGGAAGCCTAAAAAAATCACTATTACTTGTTACGGAAACGAGACTTTTATTTGTATTTTCTTTTTTTTAAAAACCTCTTCACCACGGACCACGTTTTAACAGTGGTAGAGCCATGCGGCAGCTTTGCTGTTGCACGTATGGGCCGGCTCAAACCGGGGTGGTACCACGACCTCACAGAATACCGGCGTGAAGTGGAAGCTCTGCTTCCGCGTTTCGTCTGGTGAGTGTAGGTGGCCGGAGGCCCAAATCCCCCCCCCCCATCAACATGGTAGCGGAATTAAATAAAGATACCCCCAGGAGGGTACCAGCACCCCTGGAGAATCCCTCGCTGAGCATCCACGACCATGTTTCTCCACTTCTGAGCGTGGGTGCTCAGGCTGCCCCGCGTATTCTGGTGGGGGGGGGGGGGGGGCGAAATTCCGCTCAAGACTACAACTGCTCGGGACAAACGGAGCAACAAGACCAAGGCGACCCCTGCCACGCTGTCCGTGAATTTCTGCAATATCAGGGGACTTCACTCTAACCTAAACGCCGTCCACTACCATCTCGAGACGGCGAGGCCGGCTCTGCTCTTTCTTACCGAGACGCAGGTGTCCTCTCCGGCTGATGTCTCGTATCTCTCCTACCCGGGGTACAAACTGGAACACTCCTTAGTGCCTCGGGCTGGAGTTTGCGTTTACGTCAGAGAGGACATCTGTTCTCGACGCCTCGGCAGACTTGAAGGTTCGGACCTGTCCATCCTTTGGCTACGCGTAGGCAGCGACGACCATCCGCGCGTCTACGGGTGCCTCTATAGGTCCCATAGCGGTAATGCCGAAACAGACCGACTCTTCGACCACGTCCAAATGGCTGCAGATTCGTTGCTACAGCAGATCCCCTCCGCAGACATCGTGATCCTCGGCGACTTTAACGCCCATCACGCCGAATGGCTTGGTTCACGTTTAACCGATCATGCGGGGAGATCTGTTCATGATTTTGCCTTGGCATATGGTCTGACACAACTGGTTACTTCGCCTACGCGGATTCCAGATGTGGAGGATCATGCACCTTCCCTGTTGGACCTTCTGCTGACCTCTCACCCGGACGGATATCAGATTTCCGTCGACGCCCCTTTAGGCTCCTCGGACCATTGTCTGGTCCGGAGTGTTGTGCCACTCACGCTGAAATCGCGGTTGCATTCTGCAGGCTGCCGCCGTGTTTGGCACTATAGGTCAGCCGATTGGGATGGGATGCGGTCTTTCTTTGCATCCTACCCTTGGGGGCGGGTTTGCTTCTCGCCGGATGATCCCAACGTTGTTGCGGATTCTGTTACTGATGTGGTACTTCAGGGTATGGAACTTTTTATTCCTTCCTCTGTGGTGCCCATTGGAGGCAAATCTCAGCCATGGTTTGGTCGCTCCTGTAAAATAGCATCATGCTATAAGCAGGAGTGCTACCAAGCCTGGGTTGATGCATCAGCGTCCCGGGATGTAAACACCAGCGCTCTAAAAAAGAAGTATAATTCCGCCTCTAGGTCCTTCAAAAGAGTCATTGCCAAGGCAAAGTCAGAGCACATAGGCAGAATTGGCGAGAAACTAGTTCGCCTTCCTTCTGGAACCCGTGCATTCTGGTCTCTCGCCAAGGCTGTCCAGGGGAATTTCTGTCAGCCATCTCTTCCATCTCTGCACAGGGAGGACGACTCACTGGCCCGTACTGCGAAGGAGAAAGCCGATCTTCTAGGCTCCTTCTTTGCGTCTAACTCGACTCTCGATGACGGGGGGAGTACGCCGCCGACCATCCCGCGGTGTGAGTGCTCCATGCCGGAAGTGCAGTTCACACAGCGCTCGGTTCGCAGAGCACTCCTCTCCCTGGACATCCACAAGTCGAGTGGGCCTGACGGAATCCCCCCAATTGTGCTGAGGACGTGTGCTCCAGAGTTGGCACCGGTTTTAACGCGTCTTTTCCGGTACTCCTACTCCCTAGGCGTAGTCCCAAAATCATGGAAGACGGCTTACATCCACCCGATCCCTAAAAAAGGCGACCGCTCTGACCCGTCCAACTACCGGCCAATCGCCATCACCTCCTTGTTCTCCAAAACAATGGAGTCCATTGTAAACTGCCAGCTCATGAGGTACCTTGAGGATCACCAGCTGATTAGTGACCGCCAATACGGTTTTCGCCGTGGTCGGTCAGCTGGTGATCTTCTGGTCTACCTCACTCACAGATGGGCGGAGGCAGTAGAGTTCAAGGGGGAGGCATTGGCCGTTAGTTTGGACATTGCGAACGCCTTCGATCGGATTTGGCACAAAGCGCTTCTTTCGAAGCTCCCTTCCTATGGGCTTCCCGAGAAATTGTGCGATTGGATCACCAGCTTTCTTACAGATCGGAGCATCAAGGTCGTTGTAGACGGTGCAAGCTCCGATTGCAAGCCTATTAATGCTGGTGTTCCACAGGGCTGCGTGCTATCGCCAACGCTGTGTCTTCTGCATATCAATGATATGTTGCATACCCGTAACATTCATTGCTATGCAGATGACAGCACTGGTGATGCTCTTTACACCGGCCGAGCCAATATTTCTCGGGAAAACGTCTCCGAGTGCCGGGATAAACTTGTGTCTGAAGTCGAGTCTGCTGCTGAACAGAGTCTCGGATTGGGGACGACTAAATCTAGTCCAGTTTAACCCCCAGAAGACACAAGTTTGCGCGTTAACCGCTAAAAAGAACCCCTTTGTCGTATACCCTCAGTTTCAAGGCACTCCCCTTGTTGCCTCAGCCAGTATCGGAATCCTCGGCGTCGACATATCGAGTGACGTGCAGTTTCGTGGTCACTTGGAAGGGAAGGCCAAATTGGCCTCTAAAAAGCTTGGCGTGCTCAGCACAGCGGGACAGTATTTCATGCCGGCACACCGCCTGCAACTTTACAAGGCGCAGGTTCGGCCGCACATGGAATACTGTTCCCATCTCTGGGCTGGGGCTCCCCAGTACCAGCTCCTTCTACTTGACCGCATCCAGCGCAGAGCGGCTCGAATCTTCGACGACCGAGTGCTTTCCGATCGGCTCGATTCACTGGCGTTGCGAAGAGATGTTGCATCTCTTTGCGTATTTTATCGCATCTATCACGGGGACTGCTCTGAGGAATTGTTCGGATTAATCCCAGCCGCCAAATTTCGTGAACGCACGACACGGCAAACGTCCCGATACCATCCACACCATCTGGATGCTTGGCGGTCCACCACTGTACGTTTCACAAGGAGTTTTCTTCCACGTACAACCTCTCTGTGGAATAGTTTATCACCGGCGATTTTTCCGGACCGATACGACCTGGGGACCTTCAAGAAAAGAGCTTACTCCTTTCTAAAGGGCCGGCAACGCACCCGCAATTCTCCTGGTGTTGCGGTTGATCATGGGCGGCGGTAGTCTCTTAACATCAGGTGAGCCGCATGCTCGTTTGCCCCCTCTTCTATAAAAAAAAATAAATAAATAAACCTGCTAGCCATAATTTAATCACCAATTAAATCAACTCGCTATGACTATGCTGTTATATAGAATACTTTTTAAGGTGCCGAACCACTGACTTCCATAACAAAGGTTATCCTAGCATGAAAGTCAGGGAATCATCTTATCTTTAGGCCGTTTATCAGTGTGGGGGTATTGTATTTGTGATCACCAACCTGCCTGCGCAGCATGGTGAGTATAAGCAAATCTTCTCGTTTATGTTTGTCATTTGACACATTCCAGGGAAGGCCCTGTGTCAAGTTGTGGTTTTGTTAAGTCTGTTGGTGTGATGTCTAGTGTTATATTTATTAAACGAAAGAGTGATGAAATAAATAAATAAAAGTGATTTCTCGAAATAAGATTCGTAAATTGATTGGTGTAATTATAAAATGGTACGTAAATCTTATAGCAATAACAAACATGACATTAAATTTATGGAAAACATCATTAAACTGTGTTTCAACAACTTGTTACAGGTTCATATCTTTATGACTCTAGAGTTGGTTAAACTTTGATTAGTTCGTTTTAACTTATAACATCAATTCTCCCATGACAAATTCAAAGTTTAATAGATAATCAAAATTAGTACGTAACTAATTATCAATTGTTTTATTCATTATCATATTCTTGTAAAATTAAAAAATAATAAAAGAATTCTAAAAAGACTTTTTAGTAATGATTCGGTGGCACCAAGACACAATAAGTAACAACGAATTTTCATACATATTATAACGGGTATTTTTGAAACGCTCTCAAAAACGAAGACAGACGATAGTACGAAGGGTACCTTTGATGATGGTACAAAAAGATAATCGATCCCAATGAAAAAAAAATCATTGTTTTTACAACGTTTAATGAGCTTTATTTCTTCATTGTTTCATTTACCTGTACTAACATGCTCTATCATGTTAGTACAGCTAAATAATAATATATAGTAATTTTACTAAAAAAACCGTGAAAATACCTAAACATGAAACCAGCAGTGAAACTTCAAGGGTTATATTTTACGCGTGACGCCGAATCCCCTTGGCTCGCAGCCACTTTACACACAGTAGATAAACGGAGTTATATACTCATATGCCGCCCGCAATCGTATTGATAACTAATAATTTACAACACTTGTCTAAATACCTAACTTATCTACTTAACCTACTAACAAAATAGTTTTTGCCAATGTGCTAGTATTCACCTAGCCACTTTAATTCACAGGTTAAATAAACTAAATAGCTGGTTTGATACCCGGTAATGCAAAATTTACTTAAGTTATACATCGTGTATATATGTTTATTATTCTGATTTATTCAGTTAAGTCAGTTTTTCGTCTATCATTTCAGTCACGTCAGTTATTTTTCGTCTACCATTTCGCCAATCAATAGTGTCTTTGTATGAAAAAGCGAAAGTGTTATCTGTCCGCAAAACTTTTATTTTTCAAAGGTTAAGGAGATATCATCGCGTCACTGTCCCTAAACTAATACGAAGCAACAAGAGAAAAGAACGATGTCCTGTTCCAAAACCAAATAGTGCTGTGTTTAGAAGACATTTGTTAATTTTATTATATAGCCCCTAGGCTATAGAATAAACTTAACAGATATCGTAACATAAAATCACTAAATAACTTTGAAGTGAAAAGCAAAATTACAGACTGGCTGAAAAATTTTGATTATGAAGGCACAGAGAGCCTTCATTCTTTGGACATGTAAACAACACACGCTAATACACACACACACACACACACACACACACACACACTCACACACACGCACGCACGCACGCACGCACGCACGCACGCACACACGCACGCACGCACGCACGCACGCACGCACACACACACACACACACATTTTTTCAATAGTGCCAACATTAATTTGTTTTTTTTATTCCCCTTTTTTATTGTCATAAATTTTACGTTTTAAATAATACTTGTTAATCCATACTTCCATACTCCATACTAATATTATAAATGCGAAAGTGTGTTTGTTTGTTTGTTTGTTTGTTTGTCCTTCTTTCATGTCGCAACAGAGCGTCGGCATGGCATGCTTTTTTGTATGGGAAAGTTCGGTGGCTGTAGAGTGACATAGGTTACTTTTTTCCGCGGAAAAACAACTCACTCACGTGGGAAAATCGAATATGTTGCACAGTTATCTCAGCCATGGTTTGGTCGCTCCTGTAAAATAGCATCATGCTATAAGCAGGAGTGCTACCAAGCCTGGGCTGATGCATCATCGTCCCGGGATGTAAACACCAGCGCTCTAAAAAATAAGTATAATTCCGCCTCTAGGTCATTCAAAAGAGTCATTGCCAAGGCAAAGTCAGAGCACATAGGCAGAATTGGTGAGAAACAAGTTCGCCTTCCTTCTGGAACCCGTGCATTCTGGTGTCTCGCCAAGGCTGTACAGGGGAATTTCTGTCAGCCATCTCTTCCATCTCTGCACAGGGAGGACGACTCACTGGCCCACACCGCAAAGGAGAAACCCAATCTTCTAGGCTCTTTCTTTGCGTCTAACTCGAATCTCAATGACGGGGAGAGTATGCCGCCGACCATCCCGCGGTGTGATTGCTCCATGCCGGAAGTGCACTTCACACAGCGCTCGGTTCGCAAAGCACTCCTCTCCCTAGACATCCACAAATCGAGTGGGTCTGACGGAATCCCCCCAATTGTGCTGAGGACGTGTGCTCCAGAGTTGGCACCGGTTTTAACGCGTCTTTTCCGGTACTCCTACTCCCAAAATCATGGAAGACGGCTTACATCCACCCGATCCCTAAAAAAGGCGACCGCTCTGACCCGTCCAACTACCGGCCAACGCCATCACCTCCTTGTTCTCCAAAACAATGGAGTCCATTGTAAACTGCCAGCTCATGAGGTACCTTGAAGATCACCAGCTGATTAGTGACCGCCAATACGGTTTTCGCCGTGGTCGGTCAGCTGGTGATCTTCTGGTCTACCTAACTCACAGATGGGTGGAGGCAGTAGAGTTCAAGGGGGAGGCATTGGCCGTTAGTTTGGACATTTCGAAGGCCTTCGATCGGGTTTGGCACAAAGCGCTTCTTTCGAAGCTCCCTTCCTATGGGCTTCCCGAGAAATTGTGCGATTGGTTCACCAGCTTTCTTGCAGATCGGAGCATCAAGGTCGTTGTAGACGGTGCAAGCTCCGATTGCAAGCCTATTAATGCTGGTGTTCCACAGGGCTGCGTGCTATAGCCAACGCTGTTTCTTCTGCATATCAATGATATGTTGCATACCCGTAACATTCATTGCTATGCAGATGACAGCACTGATGATGCTCTTTACACCGGCCGAGCCAATATTTCTCGGCAAAACGTCTCCGAGTGCCGGGACAAATTTGTGTCTGAAGTCGAGTCTTTGCTGAACAGAGTTTCGGATTGGGGACGACTAAATCTAGTCCAGTATAACCCCCAGAAGACACAAGTTTGCGCGTTAACCGCTAAAAAGAACCCCTTTGTCGTATCCCCTCAGTTTCAAGGCACTCCCCTTGTTGCCTCAGCCAGTATCGGAATCCTCGGCGTCGACATATCGAGTGACGTGCAGTTTGGTGGTCACTTGGAAGGGAAGGCCAAATTGGCCTCTAAAAAGCTTGGCGTGTTCAGCAGAGCGGGATAGTATTTCATGCCGGCACACCGCCTGCAACTTTACAAGGCGCAGGTTCGGCCGCACATAGAATACTGTTCCCATCTCTGGGCTGGGGCTCCCCAGTACCAGCTCCTTCCACTTGACCGCATCCGGAGCAGAGCGGCTCGAATCGTCGACGACCGAGTGCTTTCCGATCGGCTCGATTCACTGGCGCTGCGAAGAGATGTTGCATCTCTTTGCATATTTTATAGCATCTATCACGGGGAGTGCTCTAAAGAATTGTTCGGATTAATCCTAGCCGCCAAATTTCGTGAACGCACTACACGGCAAACGTCCCGATACCATCCACACCATCTGAATGCTTGGCGGTCCACCACTGTACGTTTCACAAGGAGTTTTCTTCCACGTACAACCTCCCTGTGGAATAGTTTACCACCGGCGATTTTTCCGGACCGATACGACCTGGGGACCTTCAAGAAAAGAGCTTACTCCTTTCTAAAGGGCCGGCAATGCACCCGCAATTCTCCTAGTGTTGCGGTTGATCATGGGCGGCGGTAGTCACTTAACATCAGGTGAGCCGCATGCTCGTTTGCCCCTTCTTCTATAAAAAAAAAACAAGTTTGTCCTTCTTTCACGTCGCAACAGAGCGTCGGCATGGCATTTTTTTTTGTATGGGGATAGTTGTAGAGTGTAGGCTACTTTTTTCAGCGGAAAAACATATCATTTCCGTGGGAAAAGCGAATATGTTGCAAAATTAAATTCAGCTAGGTGGAGCCACCGTGATTCTACAAGACGGACGACGGTACAATGGACGAACACAGAAGGTTAGAATATCTGGATTATTATGTCTTTTTACCAAAATTAAGATAAAAAACGTATGGATCTGAATTTTTCCACGCAGGACTGGGAAGAGAGTGATAAAAAACATAAAATTCACCAGCTGATTATCTTCAAACATTTCGGTGCATTGTAATTCACAGAATAGGCGATAACCTCGCAGACAATATTAAGTAATCCGTTGATACTCTGCCTACGTCACAGGGGTTACAAGCGTGATTATAAGTATGGCTCAGAAATACTATCATCACCTGTCACGCTTTTACCCTTAACTATTACTTAACTGTGGTAGAAACAGTTCTTAGTAAGCCTTATTAATAAGTCTCAGTAATATTTATTGAACGGAAATGAATACAGTTCCTATATGTGGTTATGAATCGGTATTACAATAAGAAAAATTGTGCAAAATTATAAGAAAAATATTTTTGAGAGTTCTTATTAACTAACGTATACATAGTTTAAATTGATTCCGCTAGATGTCGTTACTAGGTTTTTAAAACGCGGTAACGAAATGTTTCCTGACATGTACTTAACTCCCGCCGTTGAGCCGCGCGTCAACTTATAGTACATACGGTACCTATACGCTTAAATTGTTTATATTTCGTAGTTTATTCGACTACCTGCATTCGATTTCGGTTGTTTGTTATTTGCTTTGTGATATGGTTAAGGTTGAATGGATTTATATTGGCTTTCATTTTCGGATTTGTGTATTTTCTTGGATCGGTTTTGTTGATTTCATTTGTATTCCTTTATATATATTTGGACTCTGGCTTTGATTTTGGATTTTGTTTATTTAGAATCGTGAATTGGTTTTCGTTGTTTTAGGCTATTTAACAATATTTCAAAGGTGTATTAATAGTATAGATAGTGTACACGGTACCTATACACTTACTTATTTTTTCATTGGCTATAATTATATTGACTACTGCTTTCGATTTCGGTTTTCTGCGATTTGTTTTGTGATTTGGTTTAAGCTGATTCGATTTTTTTGGCTATCGTTTTCGGTTTCATGTTGAATTGGTTTTGTTGTTTTGATTTAAAAAAAATATTTAAAAGGAATATTTATTCCTTTTAGATATTTTGGATTAGCTTTTAAAAAAATATTTAAAAGGACATTTAATTACTTTTAGGTATTTTAAAGCTTTTTTATAAATAGGTTTTTTGTTACTCCATAATCCCTCGCAAACGTAAGTCGAGCCTTTCAAGAGTATCTTCTCAAAGACAAGCGAAAAGATTAGCTCGATCGCTAGAATCTTTAGAAGATGCTAAACTGAGAAGGCAAGAATAAGCAGAGCGTCAGGCTGCTTTTAGAGCATCTGAGACACCTTCTCAACGTCAGCAAAGTCGTCTTGAACAGACAGAGCGTCAGGCTGCTTTAAGAGCTTCCGACACACCTTCTCAAAGTCAGGAAAGGCGTCTTGAACAGGCAGAGCGTTAAGCTACTTTAAGAGCTTCTGAAACACCTTTTCAAAGTAAGCGAAGGCGTCTTGAACAGGCAGAGCGTCAAGCTACTTAAGAGCTACTAAAACACTTGCGCAAAGTCAGCAACGGCGTCTTGAACAGACAGAGCGTCAAGCTACTTTAAGAGCTACTGAAACACCTTATCAAAGTCAGCAAAGGCGTCTTGAACAGGCAGAGTGTCAATCTACTTTAAGAGCTACTGAAACACCTGCTCAAAGTCGGCAAAGGCTATTCGAACAAGCGGAACGTCAGGCCGCCTTAAGAGCCGCGGAAACACCTGATGAAACTCAACACAGACTCATTGAGCAAGCTGAACGTCAATCTACTATAAGGGCATCTGAAACACCAGAACAGAAACACAGGCGCGAAGAGATGCAAATGCACAGCTCCAAGCTGAACGTCGACAAAATTTTCAAAGAAACAATTGGTCGGCTTTTAACGACGCAGCATTCAATTATGATCCGTTGATTGATTATAAAAATCGGAATCGGATCGGTGTTATCGGACTGATGAACAAGGTGTGTCGATATTGCAGCTCTTTAAAATGAAAAGATGAGACCGCAGGCATGTGCTGTTCCAATGGCAAAGTGTCTCTTCCGTTACTTGGGGAACCAGAAGAACCTTTGAAAACTCTCTTTTTATATGATGCTAATGAGTCACGGCGCTTTTTAAACAGAATCCGGAAATATAACTCATGCTTTTAAATGACGTCCTTCGGAGTTGACCGCGAAATAATAATGCGGGGATTTTCGCCTACATTTACGGTGCAAGGGCAAATTTATCATAGAATAGGTTCACTTTTTCCTGCTGAAAACGAACAGCATAAAATTTTAAAAGTATATTTTATGGGTGACGAAGAAATTGAGGTAGACCGTCGCTGCAAATTTATCCAGGGAGTTCAGAGAGACACAGTTTTCAAAATTCAAAGATTCTTGCATGAACGTAACATTTTAGTCAAAACATTTAAAACTGCTTTAGAAAACCTACCAGAAGAGGATTATAAAGTCGTCATTCACGCAGATCGGACCCCTCGAGGAGCGCATGAAAGGCGCTACAATGCACGTTTGATAAACGAAATAGCAGCCGTAATTAGTGTTGATAAATTTTCTTCACGAGACATTGTCTTGCGAGCACGTGATGATACGTTGCAACGGGTAGCCGATACACACAAGTTTTATGACGCTCTGCAATACCCATTGATTTATTGCAAAGGACAAGAGGGTTATCATTTTCAAATTCCACTCATTAACCCGGTCACAAAGGAGCCCACTCCGAACAAAAAAGTATCATGTATGGATTTTTATGCGTATCATATTATGATGTTGCGAGAAAATGATTTTAACCTCTTAGCTCGGACAATTATTTCATCCATTTTTGGTAGACATGTATGTGAAGGTAGAAAGTGAACGTATCCGTTATATATCTTTAAATCAAAAAAAGCTGCGCGTTGAGAATTGTATACATTTACAAGAAGCAGTTTCTAGTGACGCCAATGTAAACTCCAGAGATTTAGGTAAAATGGTAATTCTGCCCTCATCATTCACATGAGTACACACAGGACGCATTCGCTTATGTACGAACTTACGGATGACCCGATTTTTTGTTACTTTTACTTGCAATCCCACATGGAAAGAAATAACCGAGGAGCATAGATGACATCTCGGTCGAGCAAGTTACTCTGTTTTAAAAATCGCTCCGTATTTTTATATCAATAATCAGTGTTAAGTTAAACGAATCCTAAAAATCTTTTAATATTCTATTTGTGTGGTATCTAAACAATAAGACTCTGAATAGTGTATAGTACAAATTCCAAAATTATAGCTTTTTTTCGAAATAAAAGTGAACAACAATTTTATCACCAAGAAATTAATCACAAGTGTAGGGTAAGTGGTAAAGCCAGCAGCGCAGAGCATACGCGCGGTTAAGTGTTCGACGTAACCGTGAAAACCGTTTGCAGTGTGCGTAACGTATCGCAGAGTCGATATTTTCAAAGACTAGTGCGGTGCATATTGGGCAGTTCAGCATAATTTGTATTACTATATCTGAGACGATATATTTATTACCTAATTGGCCATGAAGTGCGCAGGTTGTCTGAAAGTTACTAAGAATGCAAGTGTCATTACATGTACATCGCCAAAATGCGAAAAAACATATTGCTCGTACTGTATTAATTTAACATCAGTTACAGTGGAGGGTAAAAAGTGCTGGAAGTGCCCCGAGTGTAGTGCTTCCAAGAAAAAAGGCGGCGATAACACCCAAACGCCAATACGCTCCAACCCGGATTCGCAAAACGTTACGTGCGTAAAAAGGATGTCTCTGACTGTCAGACTCCTGAGACAGAAATAAGAGAATTAACAGCGGTAATCGCTCGTTTAACTAGTGAATTTTCGACACTAAAAACAAAGTTGGATGAAGTGACGCACTCTCTATGCCATTGTCATGAAAGGATGGACGAGTTAGTGCGGGGCATGTCAGCCAATGAAAATCGCTTGACAAAACTAGAAAAACGCGATCAGGAAATTATAAACTTGCACGCATCTGTGGCCCATCTACAGAATGAGCTCAATATACAAGCACAACAGGGGCTCCGCAACGAGATAGAGATCGTCGGTATACCAGAAGGTAATAATGAAAATCTAGAACATATTGTTAAGGTGGCCGCCCAAAAAGTTAGAGCACAGTTGGAAGACGTTGACGTGGACTGGATTACCCGCGTTGGACCTCGGCGCCTGGCTGTACCACCTAATGTTCCGGATGGTGGCAGTAGAATGCCCCGACCCATCGTAGTGCGTTTGCTCCGGCGATCCAAGCGCGACCAGGTACTAAAAGCCTTCAAATCAAGAAAGACCCTCACCAGTGCAGACCTGGGAATAATTGGCTCGCCGATTAAAGTTTTTTGTAATGAACGACTTACGAAAGAAAATAGACTTTTGTTTCGCGAAGCCAGAGCGAGAGCCAAAACCCATGATTACGCTTTCTGCTGGTGCAACCAGGGTGCAATATATATTAGGAAACGAGAAGGGAAAGCAGCAACACTTATTAGAACTAAACACGATCTGGACCGTCATCTGCCAACTAAAGAGGATATCTAAAAACTATTATAAACACATCGTATCTCTATTCTTCTTGAGTGGTGCAAAATATATGTCAGTCTTTTTGAATTATTCTGTTTCTGATATCATTTTTAAAGGACCTTATTTAATTGCACTCAACTGCCTTACTGTAATGATTGAAAAGATACCAAGTTGTACATGTTTAACGGCATTGAAATCTTGGGTAAGCTTTTGTACTTTAATACTGTATAATCACATTATCACGAAAAAATTTATGAATCATATCTCCAGTAACATACATATTGATTTACATGTTCACATATATATGCATACATTTATTATAACAATTTATTTAATACACTTCTTAATAATAATCATATTATATTATACTATTTGTATACTGCGTATAAATGCTTTAATAATTCTACACTCCTATATTACAACAATATTTGGAATAGAATTCAAAGATCACTCATCAGTACTTTCAAACACCTTATCACTGCTTTGGGAAAATAGTGAAGCAAAATTTAAATGTGCCATTGAATTAACATATGTATGGTATACCTTGTTTTTGGATAACTTATCGAACTAAAAGAGATAGATGATAATTTTGAATCTGAATTAGACTCGATAAAGATTAATTGCTATAATGTTAGTGAACTAGAGCTGTGTAAAGCCAAATTTTCTCAAGAACATAACTTTAAATTAATAAATTTAAATATTAGGAGTATTCAAAAGAATTTTGATAATTTCTTGGTAGCGATGCGACAAACAGGTATTGTTTATGATGTTATAATCTTAACAGAGTGTTGGCTAAATGATATGATAAATATTCACCAGCTGCAAGGATATAACGTCTATAAATCTGAAAATAACTCAAACCAAAACAGTGGTGTTGTAATTTACGTTAGGGACATATGGAGAGCAACGGTTTCCGAACCATGCATTAACAATTCTAGTTGTTTAGCGGTACAAATTCTAGACATGATTTCTATACTAGCTATCTATCGCTCTCCGTCCTGTAGAAATATAGGAGATTTTCTGGCATCACTTGATTCCTATATGAATTCCGCAGCTAACAGATTCCCCCTTGTAATTACTGGCGATATGAATGTCAATTTATCGGATACTACAAACACTCAGGTTTTTTTTTTTTTTTTTTTTTATAGAGGAGGGGGCAAACGAGCATGCGGCTCACCTGATGTTAAGTGGCTACCGCCGCCCATGATCAACCGCAACACCAGGAGAATTGCGGGTGCGTTGCCGGCCCTTTAGAAAGGAGTAAGCTCTTTTCTTGAAGGTCCCCAGGTCGTATCGGTCCGGAAAAATCGCCGATGATAAACTATTCCACAGAGAGGTTGTACGTGGAAGAAAACTCCTTGTGAAACGTACAGTGGTGGACCGCCAAGCATCCAGATGGTGTGGATGGTATCGGGACGTTTGCCGTGTCGTGCGTTCACGAAATTTGGCGGCTGGGATTAATCCGAACAATTCCTCAGAGCACTCCCCGTGATAGATGCGATAAAATACGCAAAGAGATGCAACATCTCTTCGCAACGCCAGTGAATCGAGCCGATCGGAAAGCACTCGGTCGTCGACGATTCGAGCCGCTCTGCGCTGGATGCGGTCAAGTGGAAGGAGCTGGTACTGGGGAGCCCCAGCCCAGAGATGGGAACAGTATTCCATGTGCGGCCGAACCTGCGCCTTGTAAAGTTGCAGGCGGTGTGCCGGCATGAAATACTGTCCCGCTCTGCTGAGCACGCCAAGCTTTTTAGAGGCCAATTTGGCCTTCCCTTCCAAGTGACCACGAAACTGCATGTCACTCGATATGTCGACGCCGAGGATTCCGATACTGGCTGAGGCAACAAGGGGAGTGCCTTGAAACTGAGGGGATACGACAAAGGGGTTCTTTTTAGCGGTTAACGCGCAAACTTGTGTCTTCTGGGGGTTAAACTGGACTACATTTAGTCGTCCCCAATCCGAGACTCTGTTCAGCAAAGACTCGACTTCAGACACAAGTTTGTCCCAGCACTCGGAGACGTTTTCCCGAGAAATATTGGCTCGGCCGGTGTAAAGAGCATCACCAGTGCTGTCATCTGCATAGCAATGAATGTTACGGGTATGCAACATATCATTGATATGCAGAAGAAACAGCGTTGGCGATAGCACGCAGCCCTGTGGAACACCAGCATTAATAGGCTTGCAATCGGAGCTTGCACCGTCTACAACGACCTTGATGCTCCGATCTGCAAGAAAGCTGGTGATCCAATTGCACAATTTCTCGGGAAGCCCATAGGAAGGGAGCTTCGAAAGAAGCGCTTTGTGCCAAACCCGATCGAAGGCCTTCGCAATGTCCAAACTAACGGCCAATGCCTCCCCCTTGAACTCTACTGCCTCCGCCCATCTGTGAGTGAGGTAGACTAGAAGATCACCAGCTGACCGACCACGGCGAAAACCGTATTGGCGGTCACTAATCAGCTGGTGATCCTCAAGGTACCTCATGAGCTGGCAGTTTACAATGGACTCCATTGTTTTGGAGAACAAGGAGGTGATGGCGATTGGCCGGTAGTTGGACGGGTCTGAGCGGTCGCCTTTTTTAGGGATCGGGTGGACGAAAGCCGTCTTCCACGATTTTGGGACTACGCCTAGGGAGTAGGAGTACCGGAAAAGACGCGTTAAAACCGGTGCCAACTCTGGAGCACACGTCCTCAGCACAATTAGGGGGATTCCGTCAGGCCCACTCGACTTGTGGATGTCCAGGGAGAGGAGTGCTTTGCGAACCGAGCGCTGTGTGAATTGCACTTCCGGCATGGAGCACTCAATCCGCGGGATGGTCGGCGGCGTACTCCCCCCGTCATCGAGAGTCGAGTTAGACGCAAAGAAGGAGCCTAGAAGATCGGCTTTCTCCTTTGCAGTATGGGCCAGTGAGTCGTCCTCCCTGTGCAGAGATGGAAGAGATGGCTGACAGAAATTCCCCTGGACAGCCTTGGCGAGAGACCAGAATGCACGGGTTCCAGAAGGAAGGCGAACTAGTTTCTCGCCAATTCTGCCTATGTGCTCTGACTTTGCCTTGGCAATGACTCTTTTGAAGGACCTAGAGGCGGAATTATACTTCTTTTTTAGAGCGCTGGTGTTTACATCCCGGGACGCTGATGCATCAACCCAGGCTTGGTAGCACTCCTGCTTATAGCATGATGCTATTTTACAGGAGCGACCAAACCATGGCTGAGATTTGCCTCCAATGGGCACCACAGAGGAAGGAATAAAAAGTTCCATACCCTGAAGTACCACATCAGTAACAGAATCCGCAACAACGTTGGGATCATCCGGCGAGAAGCAAACCCGCCCCCAAGGGTAGGATGCAAAGAAAGACCGCATCCCATCCCAATCGGCTGACCTATAGTGCCAAACACGGCGGCAGCCTGCAGAATGCAACCGCGATTTCAGCGTGAGTGGCACAACACTCCGGATCAGACAATGGTCCGAGGAGCCTAAAGGGGCGTCGACGGAAATCTGATATCCGTCCGGGTGAGAGGTCAGTAGAAGGTCCAACAGGGAAGGTGCATGATCCTCCACATCTGGAATCCGCGTAGGCGAAGTAACCAGTTGTGTCAGACCATATGCCAAGGCAAAATCATGAACAGATCTCCCCGCATGATCGGTTAAACGTGAACCGAGCCATTCGGTGTGATGATTCAGGTTTTGGAATATCAATGTGTTATGGCGGAATATGGTCTACTACCGGCTATTACAGAGCCTACCAGAGGAAAATCATGTCTCGACCATATCTATCTTTCAGATTCTGAACTAAGCCGGAAACCAGTCGGCATTGTCTGTCAGTCTGATATAACAGATCACTATCCGGTTATGTTGGGTCTGAATTTAAATAAAATCAAACCACTGCGGCCGAGCCGAACAGTTCTCAAAAGAGATTTTGAAGGAATTAAAAAAGACCTCTCAACTTTTGACTGGGCTGTAGTTACCGACAAAAAAGAGGTGAATGAAGCGACAAGCATTTTCACAAATATATTAATGGATACATTAAATAAGCATACGCATGAAGTGAGACTAACCAGAAGAGAATATAATTTAAAACCCTGGATCACACCGGGGCTCATCAGATGCATGAAATATAAGGACCGACTTCACCAACGCACAAAGCTTGAACCAGATAACGTTCCGCTTAAGGTTACCTATACTAGATATCGGAACTTTTTCATTGATCTCTTGCGTAAGTGTAAATTAGATTTTGAAAGCAATAAACTAATCGAAAATAAGAATAACCCACGAAAACTCTGGAAGTCAATTAAATATTTTTGTAATTTTTCCAACAGTAAAAATGATTCCACAGAATTATTAGACATGAAATGCTCTGATATAACACGCTCCCCACTTGACTTATGTAATAACTATTTTTCAACGGTAGGAGTAAACCAAGCGAATCAAACACTTAATAAAATTAATAAAACTGAGACAAATCTTGCCAGTAAAATACGAATCAATTGTAACCTCACAGAATCATTTTTCATGACTCCCACTGATCCCAAAGAAGTTAGTGCTATGATTATGGGATTACAGAATGACAGAGCTCCTGGTATGGATGGCTTAGCTAACTCTTTAATAAAACATATAAAAGATTCGATCATCCAGGCACTCACCTATATCTACAACCTAAGCCTAGAAAGCGGAGTTTTTCCATATGATTGGAAACTTGCATCTGTTTGTCCTATCTATAAGGGATGTGGCTCAAAGACAGCTATAGAAAATTATAGGCCTATCTCGCTATTAGGCGCTTTTTCAAAGCTACTTGAGAAGCTTGTAAACATAAGGTTAACCGGACATTTGGAATCTCGACAGTTGATCTCGCCAGGACAATTCGGTTTTAGAAAAGGTCGATGTACTGAAGATGCTGTATCCCTTTTAACATCTACGATATCATCAATACTTGACTCTAAACAGAGCTGTGTTGGCGTTTTCTTAGACTTAGCCAAGGCCTTCGACACAGTGTCAATTCCAATACTTTTAAAAAAATTAAACTATATGGGTGTTAGAGGTATTGCCGGTGATTGGTTTCAGAGCTATCTCACGGACCGGAAACAGTGTGTGAGGATTGGTCGGGCTGTGAGTCTGCCACAAAATGTACCTTTTGGTGTACCGCAGGGCAGCATACTTGGTCCTACGTTATTCACAGTCTATATCAATGATATACATGACCTACCCATGGAAAAAGCCAAAACGATATGTTACGCCGATGATACTGCTATCGTATTCCATGGCTCAACGTGGAACGATGCTTTGTACAGTGCTGAAAGAGGTCTAAAACAGGTCTTTATTTGGCTACAAAACAATCTCTTGACCCTAAATACCAAGAAGACTGTGTACTTATGCTTTCATAAGACAGCAGTCACTGCGCCAGTACAACAAACAGTGGTAAAGATTCATGAGCCTTCTTGCACAAGCAAATCGTGTGCCTGTGAGACCTTGAGTAGATCCGATGTAATTAAATATCTCGGTGTCCTCGTTGATGATAAACTGACACTTGAAAAACACATAATAGCTCTCTCGGCTCGAGTCAGGAAGGTCATTGGTGTTGTAAAGCATCTGCGGGACATAACGGGCTTAAATACTCTAAGATCTGTGTATTTTGCGTTATGCCAGTCGCTTATAACTTACTGTATTACTTGCTGGGGAAGTGCAGCAAAAGCTTTCCTGATCAGAGTTGAGAGAGCGCAACGTTCGGTTATAAAAGTAATGTTAAAAAAGCCGTATAGATATTCAACTTTTGATTTATATAAGGACAGTGGACTATTAAATGTAAGACAACTTTTCATATTGAAGACCTCCCTAACTGTTCATAAGTGTACACTGGCATCTCCAGAGTATAAGACATTGTTGAAACGAAGAGTATTCCGCTTGCCAACTCCCGCTATCAACTCTGCTTTTTCTAAACGTTTTGGGCAATTCGTGAGAACTCAAGTGTACAACTCCGTCCTCAAGTATTGCGATATAAAAGAAAAATCAGTGGTGGAAGCTAAAAGAACCATAACAAAATGGTTACTAACTCTGAGCTACGATAGTACAGAAAACCTAATTAAACCGTAATCTTTATCATATATTTACGTAAATAAAATATATGAATACAGTATGTAATATGCATATGTATCTATAGGAGTTCTAATGTATATATGTTTTATTAATTATTGTAATATTTGTGAATAACAGTATTTTCTTTACTAACAATATTATTTTACCTGTAATAACTTGTTTTTATACATATTAACTTAATATAAATATTTATTTCATTTTATATTTTATTTTTATTTTAAAAACAAAAAGCTTACATAATGTAATAACCGTACGTCGACCCAGTGTCAATTAGTGAAAGCCACGTGTGATAAGAAAATCGTATCAGGCCCTCACGACACAGGCATGCCTAGTGTGAGGACCACAGAACTATACACCCTTGTTTATACACACCAGCTTAGTTGGTGTGATAAGATCATAGTTTATAATAATTGTATATTAGAGAATTAAGACTACTGTGCTTCCATTTTATTGTCTTATATTGTATATTGTGATCTGTACCACCTTAGCTGTAAATAAACATTTTTTCATTTTCATTTTCATTTAGCTAATGCCGGGCCAAAATAGTACTGACAGATAAGATTTAGTTGCTAGAGTATTTAGATTAAAGGTACAAAAATTAACGTACGTATTTAACAAAGGGAAAATTTTCGGAGAGGTGCATTGCTTCACGTATTCAATTGAATGGAAAAAAGAGGATTATCGCATGCCCACATTCTAATATGGCTTAAAGAGAAGTTGCGGCCCAGCCAAATAGACGACATAATAAGTGCCGAGATTCCGGATCCTGAGCAAGATAAAGAATTGTATGATACCATCGTCCGAAATATGATTCACGCTCCATGTGGAGCACAAAATTCAATATCGCCATGTATGAAAGAAGGAAAATGTACAAAGAAATTCCCTAAACAGCTATTAAAATAAACAGTGCACAATGACAATGGCTACCCTTTATACAGACGCAGAGCTCCCGAAGATGGTGGCAGGAAAGTTACAATCAAATCTCGCTCTGGAGCGTTCGGAACCTTAGATAACAGCTGGATTGTCCCGTATTCGCCCATTCTATGTAAAATGTTTAATGCCCACATTAATGTAGAAGCATGTAGATCTGTCCGCGTCATCAAGTATATCTGTAAGTACATAAATAAAGGAAGCGACCAAGCAATATTTAATCTCAGGAGTGAAGGTGAGGCAAATCCCGTTAATGAAGTACATACATTTCAAGCAGGGCGTTTTGTCAGCAGTAACGAGGCAGCGTGGCGTCTCCTTGGCTTCCCTTTACACGAAAGGCACCCAACAGTGACTCACCTTGCTGTGCACTTAGAAAATGGAGAGCGTGTATATTTCACCGAAAGAAATTTACAAGAAAGAATTGCATCACCGCCAAAAACTACACTAACAGCCTTCTTTCAATTTTGTCAAACCGACCCCTTTGCAAAAACGTTGTTATATTCTGAAGTCCCCCGCTATTATACTTGTAACACATCTAGGAAGGAGTGGAAACGCCGTATTCAAGGCGCACCAGTTGCAAGTTGGCCCGGTGTAAAGTCATCAGATGCCCTTGGTCGTGAGTATACCGTCCATGTAACTAATTTTGAATGTTTACGATTGCTGCTGCACCATGTTCGGGGTCCTACAGGATATAAAGACCTTAAAACTGTCAACGGTCAGGAATGCGCAACTTATAGAGAAGCATGTGAAGCTCTGCATCTTTTAGAAAACGATAATCACTGGGATGAAACCACGGAGGAAGCTGTGCAGTGCCAGTCACCAGCCATAATTAGGGGTCTTTATGCAACTCTCATATCAACTTGCGGGCTATCTAATGCACATGAATTGTGGGACAAATATAAAGAGTACATAGCGGAAGATATTTTGCGAAGGTTACAGCAGACACACGTGAACATGACATACAATGAACACATTTATAATGAAGCACTTGAAAAAATTGAAGATAAAGTAATGGCAATGGTAGGCAAAAAATTAAGCGACTTTGGAATGATAAGCCCTCAGCGAACAACCGAAAATGAACTAAGTGATGAAATTATACGTGAAACAAACTACGATATACCAGCTTTGCAGCAGCAAGTAGCCGAATTTGTACCCCGCTTGCTTCCCGAACAATAACGAGTTTTTGACAAAGCATTAGGTCAAATTAAATCTGGAAATGGTGCACTTTTCTTTTTAGATACCCCTGGAGGAACTGGGAAGACATTTTTTTAAATTTATTATTAGCGCAAGTACGGAAAGATAAAAACATTGCCGTGGCCGTAGCTTCCTCCGGTATAGCCACCACGCTGCTAAGCGGGGGCCGCACTGCACATTTTGTTTTAAAACTCCCTCTAAATCTCGCTCAGAAAGCATCGCCGATTTGTAACTTTAGCAAAAATAGTGCACGAGGTATAATGCTAAGACAATGCAAACTTTTAGTGTGGGACGAAAATACAAAGCTGTAGAAGCACTAAATCGAACGCTCCAGGATTTGCGTAGCAATACCGATGGAATGGGAGGAATGGCGGTTTTACTGCCTGGTGACTTTCGCCAAAATTTACCTGTCATTCAAAAGGGCACACCTGCAGGTGCAATTAAAGCATGCCTCAAGTCGTCTGTTTTATGGAACAAGGTGACAAAATTCAGTTTAACTACGAATATGAGGGTGCATTTGTATAATGATATAAATGCTGGAAACTATGCTGACACACTATTAAAAATTGGCGATGGGCGTTTGGAAACGGATGCTGAGGGCTGCGTTAAATTGACGAGAGATTTTTGTAATTTAGTACAGAGTCATTCCGAATTATTTGCGAGCGTTTATTCAGATTTAACGAACAACATGCATGAAAACAAATGGTTATGTGAAAGGGCGGTTCTTGCACCAAAAAATGAGAGCGTTAACAAAATAAATTCAGATATATTAAGCGAAGTAGCAGGAGAAATAACAGAGTGTTTGTCAGTAGACACAGTTATGGACACAGAACAGAGCACTTCATATCCCGCAGAGTTTCTAAATTCTCTAGAGTTGTCAGGTGTGCCCTTACATAAGCTTAATTAAAATTAAGCGTCTCAGTCATGCTAATGCGAAATTTAGATGCTCCTCGGTTATGTAACGGGACAAGGCTGCGTATGACACATCTTGGACGGAACATAATCGGTGCCACAATTTTAAATACCTAGTGTACAAATTTAAAATAGTATTGAGTTTTTTCCAAAATTCCCACAATAAATTAATCAGAATTCCCGTAAATCTTCTCTTACAATTCAAAATTTCCTATTTGGCTCAGTTTCTATTCAATTCCAAATGCTGCACCTCTGACGGACCTATTAGCTCAGTTTCCTTTCATCTCAAAATGCTGCATCTCTGACGGATGTTTTATTTGGCTTAGTTTCCTTTCAATTCAGAAAACTGCATCTCTGACGAATCAATTTAGCTCAGTTTCTTTTCAAAAGTTTGCATCTCTGACGGATAATTATGCTCAGTTTCCTTTAATTAAAAAATATCCCATTTTCATTTGGAATAAACAGGCTATTTTCATGCTTTCCTATACGCTGCGTAAAAAAAATTTAAATAGACTGACGAATCAATTATATAAAACAAGCAAACAATCTATAAAACTCAGTTTTCTTTCAGTTCAAAAAGCAATGGATAGTTCATTTCCCAGTGACCATGCGGGCGAAGCCGCGGGTAACAGCTAGTATTATATAATAAGTAAACATTATAAATATAATATAATAAACAAATTATAGTAATAGGGCTAAGAATAGGGAAGGAAACTAGCCCCTGAAATACAGGTATTATATCCTACTTTAGGGGCTAATGACCACTGTAAATTTTGTGCGTGTAATATGTTTATCAATAAAGATTATTATTATTATTATAGTAGGGGTATCTGTATAGTTTTCTCATCTGGTTGGTTTCTATAAATATATAATTGTAAATAAAATGAAAAGATAAATATACATAAATATCAATAAAATAAAATAAATACAAAAAATACACAAATAAATAAAGATCCAACCAGATGGAAGCCCTCGGCAGAGGAGACCAAACGGCCGAGGGTTAAGAGGAAAGGAAAAGAAACCGACGTATCTGAAATACGTAAGAACGTATTTCAGAGCAAGATCCTGGTGAAGAATTCTGGCTACTAGGTTGTGTCTGTGCAAATACTCAGAGTTAGAAAGCGCCGAACAACCGGAGATGACATGCCTAAGTGACTCACCGGGATGGAGATAAGCTCGACACATGTCGACGGTGCCATCCTTTAGGATTTCTTTAGGAATTTGTTATTATTTTTGGTGTATCTATATAATTTTCTCATCTGGTTGGGTTCTATAAATATATAATTTTAAGTTAAAATGAAAAGATAAATGTCAATAAAATAAAATAAATACAAAAAAATACATAAATAAATAAGATCCAACCAGATGGAAGCCCTCGGCAGGCGAGACCAAACGGCCGAGGGTTAGGAAGAAAGGGAAAGAAACCAGCGGACGATGCGCGCGGTATTGAGGAGCACCGCCTTCGGCATTTGAGCTCTGAGCGGTCCGTCACGGAGTCCCAGTCGCCTCAGATGACTCGAGAAGCTGACTGGGATTAGCCCATTCGCAGAGACGACTACGGGAATAATTTCGGCTGGCAGACCACCCCACATGTCGGTTACCTCGTGAGCCAGGTTCAGATATTTTGTTCGTTTATCTGTTTATTATTATTATTGTGGGGGTATCAATATAGTTTTCTCATCTGGTTGGGTTCTATAAATATATAATTATAAATGGAAGTGAAAGATAAATATACATAAATATCAATAACATAAAATAAATATAAAAATACATATATAAATAAAAGCCCAACCAGATGGAGGCCCTCGGCAGGGGAGACCAAACGGCCGAGGGTTAGGGGGAAAGGGAAAGAAACCGGCGGACGATGCGGGCGGTATCGAGGAGCACCGCCTTCTGCATTTGAGCCTGGAGCGGTCCGTCACGTAGTCCCAGCCACCTCAGATGACCCGAGAGGCTGACTGGGATTAGCCCGTTTGCAGAGACGACTACAGGAATAATTTCGTTCGGCAGACCACCCCACATGTCGGTCACCTCGTGAGCCAGGTCCAGATATTTTGTTTGCTTATCTGTTTTGGCTTTCACGAGGTTCTCGTCACACGGAATGTTAATGTCGACTAAAAATATCCTTGACTGTGCCCGGTCCTTCAGCACAATATCAGGCTTATTTGCAAGAATAGTCCCGTTTGTGATGATGGCCTGGTCCCAATAGAGCCTGGCGCGATCATTTTCGAGCACGGCTTCCGGCAAGTACTTGTAATACGGCAATTTCCGATCCACGAAACCGTATTTCAGAGTGAGCTCCTGGTGTAGAATTCTGGCTACTAGGTTGTGCTTGTGCAAGTACTCAGAGTTAGAAAGCGCCGAACAACCGGAGATGACATGCCTAAGTGACTCACCGGGATGGCGACAAGCTCGACAGATGTCGATGGTGCCATCCTTTAGGATGTATCTCCGATAGTTGTTGGTCTTAATAACCTGATCCTGTATTGCACAGACAAAACCCTCGGTTTCCCCGAAGAGGTCACCAAAGCGTAGCCAGTGGAGGGAGGTTACTGTGTCTACGAAAGGCCCATGTAGACTTGTAGAACCTTCCGTGGAGCTCCTTCTCCTTCCATACGGTCTCCCGGTCGGAAATTGTCTGCACTGCCGGGTCTTGCCATTGCTCGTTGGCTAAGGCTAGAGGGGTAAGTCCTTTGTCACAAGAAATGACGTCCTTATAGAATGGATCATCCGATCTCGCCAGGAAGTAATTACGGAGGCTGCACACTTCGCGATTATGCATGGTGAGCGCGCTCAAGAAGCCACGCCCACCGTGCTTTCGCGGCAAGTACAGCCTCATTATCGACGATCTCGGATGATGCATCCTGTGGGACGTCATGGTAGTGCGGACTTTTCTATCCAGGGCGTTAAGTTCAGTCTGAGTCCACCTAAGTATGCCAAAGGTATACATGAGGACAGGCATGACCCAGCCGTTATATGCTTGTGTCTTATTCACACCGGACAAAAGGCTGTTAAGCACTTTGGTCAAGCGTGCATAAAACACGTCGCAAACTGACTGTTTCATACCAGCCTCATCGATACCGATGTTCTGTGACATACCCAGGTATCGGTATGTTTCAGCCTCGGAAAGGGTCCTTAAGTTGACGGGCATAGATAAGTCTATGCCCTCAGACTTAGCAACCCTACCCCTCTCAACATGGAGTACCGCACACTTATCCGTCCCCAGCTCCATTCCAATGGAATTGCTAAATTCACAAGTGATGTTTAGCAATTCCATAAGATGGGAGCGACTGGAGGCGAATAACTTGAGGTCATCCATATAGAAAAGGTGGGTCACTTTTGTCCCTCCTTTCCGTAGCTGAAATCCCCTCCCGGAGCCCTCCAGTAAGGTACTGAGAGGGTTCAGAGAGAGGCAGAACCATATTGGACTCAGACAATCGCCCTGGAAGATACCCCTTCCTATCCTTATGTGGTTCTCCACAGCCATCATCCGCTCGCCCAGATGACAAAGGATCGTACTCCACTGCCCCATACACTGCTCGAGGAAGTCTCTAACTATGTACAGTCTATCTTGTACAGTTCGAGGACTCTCTTTAGCCATGTATGGGGCACCGAGTCGAATGCCTTTCTGTAGTCTATCCAGGCGGCGGAGAAGTTCCGACGGTTGCGTTTCACCACTTTGCCAATTACCGCGTCAGTAAGGAGTGGTTCCTTGGTTCCACGACCACCGCCCCGACATCCATTTTGAGCGCGCGACATCACCTGATTTGAGTCCAGGTGACGAGGTATTCTCGCGCTCAAAATGGATGTTAGTGTCTTGTATATGGTCGGTAGACATGTGATGGGGCGGTATTTGCTCGGGTCTGTGGTACCCTGGCCTTTAGGAACCAAATGGGTGATCCCAGTAGTGAAGAGGCTCGGGAGCGACTTCTGGTTGAGAACCTCTTGAAACTGTCGGGCGAGCACAGTGTGACACACCAAGAACCCCTTCAGCCAATAGTGATGCAGCCCGTCGAGTCCCGGACTTTTCCAGTTCGGTGCCCTACGGACCGCCTCAGCTACGTAATCCGGCGTTATGGTGACGGGGTCCATGGGCGTAATACCCGCACACTGACTCGCCACAACTTCCGTCCAAGGGCTCTCGTTGTGGTTTACGGGCTCTGACCACAGGCCGCGCCAGAATGCGATCGTGTCGGCCTGATTCGGTACTGGGCCCGTTCCACTTACCATTGGTCGCTCCAATGATTCATAGAGCCTCTTCTGATCACTCTGGAAGAGACGATTCTGGTTGAACCGTGTCGGCCTCTCGGTATATCGCCGAATTCGCTTTCCCCAAGCAGCGATTCTCTGCTTCAGGTCGTCTATGCGCTCCGTCAGTTTTTGCATTATATCCGGCTGGGACAAACTAACATTTGTCCCAGCAAACGCCATCCTGACGGTGCGCACAATCCTTGGCAAATCCTTCAGATTAGACTAGTACCAAGGTATTTAAAAAAAGTTAGGTATGAAACAGCTTACCGATATAAATACTTTAATAAACATACGTTAGCCGACCATTGGGTTGGGTATTTCTTCGGTTGCTACGTTTACCACTAGCGGTTTGGGTTCCTCAGCGCTCTCAAAGTAGCGCCAAGACATTTCCTTGAAATATTCAGAAATCGTTGGGAGTTGACAATCTCTGTTCAAGTCAGAGTTGCGTTGGTACTACCGAGCTCCGGTGGCCGAAAATGTGTGTGCCAAGGCTACGCTTGCGTAGGTCATGGTAGGTCTAACGCAAGCTTTGTAGAGGTGGAGCATGTGTCTCAGGGAGAGTTTGCTCTTACTGTTAACTAGCAGGTAAAGACGACTAGTAACGAATTTAGTTACGATTTCAGACGGCCCGAATGTGTTTCCAGAAGGTCATTGAGTGGCGAAATGTGACCTCTAGGTATTTGGCAGTTTTTTGCCACATGATTCGGCGTTTGAAGAGGGTGATCGTGCCTAGGGAGTTTTTCGGTTTTATTTTCCGACGATTGAGGGAGGGTATTCTTTGAAAGTATATGGCTATACTTTTTTCAGGATTCGCTTCGAATAAAAATAAACGAAACCATTTGCCTAAGCGCTTTGCGGCTCTTTTGAGCATCGATGTGAGATATTTCTTATTAAAATGAGAGACGTATAGTGCAGTGGCATCAAGAGTGCGGGGTTGACAGCTGGGTCCTTCGGGATGTCACTCGTATAGAGTGTGAAGAGGAGCGGGGAGAGAATGGAGCTCTGAGGGACTCCAGCCCTGAGAGGGCACTTGGAGGAGCGAGTTTCCTCTATACGAAATCTGAAATGGAGGTTGGCAAGGAAGGCTCTGATGATGTGAGTGAACCCATCAGGCACGTTAAGTTTGAACAGCTTGTTAAGCAAGCCGTCGTACCAGACCTTGTTGAACGCTTTCGCGATGTCGAAAAAGAGGTCATCGGTGTTATGGATTCGACCGTTACCCGTTGAGTGAGGGAAGCTCTCTAGGATGTATCCCGTGGGGCGGTGAATCCAATTTGTGCACGGGTCTAAAACCGAACTGCTCGTCAGGAAAAAGATTGTTGGTAAGGATGTGTTTTGGAGGCAATTTAATATAATACGTTCGAAAACTTCCCCCCGTGTGCTGAGGAGACTGATGGGTCTGTAACTAGAGGCTAGGTTTCGGGATACCTATAACGTCTGCTTCGTTCCATGCGTCTGGATCGTAGGAACTGGAGAGAAGAGCGTTGAAAATGCCTAGTGGGAGGCAGACAAGCGGCGCTGGGAAGGATTTCAGTACCTTGTTGCTAATGCCGTCGGGGCCAGGTGCTGATTTCTTTTTGAGGTTTGTAATGGTTTCTGTCTTTGTCGACAGTCACAGAATCTTATGGTAATCTGCAGGTGGTAACGCAGTCCGACGCTCGACTTCTGCTATGACCTGTGCAAGGTGAGTGGGATCTATGGGTTCGCTGGAAGGTGTGCATTGCCATTGGCATTGGCATTCGGATTTTTGAGAGTCGTCAAAGGCGGAAACGGGGTTTTCTCGTTTAATGAGAGGTGGCATGGGTGAGAATTTATCAGCTTTTAGAGCTCAGGTCAAATGCCGGAAGTTAGCTCGATATCCTGCAGCAGATTATTCCACTTATCCTATCTAAATTCTGCAATGCGCTCTTTTACCTCTTTTTGGAGGTTGGGCAGTCTAAATTTACTGTCTATTGTGCAGTAGTGATCATATTGTCCAAAAGCCGCGTTTTTTGCTCTGATCAGTTGTCGAATGTCACTCAGAAACTTCATGAGTCGATTAATCGACACGCGAAGCTCTCGGGAGCACTCTTCGACCGCTCGCCTTATTGGCTTCCTCTGGCGAGTCTATTTCGTCGGAAATTGTGTCTAAGTGCTAGGAGGTCGTCTAATGGTCTGAGTTAAGCTCTAGAACTGTGTTCTTGGATGTTGTCGACGGTAGGACATCTTTGAGTCAGACTAAACGTGGCATCCTTGATCACTTGATGACAAAATCATTCCTATCAATCTATGAGATAACTTACATTCAGAATAGGTCTTTTGTGGTCTATAATGGATGGATTATATGGATATACAAATACTTATGTTGCGAATAACACATACGAGTGATGATTCCGTAAATCTTCCTACAGCTAAAGTATAACTATCAGGAATTGAAATAAACTTCTATTTTTGCGTCAATTTTCATTACCCGAACCTTAAGTGTCTATTTAATACAAGTAAAAATGATCACTTGATGACGGGTAATATGTAACCAATAATATTAGGGATAAAAACGATTTAGGAATACCATGATTGATCGTCATAACTACTACTGACTAGGATAACGGTCGTGTTTCACTCTTACAAAAGTTTTGACTTCAGGCTAGAAAACATTTAGAGTTTTCGTCGCTGATGCATTTTTGTGACTTTTATTGATTACATGTTTGTCTCCATGGTCTTATGTTTCCAACTATTTGCTTAACATTTAAAAAAATTATTAACAATTTTTTATTCAAGTGATGACTTCAACATTGTTTCGTTAAAGGAAAATATTCAAAGGCTGATTTTCCTTTCGGGTTTAGTCATTATAAATTGTGAAGAATTGTCTAAATTTCTACAATTATACATCCTCCCATCCATCCTCCTTCACGGTGTCTGTATTATTCAGACGTGTCGATAGTGAAATACAAAACTGCAAAACTAATTTGTTGAAAGAGGAAAAATAAGAAGTTAAATATTAGGAGTGCATATCATTTGGGACCTGTGCAGCCATAGAAAGTCAATCCCGCAAGGAATATAGTCAATGACAGTGATAATACGGATATATTATTACCAAGCGTACACAATATCAAAAGGCTACGAAGGCATATAGTATAAAATTCTCTTTAGCATACTGGAAGAACATAGCATCGGATAGCTAACTTGCAGTGAAAGAGTGGCATAATACGTCGTGGGGCGAAAACGAGAATAACAACGTGAGTCACCTTAATACAGACTGCACTTACATACTCGAACAAAATTTTGATATACTTATATTACACGTTTGTGCTGCTTTCACTCTCTCACTAATATGTTAAATTCCACGCATATTGTGTTTTCGCTCTTACAACTGTTTTAGCATTAAATTTTTATGTATACCGCCTAATTAATTTAATTATGCTAATGATGTCGACGCAGCGGACTCCGCCCGGTTCTCGTCGGCAACTGAATACACAAAATAGTACAATGCATTACAACTCGGACTCAGGCATTTACACGTCAAGTAACCCTGATTCTGATGACAATGATTATATTAAGTTTACAATGAGTCTTAAACGTACGTTAGGCGATCTCCAATTGTAGCCTCTGTCATCCTTCTATGAAATCAAAGTTATGTTTGCTGAGCTTAAAACTCAACAAGACCAGAAATTTGAGTTACTGAATACCGCCCTCATGAACATCGTGACCCAAAAGCAAGAAATACAAAAAATCAGTTGAGACTCTTACTTACCAACATCAACATCATTATTATTAAAAATAAATAATTTAAAACTAGAAAATAATGAATATAAGCCGCGAATTCTCACCTTAAAAAGTAAACTAGATCTCTTTGATAAATGTGCACGGGGTACTTCTATCGAAATATGTATCCTGCCGGCAGGACAGGCCAACTAAAATAAGATAGTCCTGAATAATATAACCCATAAACTTAGCTTAACTTTGGGACTGAATATTCCTATTCAGGACTCAGAGATAAGAGATATATTCCATACAAAGTCAGACGCTATAGTAATAGATTTCATTTCAATACCGAGGAAAGAAACTTGTCTCTTAATTTATAAAAAGTATAATAAATTCAAACCGCAAAATGGAGAGAATATTAAACCCTAAACATAATTATTTACCTGGCACACCGCGCTCAATGTACCTACATTTCAGAATACTTGACAATAAAATCAAGAAGAGTTTTTTATATAGCTCGTGAAAGTATCAAGAGCAAAAAGCTATTCACTGCAAGGATTGCTTATGGAAAGATCTATGTGAAAAAAGAAGAGGGAACTAAGCCAATTTGTATTACAAAGAATCAGAACTATATAAACATTGTGACTAATATTTGTTTTATCGTATTGTTTTTTCTATTTTGCTTTGCTACTTAAGTTTTTTCTAATATTTTTATTAATATATTTTGCTTTCGAATTCTACGATTACTTTTTTGTTAACTAGGGGATTGCAGACCAGCCCACACATTATATATCTCAACCAAGCATTAAATACATTCCATACACATATTTAATCACATAGCATCTTATCAAATTTTGATACAAGATGCTTGCCTGATAACGGTCGCATATAAGAATTTATCTTCCGACATCGTACCGTAGTTGACCAAACAATCCACGCTAAAAGTATTAAATCTTAGGCATCCCGGGCTGATGAGGGAAGGATCACATTTTCACAGAATAACATACACAATCTATAAATGCTCACTTCTGAACATAAGCTTCCTCCATAGATTGCCTTTTTAGGAGGAGTTTTGCCAAACAACCGCAGTTTCTTACTATTTTTAAATGTTATTAGGAAGATTTTATTATGGTTGTAACACGGGTGGATCGGCTCGACAGGAGAAAGACTGCGCTTTAACAGAATACCAGCGTAAAATAGCAGCTTAATGCAGTGTTTCGTACGTTGAGTGTAGAGAACCGAAGACCCTTTTTACTGGAAATGAGGCATCCAATCTTGGTCCCCAGGGGTGACAGTGCGTATGCACTTTAATTCTTAATTAATGGTAAATGTAGATATCTATGGGCCACAGCATCCACTTACCAAAATAAAAATACAGTATTATATACCTACCTAAACTTAAAAAATGTCCTCCAAACCGAGCTTTGACCATGGCGGCCAGTCTCAACGCTCAACGGTGACTAAGCCAGGACAGGGTTATAGTGCCAGTGTGTATGCGCAAGCATAAGTGCATTCTCTATTCTGTCACTCCTTTAGTCCGATGGAACGTCTATCTGACACGACGAGAGAGAGATTAGACGCAATTATTTTACGTTCTTTCCGAGGCACGGAGGTGAAACACCGTCAACTTCTTGACTCCGGGCTGCTGCTGAGAATTTCTTGACAGAAACACTCAATAATTTTTTTAAAGGATTTGAACCAAGGATCTCACGAACAGGAACCGCGTTTGCGATCACTAGACCAATGAGCGGTAAAAAAACTAAAATATCATATAAATGAGATCGTATTTAAAAATAATTTTAAATTTTTCAATGTTAACTGCAGCTTTGCTTAATGTGACATAATGTGCTTATGAAGTGTTGCTTGACTTGTATATATTTTATTAGATATTATCATAATAAAATTTTTAATTAATTTGCAACCTTCTGCTAACTAAATACAATGATTTGTCTTACCTGGATTGAAGAGCACTAAGATCTTAGCGGTCAGCCGCCGTAGAGTCTACATCACCTGAGGATGCCTCGTGTAGAGGCGAAACACGTGTCGTATTATCGTCGATGGTGTGCCTTGCCTGGAATAGTGGTGTTGGAAGTAGTGGTGCCGGGAGTAGTGGTGTTGGGAGTAGTGGTGTTGGGAGTAGTGGTGTTGGGAGTAGTGGTGCTGGGACTTGCGGTGACGGAGTTTGTGCACGCAATTGAGGGAGGGCGGGAGGTGCTCTTCAATCCAGGTAAGACACAGCATTGTATTTAGTTAGCGGAAGGTTGCAAATTAATTAATATTTTTATTATAATGGATTTTTTCGTCAAAGTAACGCCCGATTCTATCAAAATATTATCGTATTTTGTAGACAAAAATGCAAAGTACTGAAACTTTAAACCTTCTCTTCCTTCTTCTGGACACTTTTCCAAGTAGCTGACGCGATTACCTGTGAGATCGATGATGAAAAAAACTCCCATAACGCGTTGAGTAGGAATATTTAGAAATTTTAATGTATAGATGTTTATTGTTTTAAAAATTTCATTTTATTTTTACTATGTTAATAAAAACATTAATACTTAACTTTGCATCTATTAGGCTTATTCCACATAGTAAAATTAAAGAAGGCGGGTGTCCATCAGAAATTATGTAACCCTCAAACACTGACGTACGTATGTGGTACGTTGCCTAAACAATTTTTCGATGTAAATTTTAAATTGCGCGGGATTTCGAACGCGTCCTTTTTGGTAGTTTCCTATTCGCCAGTAACGACCGCGTAACAGTGGAGTGCAGACGTGTGGCATGTGTCTAAATAGGTAAGTTTGATACCTTGACGTACGTCGTACGTATTGTCAGTGTTAGTGTGACTTTTTTAAATTATGTGTTTATGTTTGTCTTTAGATAAAATGAATCGTAAGCGATGTAATTCTCCTTCCGGCATATCTTCGTCTAGAAAAATACTACATATTGGAGGTGATTACCGAAGAAATTATCGCATCTTGGCTTTGTGAATCAGATGAATTTCTTTCCAAAACTCGACCAGTTCATTCAGTTTTATACGGTTTCAAGAAAGACATTATGTTGTTATCCTATGTACCAAAAAAACACAAAACTGTTATAATGTTGTCGTCGATGCACCATACAGAGAGCATGGATTCGATCAAAGGGATCCCAGAAATAATATCATTTTATAACTCTTGTAATGGAGGTGTTGATTCCTTAGATGAAAAATATGCCAAATACTGCTGCGCCAGAAAGTCTAGGCGATGGCCGTTGATCATATTCTACAGAATTTTAGATATTGCAGCCGTCAATTCTTTTATAATGTCAAATTATAATACTTCGGATCGTCTGAGTTTCATGAAAAATCTTGGAAAAAGCTTAGTAAAGCCGCACCTCGAGCGAAGATACATGACGCCGCAACTTTCACATGAGCTTTCGTGTCTTATTGGTCGTATCTTGGGCAAAGATATGGCTACCGAAGTGGGTCAACCAAGCCATGAAATTATAAAATTGGTGTAAAAATTATACATGAAGAATTGCTATATGTGTTATAAACTAAAACGTCGCAAAACAAGATACGGTTGTTAAGCATGCGGTAAACCAGTATGTTTGCAGTGCTCTAAGCCGACCTGCAACAACTGTTTTTAAAAAGTGCCTAATTTTCATTATTTATGTGATTGCTATTTTTTATAAATAAAACCATCCTTAGTAAGTAACAAAACCAATAATAAACGTTCCTATACTTAAATATTATTTTTTAGTTGATTTAAAAAAATATTATGTTAATTTCATTACTTCTAAGGCCGTTGATTAATAAATATTTTGCTTTAATTATCTTAACTGTTTTTTTTAATATCCCTAGGTTATGTTAAATATATTTAACCAAAATGTAAATACACATCACAATATTTACACTCTATCGAAGCACAAGAGGTCTTTAAAATCATAGACGTATGTAATACGTACGTTAGTGTTACTAAAGTGCACGTCAGTGCTTGAGGGTTAATGGTCAAAGTTTAAAATATCTAGTAGAATTGTTAACCTTTTAAATTAGCATAGCACAAGTCTTTTTTCGTATTGCAGTATTCCTTTACATTATATTGAAAATATGCCTAAAGTAAACGAAGAGATACAAGAAAATTTACAATTGAGATAAAAAATAGCATGAAAAACGACGTGCTGACATAAAACTTTAATTAATGTGAATATCAATGTGAAATACGCAAACCTAATGTTTCATCTGCGGAATATGATCATGGTAGTAGCTTCCAAGAGATACTTGTAAGTGTGTATTTATTCAATTAAATATTAACGTAGGAAATTTAAGTAGTAGTACCTCATCGATGAAAAAAGGGAACCCTTTTATAGGATCACTTTGTTGTCCATCCGTTCGCTGGCGGATCTTACTGAAGGGCTCCGGGGGTGATTTCAGTTTATGCCAAAAGATACCAAAATGCCGCCATGTACTAAACGTCAGAGCCTCGTTTGTAAGTTCATAAACAATACAGCGTTTGTCACCTAGAAAATTAATATGTTAAACTTTGTATTTTATAATAATATGTTATTTTTTAATTATTATTAGCCAATGCTTAACTACAATCCCACCTGATAGTAAGTAGTGATGTATCCTAAGACGGTGAAGTGCTTCTCTTGCCTTGAATACACTCACACTGTAATTGGATGGATAGACAGATGCTGGCAATTTATTCCACGCATGATCAATAACGAAATGGTGGAGACTAGCCGAATATCTGGTTGTCCGATGGTGGAAGGAGGAGGTAGGAATTAAATTATACAATTCAATGAGATACCTGCTAAGATACCTGAAGAAAATATAAACGAAAGTTGGTTCTCCAAAAACTTTTTAGAGCGTAATATGAATGTTAACTTATGCAAGCTTAGCTTAAAATTTTAGGGAGACAATTAAAATTACTTATGCTAATGTAAGTTCACCATAAAGCCCTATACCTTTATTTCCCGTAAAACCACAAATTTGGGGATATTGAATTAGCGGTTCTCACCTTAAAAACCCACCTGACAGCATGATATGTGCAAATCTACCAAGTACTACTGCTTGTCAGGTGGAGTATATTTAAAAAGGGCCTATGGAATTTAGAATTTTTTGTTGATATGATTAAAACTGAGTGATTTGACTGTGTCCTCGGGAATAAATTTATTCTTAAAGTTCCTGAAATCTGCAAAATACATTATGTATGACGAAGACATCCAATAAAGGTGGTCTTTTTGAGCTCAATAGAATTCAGGCTTGTAACTAAAGGACTGTTATTTTCTTAGTTCCTTGTGTTTTGTTTAACCTTATCTGAAATTCAAACAGTTACCTAATATTTGTTGACTACGATTGCTGCACAGGAGACCTTTTATTTAAAAAAAACCTTTTTGATATTACATTTTAGTATATTTAAAGTGTTCAACTTCTACGTTAAATGTTAAAGCTATACACGTCACAGCCGACGGAGATTCCAATATAATATAATATTAATTTTACTCTTTATAATATTTTCTACTAATCATAATTTCAGTAATACTTACCAAGGGTATGACGGGATCTGTGACGACCACAACACAACCAGACCCGAAAATAAACTAGTTGTGAAGAAAGAAGAAGGCTCTTAAGATACGAATTCTGCCTCCTATCTAGAGTTTAGTACTCTGGTTTCCACTTTGTAGTTTATAATGTATAACAAAGCTGTTTCCAAGTACTGATACAATATTATATAATATAAATTTTTATTTAAAATAGCAATTATGGTGCAAAAATAGTCATAGTTATAAAAGAGAATTGGTCCAGCTGGTAAAAATATTTTTTATTTAACTTTCATTTCATATTCTTATTAATTTATACATGGTCCTATTTATACACGCTGTGGATTGTTATGGATGTAAAATCGAAAATGGGTTAGCTCGACCGGTGATAGAACATACCCTCACAAAATACATGTGTTCTATTTTAAGAGCACCTATGCTTTTAATGGTAAGTGAAGAGAACCGAAAATCTTTTTTACTGATACCGAGACAATCTTAGGGATGAACATACATCTAAGTTTTGGTTTTATGATACAGAGGATAGCTAGAGGCATCTATAGGTCACAGCTGCCGGTTTAAATTAAGTTGACAGGGAGTTCTTTCGTTACCACTATTAAAATAGTTAACCATAAAATTTTAATTCAATGACCGGTTTTTGTACTTTTGCCACAAACTTTAAATAAATAGATTTATAATATAAGTAACTAATTCAGAAGTAGTGTATTTAATTAATATGTATTATGAGCACTTTGATATAAACTAAATTACTGAAGACATTAGGAGGTAGAACGTAGGTACGAAAATTATTAGACGGAGTGGCGATGAAGAAGTTGTTTAGACGGTAAAGTTATTGTGCATCAACCCAAACTCACAAAGTATTCATTAAGTAAGTAAGGGTTATAGAGTAATTTGAACAGAGTTTAAGATATTTTTAAGCACCAAACATTGATTTGATTTGTTTGTGGATTTTGAAATGTTCTAAAATAAAGTGATATTTTTAGATTATTTTACAGAATACAGGTGATAATCGAGTGCACAATCCCTCTGATGGTAAGTAGACACTGTGACCCATAGACTTATATATACATCTAATCTCATCTAGACACCGTGACCCATAGACTTATATATACATCTAATCTCAATAAAAACAATAAAAAAACTGCAGTTGCCAACTCACTCACCTAGCGTGGCAACTATAGCAATTTTTTAATAGGGATAAGGTAACAAACGAGCATACAGTCAACCTGATGGTAAGTGGTTGCTGTGGCCCACAAATATCTACATCTAAAATGCAGATGCGTCGACACCCATGAAGAATAACATGGAGTACCTCGTTTCCAGTAAAAAGGGTCTCCGGTTCTCTACACTCACCATACGAAAAACAGCAGCATTAAGCTACTATTTCATATCGAATGTCGTTTAGAATGCTTAAAATTTCGGTTTTTTTTATAAAAACTGACATGATGTACAATTTAAATTGTATAATGCCTGGCAGCAAAAACACAGGAAGCGCGGCGTTATCTTAGTATTCCTTTGCCTGCCAATGTATTTACTTGAGTTTCCGAGTCCGATGCGCAAAGTTCATGGGGCTAGGGAGAACAAGCAAATAGAAATGACCGCAGAGGCGCATCTGGTATATGGCGACGCCATCGACCACATAGGCAGAGTGGTGTAACGTAATACCGATAGGTACACCTCTCCCCCCGCAGCCCCACCAGAGTCGCTACTAATTGGGAAAAAAGTGCATCGAAATGCTAACACTCCTCTTCCCTCACAATTCTAACTCAGCCGTGGGATAAGGGGAAGAGGACATTCAATTCGCCGAAATTCACCAATATATATTCGAACTTGGCTCATCAAACCTACTTGGAGTGGCCACCTTAGGCCCGCCCTTCACGTCGCGTCAGCCTATGAATTCCTCTTAATTTACCATGTCACAGCTACTACTCCCCCCACCAAGAATAACAACAGGCCGATATCCATCCACTAAAAGATGCAGTAAGTTATATTAAAAAAAATCTTAATATGATGGCTCAGAAACAATTATCAAACGAATTGGAAATAATTGGCATCCCAGAAAACAAAAATGAAAATCTAACTCACACTATCTTGGTAGCATCCCGCAAGATTGGAATAGATTTGGCTGATCTAGATATTGATTGGGTGGCGCGTGTTGGACCGCAACGTCCATTTTTGGTAAAACAATCAGACCACGACTCTGAAAGCAAATTCTCACGACCTATCGTCGTTCGTCTGTTGCGTCGATCAAAAAGGGACGAAATTATTAAAGCCCCTAGGCAGAAACGCAACATAACTAGCATTGATTTAGATGTTAAGGGCCCGTATTATAAAATATATTTTAACGAACGACTTACTAGTTAAAATCGGCAGTTATTTCGAGAGGCACGGAAGATGTCTAAAGAATGTGGCTTTAGTTACTGCTGGACAAACCGCGGTAACATTTACGTACGTCGTAGAGAGGGAAAACCAGCACAGCATATTAAGTCTCAAGATGATATGTTTCGTATTTTCTCAAGTGGTACTACCACTTCGCAATCTAGTAACACTGATAATGTACAAATTTAAAATGTTTATGGACCTGGTGCGCTTTTTCTCATTTTCATATATTTTTTATACTCGTATAGTTATTTGTTATTTATCCATATATATTTTTGAGGTTAAATACTACCACAATAGTGATCTTAATTATATCAAAGTGAGTGTTTCCTGTCAATATACATACATAATTGTATGCTCCTATTTTTGGTCGTATATTTTGATAATAAGTTATGTCTATTTAATTTCATGTACACGCAAAACTTCAAATTTTGTCTTTGCACATTTTAAAATTTTTAGTTTCACTAAATATTTTGTCATGACATTAATAATCTACTTTTATGTACTTATTTATTTATATATTTTTTATATTTATAACTAAGTGAACTTAAGTAAATGCTAGATAATTTACAAGATAATCTAGATACAATAAATATAACATGTCATGACATTAGCCAACTCGAACAATGTGCTTCAATAATAACTAATGATTATACATTTAAAATACTGAATTTTAATATCAGGAGCATATCAAAACACTTTACATACTTTACGATTGCATTAAAACGTATGGCATTTGACTTGGATGTAATTGTTTTAACGGAATGTCGTATTGCAGAATCTTCTATTATCCCGGTACTTCCAGGATACATATCGTACAGTACTCATAAAATAATCAATCAAAATAGTGGTGTAGTGTTGTACATTAAAGACGCATGGAACTCAAATGTTACAGAGCCAGTCTTTAACGAAGCAGACTGTTTAATAATAGAAATACCTGATACAATAACCATTTTCTGTATATATCGCTCACCTTCATTTAGAAGCACGGAAAGTTTCCTAACAGATCTGGAATCACATTTGGATCACTACAAAAATAAACCTCATTTCGTATTGACAGGAGATATTAATATTCATATTTTAAAAGGGGACAATGATACTGTAAGTTATGTCTGTCTTGCGGCAGAATACGGACTATTGCCTGCTATTTCTAAACCTACAAGATTTTAATCATGTATTGATGATATATTTGTTAAAACGATTGGAAAAACAATTGGTACTGTATGCATTTCGGATATAACAGATCACAGTATGACAATAGCTGGCTTATCACTGAATGTAAACTTACCTAAACCCCGATTAAGAGAAAAAGTTAAGATTGACTTTGATGCGATAAGTAATGAATTAGCGGTAATAGATTGGTCGGAATTACAAAATCAAACAGACGTAAATCAGGCGGTTGCTATATTTACTGATAACCTATCAAAAATAATGGATAAGCATACCAAACGCATAATTGTGAGCCGTTCTAAATACAATATAAAACCTTAGATTACACCAGGCTTAATACGGTGTATAAAACACAAAGATAAACTACATATGAAATCAAGGAAGAATCCAAATGATGAAACTTTAGTCCTCACATATAAGAGATACCGTAATTTTTGTAATGAACTTCTATTTAGGTTAAAAAGGGAATATGAGAAATGCCAATTGCAAGAAAGCCAGGGACAGCCCAAGAAATTATGGAAAGCAATAAAGGATATATGCAACATTACTACATCAAACAAAGAACCAACTGAGCTATTAAATATTCAAGGATCTATAAGCAAAAAGGAATCATTGAATATTTGTAATACTTATTTTTCCACAGTTGGACAAAATTTAGCACACAAAATTCTTATTGAAAGTAAAAATACTGAAGAAAGTCTAGTGCAAAATAGTAAAATTAGAAATATAATACACTAGTTTTATATGCAACCTACTGACGCTTACGAAATAGAAAACCTAATAACGAATCTTAAAAATGACAAAGCGCCAGGAATTGATGGACTAAGTAATACTCTGATTAAGCATATTAAGAAATTTATCACTGAGCCACTTACAGTAATATACAACTTGAGTATCTCCATCGGTGTATTTCCAGAAGTTTGGAAGACTGCAATGGTGTATCCTGTATATAAAAAGGGCCTGAAAAACTCTCCAGATAATTATCGACCCATTTCTCTGCTGAGTGTGTTTTCCAAACTCCTTGAGAAATTGGTTAATAAATGACTAATGCATTACTTAGAAGCATTTAATCTGCTCTCTTCAAGACAGTTTGGATTTAGAAAAAGAAAATGCACCGAGGACGCTACAACCACCATAGTTTCACATATATCTTCTTGCCTTGACAAAAACGAATGTTGTATATTGGCGTATTCCTGGACTTAGTCAAGGCTTTCGATACTGTTTCCGTTCCTTTACTATGTCAAAAGCTTGAAAACGTAGGAATTAGAGGATTTAGTTTTAGATTGGTTTAAAAGCTATTTGCAGAAACGGAAACAGTGCGTGAGAGTGGGTACATATATAAGTGAAATGCAACATGTTAACTATGGTGTACCTCAGGAAAGTATTCTCGGTCCTACTCTCTTCATCATATACATGAACGACATACATCAGTTCAACTCAAAACATTCAGAAATAATATATATGCTGATGTGTGCATGTGCAGTGGAAAAAGATGGGATGATACTATTTCTGTGGCGGAACGTGGTGTTTCTCAGGTTTCTCATTGGTTAAACTCAAACCTGTTAACTCTTAATGTCGAGAAAACTAATTATATTTGCTTTCATAAGACCAGTTCGTCAATACCACCTACTGACAAACACATAAGATTGCATATTTGCACGCTCGAAAATAATTTGTGTAGTTGTGAAAAAATTCGGAGAGTGGAATCCATTAAATACCTGGGTATATTAATTGATCACAACCTCAACTTCGAGACGCATATATCGGCATTGGCAGCGTGAATTCGTAACATAGTTTACATCATGAGACGGCTGAGAAACTCTGCACCCCTGAGCACATTCATGTCTATCTATTATGCCCTATGTCAGTCTCTGCTAACGTATTGTATTTCTTGCTGGGGAAGCGCTTCCAAAAGTGTCGTGATAAAAATTGAGAGAGCTCAAGGTTCGATCCTGAAAGTTATGCTTAACAAGAAATATAGGTATCCAACAGCTAAACTGTACAGAGATATTAAAGTACTATCAGTTCGGCAGCTATTTGTCTTATGTGTGGCTACATGTGTTCATAGAAAAATATTAAGCTCACATAAATACAGTGAGCTGATGAAAAAACGTGTGTTTCAAATGCCATTACCAAGCATTCGCACAGCTTTCGCAAAACGATTTAGTCCATTCATTGAAACACTAATTTGTATTAAAGTTATGAAGGCATGCGACATAAGAGATTGCTCGACGAACACAGCTAGAGTAAAAATACGAAATTGGTTGCTTATGCTTAGTTATGAGCAAACAGAAAAGCTGTTTCAAACATTGTCATAGTAGCTACGTGCCCAATATTGATATTGATATTGTTATTATAGCAGTATTGCAAATTTAAAATACTGCAATATTAACAAATTATAATCTTTATGTGTGTGTATGTATGTATATGTGATGTATATATATATATATATATATATATATATATATATATATATATATATATATATATATATATATATATATATATATGATATTTATATATGTTGCATGTATATGTATGTGGATGTATGTATGTATGTTGTGTATATATGTTTATGTATTGTGTTTATATTTATAGACCATAAATAAATTGGAGTAGATGTTTAAAGGTAAAACTTTGTAAAGTCAGCCGTGCACAAATCTCTGTTTTTTGTTAATATGTGTATATGGCTCTCACGATACAGGTCTACGTGCCTAGTGTGAGAACCGCTGCTAAATTATGTGTAAAGGTGCTAACTGTTAAATAAAGTATTTTTCATTTTCATTTTTTTTTTCTTTTTTTTCAAGACAATGCAGAAACTCATTTGTGTGTGTCACTATATATACCTATAAATTGCTACCTACCGCGTGTCAAGGTTATTCACAGATACCGTGCCACTATCTACGTACAGAAATAATTAGGAAATATAAACTTAGCAGATGAACCAAGACAAAATATGATCTGGTGAACGGAGAGGCTTCAGTTAATATAAATATCGATAGCACACCACAAGTTGATATCTGATAGAATTTAAATAGGACGGTATCTAATAACTTTGCAAGCTAAACCTTTTACCGCATGCTGTTGGTAATGACTGAAATTTAATTCATGATTATCTCTTTGTACAAATAGCAAAGATTTATACCATTGTGTTTGTAAATCTTAATCTAAATATAATTGTGGTTAGTGATGACTGGTGGCCGTGAACAACTGCATTAACTTCGTTTCGTTCTGTCGTTAGCTTAGATGTTTGGCATTTGATTTGATCGTAAATTTTGGTATTTTTTATTTGTATATTTTTTCATTTTTTATATTTTAATGTATCTCGTTTGTATAAAGTTTCGACACAATTATTAAAATCAAATGTCGTCAAAACTGCCTTTAATTCACCGGATGAGTCATGAAATGAAGATTTTTTTTTATTTTTCGTTTTTGCTGAATCACCGTTCGTAACCACTTTTAATTGCCTGATTTAAGATATTAGCGCTGCCTCAAATGTCCCTTTTTGTTGATATTTCGATACCCGTAGGAATAAGATCTGCATCTCTTCAAGAAAATTAAGGATGTTATATATCTTGCACGCTTGGTCTTAAGATCTTCTAATAGTCATTTGCTTTTACCAGCCCTATTGGTTAACATAATGATTTACTCGAACACTACACATTGTTTAAAAACTAACTTATTTGTAACTTATTTTTTATTTTTTTACTATTACACTATTGGTCACACTGTGTCTAGGAAAAATACCCATACGAAATGGTATTTAAATGGAGAATCTGACCATCATCCTTCGCAGTTAGTTACCTTGGTAAATCTTTGTTTCAGAGAGCACAAGTGATTTGTGACTGAAAACATCTGGCCGCCGAGATTCACCACGTCAAGCAAGTATTGCAAGACAACAAACTTAGCGTCCTGCGCCTACGTCGCAACGACCGAGGTGAATCCGGCCACAGTCGAACGTGTGCCTGCTGTACTACCGTATGTCAGAGGAGTCTAAGACAAGGTTGGCTACATCTTGAAGCGAGCTTCCATTAAAATTCCATTAATACTACGAGCTGCCGAAGAAGATTAGTCAATTTTTACCGTCTATCAATTGTAATATTCCTCGAAAATATGCAGCAGTGTACAAGCTAGATTATGAATGTAGCCTCTCTTACATAGGTCGAACGAAAATATCTATAAGAACCCGTCTAAAATAACACATACCTGACGTGAAGCACCGACGCTCCGGGTAATCTGCACTCTGTGGACATGTTCAAGATCGTCCCCGTCATTCGATAAAACACATCAGATTTGATAAACCACAAATCCTCGCAAAATAACAACGATTCCTACCATGGACGATACGCGAGGCTATTGAAATTATAACTAACATCTTATTCCTCCCCCCCCCCCCCCGTGGGAGATGGAAGCGGCAGAGGGAAGGTGTTTGTGGGAGTCAAAAGTGCCAGTAGAGGACGTTTTAGTCCTCAGCAGGCGAAAAATACCCTGACCCCCACGTCTATAAATGGCTAATCCCAAGGGTAAAACGAGGATATTCCACTCAAATATTCACCATGCAGCAGCTAGTGCTGCCGTGGTAGAGGGTTGCTTTGCAGAGAACAAACAGCATTGACCTCGCAAAAGCCTTGGGTGGTTAACTGTCCAGTTTTGGTATTGTCGAATGTTGCCACCTGACCCAGAGCTTATTGATTACGATAAAAATTAACAATTGTATTTAATATATTAAGTGACAAAACTCGTGGAAAAAATTCCTTTGTGAATCATGTTATATACACATACAATACGCAACTACATAGTAATTTAGGGGCTAAGTGCTCGTCGTAAATTTCACAGCTCGCAAGAGCTATAGAGATATCCGGACTTAATACCCGGTAACACAAAATAAACGTGCTTGGTGGTAAAGGAAAACATCGTGAGAATAAACTAAAAAAAAATTTCGACACATTCGAAGTCTAATAACACGCTCTGAAGTATTGTATAAAGGAATCATTTCTCAATAACCCTTTCTGAAACAAGAGAAGCCGTGTGCCCAACTGTGGGCAACCACCAATATATTTTCCACGTGATTTTTGGTGGCACTACTATGGCCTTAGAAATTTTAATCTTAATAAACGAGAATATTGAACTACCGAACACTGAAGTTGACAATAATAAATTGAAAGATGGAAGCTGGCAAATTTCATATAAAGCGAGTTCTTAATGCTATCTTATTATTCTATGTATGTGATAAAATGATACTGATTCATTCAAATTTAATAAATAAGAAAGCACTTAAAGTGAGTACTTTACCAACTTACTAAAGGCCAAAAGCACACTTGCGTTGCATCTTGTCTTAATTAGTTGTATCGACACACATATGGAGTGTTCTAGATAGAATTGTGGTGACAATTGGTTGACGTATACTAATTGAAAATTCTCGTCGTAATGTTCGAAGCTAAGTTCTGAATATAATTTTATCTGTCGTGGTCTGTACCTGCACTGTACATTTTAACTGTTTAAATTGTTAATAATAAAAACTCAAGAAGTATATTGTCCGTAATTGCATAGCCTGAAAAACTCACTAGAAAAAAACCGAGACTCATGCTATTTTTCGCTACCAATCATAATAATTGTTTGCGTCTATTCCACAATATTATAGGAGCTTCGTATGAACACTCTGCCATCCACCGTCTTTACGACACTTGGCTTTTACCGATTTCCATTTCTTTTTTGAAATATGATTAACTACATATTTAACGAGAAATATTTTAATTCCGATGAAAGACGTGAAGATTTTAATTCTGATGAAATACCTTTAAACATTTTTTTTTGGTTTCCGTCATCAAGATTATAGTAAATATGTATCAAATATAATAGCGATCAATTAAATATTACTCTCAATTTCTTATATTTACGCGAACACTACACATTGAAATAATACTAGTTTTAACGGAATTTATCGCGTATATTTAACTTTTTTACCCGACGTTTCGAGAGCTTTACAGCACCCATGGTCACGGGAAGGACTGAGATGTTCAACGTCCAGCTGTCATAGTTAACCGCGGTTACCATAGATTAAAATTTTAACTTTTGTTCCGATCTACACAGTATGAGCTTATGGTATCATGGAGTCTTGCAGTTGTATGCTTGGGTTGGGATTTAATTTTATTTATTATAGGATCCCAAGCAGATGGTAGCACCCAGCCATCTTCTCTATTGAAATTAGGATGTTTTTTGATTTCAATAGCCTCGCGAATCATCCTTGGAAGGAATCGGTGTTCTTTAGCGAGGATTTGTGGTCTATCAAATCTGATGTAGTGACGGGGGCGATCTTGTACATGTTCACAGACTGCAGACTTCCCGGAGCGTCAATTTTTCACATCAGCTATATGTTCTTTGACGCGGGTTTTAATTGATCTTTTAGTTTGTCCTATGTAGGAGAGACCACATTCACAATCAAGCTTGTACACTCCTGCATCTTGCAGAGGGACGTTACACTTGACTGATGGTAAAAACTGACCAATCTTCTTCGGCGGCTTGAAGTATGTTTTGATGGAAGCGCGCTTCAAGATGTAGCCAATCTTGTCAGTGACTCCTCTAACATATGGCAGTACAGCAGGTACACGCTCGACTGTGGCCGGCTTCACTCGTTCTCTGTGACGTAGGCGTGGGACCCGAAGCTTGTTGTCATGCAAAACTTGCTTGACATGTTGGAGCTCGGCAGCCAGGTGTTTACTGTCACAGATCCCTCGTGCTCTCTGAAACAAAGATTTACCCACGGTAGCTAACTGTGAAGGATGGTGGTGACAATCACCGTTTAAATATCTATCTGTATGGGTCTTTTTTCTATGCACAGTATGGCTCAAGGTGTTATCAGGATTCCGAATTACTAACACATCTAGAAAAGCTAAGGAATTGTTTGCCTCTAACTCCATTGTGAACTGAATTTTAGAATTTATAGAGTTAAGATGGTCTAAAAATGCAGTTACTTTATCTAAAGGTAGAATTGTGAATATGTCGGCGACAATGGGAGATACAGGTGAGCCCATCGCCACGCCATCTACTTGCTTGTAGAACTCCTCCTTCCACAATAGGTAGCCAGATGTAAGGCAGTGTCTGAGTAATACTGCATATTCTGCGGGCATGTTGTTTTCTTCCAGCCTTCTAGTTACAATTGAGATGCAGTCTTCAACAGGTAAGCATGTAAACAATGACTGCACATCAAAACTGACCATAGTTTCATTGTCTGCCAGACGTAGGTCTTTAATCTCGCTGACAAAATGGTAGGAATCCTTTATGTGTGCTCTTGTATGTCCCCTGAGCGGTGAGAGTATTTTCGCTAAGTGTTGAGCCAATCTGTAAGTTGGTGAATCGATTTGGCTCACTATGGGGCGTAATGGAGCATTGGGCTTGTGTATTTTTGGTAACCCATACAACTTTGGTGATTTGGCGCACGTAGGTATTATCCATTTTACGTCCAGATTTAATTTTTCGGAGTGTTTCTTTATGAGGTCACTAGTTGTTTTTAGTGTGCTATTTGTTGGGTCATTTTTAACCTTTTTATAAGTACTTACATCCGACAAAAGTTCTTGTATTTTAGAATTATAATCTGACGTATCCATGACCACCGTGGCGTTTCCCTTATCTGCGCGGAGAATCGTAAGTTCTGGTTTATTGCGTAGGTTCTTTAACGCTATAAATTCGTCTCTGGGAAGATTCGGTTTAGGCACTGAACATCGACGTAACATAGACGAAATGTCTTGACGTATCGCCTCCAAATCTTCTTTCCGCATATTGTTTTTAAATAAACAGTCCTCGACACTACAGATAATTTCTTCGTACGGTAATCTGCTAGGAGTTATAGCATAGTTTAGTCCTTTGGATAAAACCTTTATTGTTGCATCATCCAGTGTTTGTTTTGACAGATTATAGAACGCGATTAATCTATGATCTGTGTTTGTCAATGGTTGCTTTTGGTTCTGGCATTGATTCGGATGTTTGACATTTGATTTGGCCGTTAATTTTTGATTTTTTTCTATATGTTTGTTTTTGCATTCGTTATATTTACTAATTTCGCGTTTATTTAATGTTTCCATGCAAAAATTATAATCAAACGTCGTTAAAACTTTCTTTAATTCACTGGATGATGTGTCTATGGATTTATTTATGTTATATAGATCGGAGCGTTTTTGTTGGATTACCGCCCGTAACAACTTTTTACTTGCCTGATTTAAGATCTTAGCGCTTCCTCGAATGTCCTTTTTGGTGGATATTTTGACACACGTAGGAATGAGATTATGGTCTCGACATCTCTTCAAGAAATTTAAGGCTGTTAGATATCTTGCGCGCTTAGTCTTTAGATCTTCTAATCGGCGTATTTTATTTGCAATTACCAGTCCGTACTGGTTTACATAATGATTTCTTATATTTACGCAAACACTACACATTGAAATAATACTAGTTTTAACGGAATTTATCGCGTATATTTAACTTTTTACCCGACGTTTCGAGAGCTTTACAGCACCCATGGTCACGGGAAGGACTGAGATGTTCAACGTCCAGCTGTCATAGTTAACCGCGGTTACCATAGATTAAAATTTTAACTTTTGTTCCGATCTACACAGTATGAGCTTATGGTATCATGGAGTCTTGCAGTTGTATGCTTGGGTTGGGATTTAATTTTATTTATTATAGGATCCCAAGCAGATGGTAGCACCCAGCCATCTTCTCTATTGAAATTAGGATGTTTTTTGATTTCAATAGCCTCGCGAATCATCCTTGGAAGGAATCGGTGTTCTTTAGCGAGGATTTGTGGTCTATCAAATCTGATGTAGTGACGGGGGCGATCTTGTACATGTTCACAGACTGCAGACTTCCCGGAGCGTCAATTCTTCACATCAGCTATATGTTCTTTGACGCGGGTTTTAATTGATCTTTTAGTTTGTCCTATGTAGGAGAGACCACATTCACAATCAAGCTTGTACACTCCTGCATCTTGCAGAGGGACGTTACACTTGACTGATGGTAAAAACTGACCAATCTTCTTCGGCGGCTTGAAGTATGTTTTGATGGAAGCGCGCTTCAAGATGTAGCCAATCTTGTCAGTGACTCCTCTAACATATGGCAGTACAGCAGGTACACGCTCGACTGTGGCCGGCTTCACTCGTTCTCTGTGACGTAGGCGTGGGACCCGAAGCTTGTTGTCATGCAAAACTTGCTTGACATGTTGGAGCTCGGCAGCCAGGTGTTTACTGTCACAGATCCCTCGTGCTCTCTGAAACAAAGATTTACCCACGGTAGCTAACTGTGAAGGATGGTGGTGACAATCACCGTTTAAATATCTATCTGTATGGGTCTTTTTTCTATACACAGTATGGCTCAAGGTGTTATCAGGATTCCGAATTACTAACACATCTAGAAAAGCTAAGGAATTGTTTGCCTCTAACTCCATTGTGAACTGAATTTTAGAATTTATAGAGTTAAGATGGTCTAAAAATGCAGTTACTTTATCTAAAGGTAGAATTGTGAAAGTGTCGTCTACGTACCGCTTGTAGAATCTTGGATTTATGGGAGAAGTAAGCAGGGCTTTCTCCTCAAAGTCTTCCATGAATATGTCGGCGACAATGGGAGATACAGGTGAGCCCATCGCCACACCATCTACTTGCTTGTAGAACTCCTCCTTCCACAATAGGTAGCCTTTCTAGATGTGTTAGTAATTCGGAATCCTGATAACACCTTGAGCCATACTGTGTATAGAAAAAAGACCCATACAGATAGATATTTAAACGGTGATTCTCACCACCATCCTTCACAGTTAGCTACCGTGGGTAAATCTTTGTTTCAGAGAGCACGAGGGATCTGTGACAGTAAACACCTGGCTGCCGAGCTCCAACATGTCAAGCAAGTTTTGCATGACAACAAGCTTCGGGTCCCACGCCTACGTCACAGAGAACGAGTGAAGCCGGCCACAGTCGAGCGTGTACCTGCTGTACTGCCATATGTTAGAGGAGTCACTGACAAGATTGGCTACATCTTGAAGCGCGCTTCCATCAAAACATACTTCAAGCCGCCGAAGAAGATTGGTCAGTTTTTACCATCAGTCAAGTGTAACGTCCCTCTGCAAGATGCAGGAGTGTACAAGCTTGATTGTGAATGTGGTCTCTCCTACATAGGACAAACTAAAAGATCAATTAAAACCCGCGTCAAAGAACATATAGCTGATGTAAAGAATCGACGCTCCGGGAAGTCTGCAGTCTGTGAACATGTACAAGATCGCCCCCGTCACTACATCAGATTTGATAGACCACAAATCCTCGCTAAAGAACACCGATTCCTTCCAAGGATGATTCGCGAGGCTATTGAAATCAAAAAACATCCTAATTTCAATAGAGAAGATGGCTGGGTGCTACCATCTGCTTGGGATCCTATAATAAATAAAATTAAATCCCAACCCAAGCATACAACTGCAAGACTCCATGATACCATAAGCTCATACTGTGTAGATCGGAACAAAAGTTAAAATTTTAATCTATGGTAACCGCGGTTAACTATGACAGCTGGACGTTGAACATCTCAGTCCTTCCCGTGACCATGGGTGCTGTAAAGCTCTCGAAACGTCGGGTAAAAAAGTTAAATATACGCGATAAATTCCGTTAAAACTAGTATTATTTCAATACTCTCAATTTTTTTCTATATAAAATATGATCTGCTTAGTGTAAATATAAGTACTGTTTTAGTATTTGTTTCTTTTTTTCATAAAAGGAAGTATTGAAGTTTCAGTTCGTTGGATTTTTTATATTAATTTTATCATGTTCTTCTCGTAAAAGGAAAAATAATACGATCATCTGTAATACAAAAAAGTACTTTATTTATTTAGGGGAAGGATTGTTACATTTCTTTTCTGCTATATAAATTTAAAGCCTCGTAAATTTCTACTTCGAAACCTTAATGTGTTTTCGATTGTTTATGTAACAAGTAGCCCTTGTGAAATAAAACAGCGTCTGGAGAAAAGAAAGCATAGAGTGATGTACTACAAAAATAAATCACCGTACGTTTAAAATAAATAAACTTGTTAAGAAAAATCTTTGTCTTTGAAATTTTACTGACTGTATTCCTGTCAATATAAGAAAAAAAAGATCTAAACTTTTATTTACACATATAAAATTACCATGGTTTATTATGTAAACGTAATTTACCACCATTTAAAACGTACGATATTACTATGATCCTAGTGACACGAATGTCCTTTATATTCAGTCGTAGTTCGTGGGCTTCTAAAAAAGTTGAGATGACTGTATGCGGTTTACAACACCACGTGGTGGTCACTACTTTTTTGATAATCGGAATTACTCACCGGCCCATATAAACATATCGGCCATAATAACGCGCCAGTCAATCAACATGCACGATCTTAGGAGTATCTCTTGCATCTCTGTGTATGCGTTAGGTTACGTCATTGATCCTTGTCACAATCCGGTACGGTTCGTCCCATTTAGCTTGAAGCTTAGGAGATTTTCCTTTTATTTAGATATATATTATGATTTTCCTGATATTAGTGTTTTAGTTTTAACAGATATCACGATACATGTAGCGATAAATATATAATAAGATTTTTTACAAAAAATGTTAATAATGATTATCTAAATTCTATTTGTGCGTGTTTGTCTTATAATTTTTTACTAAAAATTTATGAACACATATTATGATGAAATATAAATTATTATATAGATCTTGGTTTTATATTTCTATACATTTCTATGTAATGCCTATAAGTATTTTATGTTCAAAATTCAGGTGAATGTTAATACGAAATTTGCCGTTACATGCCATAATGGTGTTATGAAGGTATCAGGCACGGACGATATAGTATATGAATCACATGCCCATGCCCAACGTAACTACATTGTAAAGTAACAATATGTTACGCATTCAAAGATACGCATGCTTGTTCATTAGGTACAGGGTACCCGTTGTTGGTAACAAATAAGCTATTTCAATAGAACAATATTGACATTCAAGTTAATTTTTTATCGTGTTCGTGTTGCATGGACCTGTTATCGTGGGTTTTAAACACATATGCTTCCTGACTGTGTTTCTAGATTTCGGTGTTGTTAATTTTCGTATAGCTACAATGAGACTATTTTTAGAGAATTGACAATGACTGCCATTATTTTGTACGATGAAGGGAAAATAAGAATAAAGCTGTGAGACGCCACTGTTTTCATAACGAAACGAATTCCAAATAATAACTTAAACTTCGGTTAACCCCCAAAAATAAATTCTATTTAGTGAAAACTTTATAATAGAATTACAAAAATAAATTTTCTTGTATATTTACTTTTCTTCAAATTACTGATGCACTTTAAACGTTATTTTTAATTAATAAAATTAAATATATGCTATGTAATGTGATACACTTTTGAATTGTGTTTTCAATTCAGGTGTGGTTTGCCGTCACCAATGAAATTATTAGTTATTATTTTGATTGCTTATTTATGGCGTGCACATCAGTGAAGGCAATCCCAATGTAACCTCCATGTAAGAGAATAAAATCACTTCAAAGACATTTCGATGTTCGCCAATACGCACTAAAAAGCGCGGCGGGTTAAATGCTCCATAATATTCTCAAAAATTAGAGAAAATTTGTGCCTAATAGTGTGCTTATGTTGGCTGTAAGTTTGCTATAATTTTACTTTTGTAATCTCAATATTAAATAAGACTGTACGTGATCTATTATATGTATAAATAGCTGAAAACAATTATTTTCATTTCAATTAAGATAAGATTCATATAAGTTAAATAAATCGGGTACCTTAGATTTTCAAACTCTCGAGAGCGTCAGGCAGGATTTATTACTATTGGACTACTATACTACTGTTAAATATTCTTTAATAACTCCCAAGTCTTAAATATAATATTTTAAGTTAACAGTTTTTTACTTCTTGTATATTAATACAAGTTTTAATAGCAAAAACATACACGCTATCCTTGTTTCGGAGTCATGGTTAAAACCATATCTTCCATCAACATCCTACTCGCTTCCAGGTTTTCATTTGATTCGTAACGACCGTACCGATCGGGGCAGTGGTGGTGTTGCTATTTACCTGCGCTCTCATATACCTTTTTCAGTAACTCAAGTTTCAAATGGTTCGGAGACTGGAAGCGAAGCTGAATTTCCCTTATCGAAATTCTTTTTGGTCATATAAAATTACTTCTCGGAGTCTTTTACAGTCCCTCTCTCACTGTCGACTACTTCACCACGTTAGAAAATATTCTTGACAATCTTACACCTATCTATTGTCACAGTATTATTATGGGTGATTTTAATACTTGTCTTTTAAAAAACAACGCTAGATCAATAAAACTTAAATCTATTATTGAAGCAGCAAATTTAAAACTTCTTCCTATTTCTGCCACACACTTTTTCCCGAACTGTGCCCCTTCTCTTCTCGACATAATATTTGTGTCTTTACCTGACCATGTTCTCAAATTTGGGCAACATGCTGCTGATTCTTTTTCCTATCATGACCTTTTATACTAGTCATATAAAATCCGTCCCCCTAAAGCTAAGTCAAGGATACTACTTCAGCGTAACTTTAGTGACTTGGATTTGGAGCAGCTTTTAAATGACGGTGTAAAGATGGATTGGAGTGTAGTCGTCAATGCGTCTACTGTTGATGAACAGGTTGCTTTGTTCAACTCTCTGTTAATTCAGCTTTACGATGTTCATTCTCCTGTTCGTCCAGCGCGTGTAAAGCATCCTCCCTCTCCTTGGCTGACCGATGATATAAAAAAAATCATGCACATTAAAAATTGTGCCAAAGCTAAATACAAGTCAGTTCCTAGCAATTTGAATAGAGAGAAGTATAGATTAGTACGAAATCGTTGCAACAATCTGTGTAGAAAAGCATAATAACGCCATATCCATGAATCAGTACAAGATCCTGACCCTGCTAGGGTCTGGAAATTTCTTAAGTCCTTAGGAGTTAGGAAATTACGACAAAATCTCACACACCATAACTTTGATCTCAATCAACTTAATTTGCATTTCTCATCTTCGTCTTGCATTAACGATAAAGCAAAACGTAATACTTTGGATTCTCTTTCAAAAGCTCCCAATCCGGACACCTCTGCTTTTAATTTTAGCCAATTTAACAGTTGTGATGTTAAGAGAGCCATAATTTCCATCCATTCAAATTCGATTGGTAGTGACTGCATTAGTCGGAAAATGGTCATCCCTCTCATTGATCTCCTTTTACCTATAATCACGTCTATCCTGAATAGTTCACTGAATTCTGATGACGAAAATATGACTTGATCATCGGCATACAAAAGGTATTTGATGGTTAACTTGCCCATTCTTAACCCACATTCTTCATCTTTCAAAGTTTGCAAACACCGGTCCATAAATAGGTTGAACAGCCAAGGGGAAGCTACACGGCCCTGTCTGACACCTTTTTGGATGCCAAACCAGTCTGAGTGGACCCCATTGATCCTGACACAAGCACTAGAGTCCCTATAAAGAGACCTTAATGCCCGTATCAAACCAGCGCTCAACCCATATGAGTTCAGTGTTTGCCATAACACATTCCTGTCCACTCTGCCATAAGCCCTTTTCAAGTCCATGAACGCACAAAAAACTTTCTGGTTTTTGGCCAAAAACTTCTCCGCAATCATGCGCATGGAAAATACTTGATCTGTGCACCCCATTCCCTTTCTAAAACCCGCTTGCACATCCCAAACTTTTCCATCAGTTTCTTTCATAACTCTTTCAATTTACACCTTAGCATACAGTTTACCCACAATACTAAGCAAGCTGATACCGCGGTAGTTTTTGCAGTCTTGCTGTGACCCTTTTCCCTTATATATTGGTACTATAACTGCTTTACACCAGTCATCCGGTACCCGTTTTAATTCCCAACATAAATTAAACAAGGTGTACAGCAGGCCTGCCACCACTCCCTCTCCAGCCCTTAGCATCTCGAGTCTCTATCATATCCAGCTGCCTTACCTGCTTTCTTGCTTTTCATTGCTTTTCAAGAAATCCTTCACCGTAATCGCTGTGCGATTGTGGAACTCCTTACCTTTCCATATTCGTCGTGCTAAATCTTTTCACTCTTTCAAAAGTCTTGTTAAATCGTATTATTTAGAACGCTATTAGATTAATCACTTTACCTTTCTCGTACTCTTTTCATTTAATCTACTATACGATATTTTATATATAACTTTCACTTATCTTTATTTGTATGTGTTATTATATTTTTTATTATTATTTTGTATGCCCCCCTCTATTTTAACTTTTGTTTTCATCATTCCTCTACGCAAAGGTTGTCTGGAAGAAATCACTTTCAGAGTGATAAGACTGCCTATTGTACATAGTTTAATTTAGTTTTAACTGTACTTGATGTTTCTGTTTTGTGGTGTACAAAAAAGAATAAATAAATAAATAATAAATTATATAATGAATACATGTACTTGTAAATTAATTAAGTAATTTCTCGAAAATTCTTCCTTACGATTTGAATTAAATTTTGAATTAAGCTTTAGGTTTCAGGTATATGTAAATAGGCGTTATCATTAAGAAAAATAATTTCTAACGCTGATCAAATCTTGATCGTCCAGGTGCCGCTGTTCTTTTATTTAGACTTTTAAATATCTTTGTAACGGCAACTTTGCAATTCGCTACAATCTGCCTGCATCGTTCGAGACCCAGCAGAAACAGTTTTTTACGTTTATAAATTTTATAATATTTTCGTCACTTCTCTGCAAAATTGCAAAATATTTTTTTTACGACAAGCGAAAAACCATTGTTTCTCGGGTAACTTTATCGTTTTATAGCCTATTGGGTACTGCATTATTAACGGTAGTTTAAATGTTTAAAGTCTAAATAAACGTGATTATTTTGATACTTTTAGTTGAATTTTGTTTTGTTTGGTCGGAAACCCGATGACGGTCCTATTTATCTATCTCAACCATTATTATAACTTCTGTAGAAGGTCGGTTTTATGCAATCCCATAAAAACATACATGCACGCAGTGTTTCTAATGTTCGATGTAACATTTATGTGATATATTTAAAAGTAGAACAACAATAACGACACATTATTAAAATCCAGAACACCGCCGATTAGTGTTCCTAAACAAATGTTAGCTTATGGCTCTTTGAATTTGGAACCTGCATGCCTGTAGTAATTTTTTTACTCATACCTAACTTTAACACTGTATAAATTTTTAATAAATAATATTTTTATAATAAAACACCTGAGCATCTCTATATCGACCGCCAGTCAAACTAAAGAGTCCCCATTTCATGTACCTCAGGTATAGGTGATTAACTGAAAAAAATGTGAAGCTTATTGAAATGCCGTAAGTCTGCCGCCCACTGGCTCTTGAGCTAATAGCTTTAAGATCGGTAGTTCGGAAGTTTTACAGCACTTGAAACTCAAATAGTTCGGCTTATATTATCATGCCCCCTCTGTATTGGGTTATTGGTTACCATGACAACAGCGTCATATGTATGTTGTGCGATTTACCGAAATATTTTTGTTTTATAATTTAAAACTCGTTTAAATATAAGAGTCTCTTCTCCCTTCAATCCATGGGGAGGGCGAATAATTTGCAGTGGGCTTATGTTAGGCTGTAGTGATGATGATGTTGATATCTGAAAGCGTTATACTGTTATTATAAAAATCTTACTTATGTATTATGTTATATGAAGGAATCTGACCATTATTTACACAAATTTAAATACTGAAATTAAATGTCATTTTAGGATTAATAGTTTCAGCTATAAACTTAGGTAGGTAGCTCTTGCATCCCATGATTACCTCTAATTATAAGCAAAGACACGGATATTATGCTTTTTGACTTTGAGGATTGAGATGGAATACCTTACAGTCTATAATAGGATATAACACCCATTTTAAAAAGTTTTAAATTAATCGTAGAGTGATAATGAACCACTATAATTTTTTACAATTTTTTTTAAAACCGAATAGTGTCATTAAAATTACTTTTAATGTATCGTTTTAAATTTTCGCGTGAAAACGCTAGGCACCATGCTGTTCAACTGGTGACGTCACTGTACTCGATTTTGCCGATTTTGCAAAGGAATAAGATACTTTTTAATGTTTAATAATGAGTTATCATTATCATTGTTGTGTTGTGTCTGAATGCAAAAATACGAGCATAAGAACGCCGCAAAAGTTATGGATTCAAGTGCCAAGTATTTAAATATAAAAAAATACTTGGTTAAAGCTACCAAGAAGATACCCGAATACATTGTCTCCAAAAATCAGACTATTTTTTGTGAAGATCATTTAGATGTATGAGTATGACTTATATTGAACTATCGTTTAATACAAAACAAAACATCATGAAGTGAAGTCAAATTTTAATAAATTGTACTTATTTTGTAATAAATAAATGTATGTGGTAAAGCCGTGGTGCAGTTATATTAGTAGTATAGTTAGGCACGAATGGTTCGGCTCGACCAGGGAAGGACCACGCTTTCACAGAATAGCAGCGTTAAATAGTAGCTTAATGCTGCTGTGTTTCATATGGTGAGTGTAGACAACCGGATACCCTTTTTACTGGAAACGAGTCATTCCATCGTAGTCCTCACGGGTGACAATCCATCTGCATTTTGATTCGTAATCGAGGATAGATGTGGATTTCTATGGGCCACAGCAACCACTTACCATCACGGTGGACTGTATGCTCGTTTGTTACCCTATCCTATAAAGAAAACTAATGATTGCTAATGCTTGTAATTATAGATAAACTAAACTATGATAGCTACTAAACAATGTTTTATTACAATACACTTTCACCTGGTATTGTGTTTTTGTGTAAACAAAAGTTCGTAATAGGTACTTACATTGAGGTTTTAACATTCCTCAACTCAGCAGAACAAAAATTGGGATTGCATGAAAAAATTTTGGCACCATCAATTTATTTATCCTTGGTAGATTAGTACTTTCTGCTTTTAGGAATTCGTCTTTCTTGATGCCTTTTCAATAAAATTCGGAATGAAACTCAATAATCTAATAATAACTTGATTTAAATGAAAATTTCGAAGTAACACAGCATGTTTTAGCTAGTTCTCTTAACCAGTGACTCAGAACACGAATACCCTCAGGCTGGATCAGTGACGTCACGACAAATTCTAATACGGCGGACAGAGTTTTGCATATTAGAGGCACAGCCGAAAAAAATATTCCTATGATTGAAATATAATATTTATAATGCAATTTACAAACAAAAATCAATATTTCTCGTATACCTTTTACAAAATCTGTCATAAATACATGTTTTTTTGATTTTATTTACATGGTGTATAATACTCTTTGCTCTGATATTTTTATTTTTCAAACGAGAACACCTTTCGGTCATATGAAATTAAAAGCAAAATAATAAAGATAATCATATTAATAACGAAGGTTATATTTATTTTTCGTTTATTTAAATAAACGATACATGTATAACGCTTATCAATTTACATATACAACATGTAACATAATTAACGCACATCCTGAAAGTAGTTTGTTCAGAATCGTTTACTGAATCGATTTCACACACTGACTTTTTAGTTAAACATATTTATGCATTGATTATTTATTAAATTGGTTGTACTAATTCCGGAAGAATGTTGTAGTTACAGTACGTATCCACGAACACAAACACTTTAACGTGCTTGAAATAAGGTTATTTTTCTTTATTTTGTATTGAATGACGGAATTTGTATTAATACAAATAAAACTGCTCTTTTAAAAGTCTTATTGCCTTGAGTTACGGTCCATTTCAGTTTGTTTTGAATGTACAGGTTTAGTGTGAGTGTAATTTACGTAGTTTTAATAATTTTTTGGGATGAAAAATTACTTTGAAAAATTACTTAAAAATGATAGAAATCGATTCGGTAAACGATTGTGAACAAACTACTTTCAGGATGTACGTTAATAATGTTACATGTTGTATATTGAAAGAAAATATTTTATGTATAAACATCAACATTAAACACTTATATTTAGTCCTCAGCTAGGCATACTCGTATATCTGAAGTACAGTCTGCTCCAGTATCTGTAAGGCAATAAAACATTTAATTTTCTCTTCCTCTTACTTCGTCATTAACTTTATTTATAAATTATTTTAGGCACTGAAAACCCGAATACTCAAAAAATATCATTTAAATAGGCATTAAAGTAGGATCCTAATGAGAAAATCCGTCAAATGTTCACTTTTCAAATGTGCACTGTTCGATTCAAAATTGCGATTATTTATCGATGTAAAATACCAAGACCAGCAACGGTGAGTAGCGTTGATGAGCGAAACATCTGGTTAATACAGCGATCATCCGTAAATACTCCTTAAAGGAAGTGGCCTATGTTCAACAAGGCCTTTTACGAGCTGATAAAGAGGAATTTAATATGGATCTTAAAATACACCAGCCATACTACTAGGTTGATATAATTTATAAACATATATGTATTCATATCATGGTAAGTTTAGAGAACAGGAGAACCTTTTTGCTGTAGACGAGGCATTCCATTTTAGTTCTCAGGGGTGACAACGCATCTACATTTTGATTCTTAATCGAAGATAGACGTTAATGTATATGGGTCACAGTATTTACGTACCATCGGCATTATACTCATATATGCTGGCACGGCAGACATTAACAGTGTCAACGGTGCGAAATCTTCAGTACTACGGTAATCATTACACTTACCAAGCGTTACGACTAAAGCAAATTCTCCTTAATGAAGAGGTCGATGTCCTCCATTGGACTTTGATGACCTGATGATGATGAAGAAGAAAATTTATTTTGTAGTCCTTATATAAAAAACCTCTCTTGGCCAATTTCGATTAAATCACATTTATAAATCTAGATCTTAAACCAACAAGAAGTTTAATAACGTACTCCCGCCACTTTTAATTTAATATAAACTACTAAGCTACACAGTTCAAATACTACGACAGAATGAAGGAAACGCTTACTAATGTATCTTCTACATATTTGCGCTCTTGTAATTACGAGTACATACCATAAAACTTTACGTGTGTAATTGCTTTTGTAGACCATGTCAGCTTTAATACCGTACATTTTAGAGTTCACAATGCAAGAGCACTTCATCTTCAGTAACAATACAACTGAATTTAGCACTGTGTATTTTAAAAGCTATATACAGTGACGATGATGCTATATAAAGTGTAGGTTTAAGGTAAAGAAAACATCGTGCAGAAATTTATAGGGTTGGAAAAGGCCGCTAACTATTTACACTTGACAAACGTATCAGAGCAACCTCTCTAAAATGAGAAGAAGGCCGCCACTGATTTGTGAGAACGTACCTGGCACTCGGAAGTTTTCACAACAAATCAATAGGAACTATATGAGTATGTATCTGAACAAATTATTCACTAACATAGGGTTTTCAATTCATTTTTGCAACAATTATCTCGCTCAGCAAAAGTGCAGTTTTAAATGTCATATAAGGCTTCGCTAAACAAAAGATGATAGTATGATTAAAAATAAATTATATATACGATAACCATATTAATAAAAAATCTTATTTGTCCCATATTTTTTAAACTTAATAAGTTAAATTCTTTCAACATTTTGTTTTAATTTATTTATGTTTAACGATTATATCATTGCAATGTTCGAGGCTTTAGGGCGACCCAGTTAGACGCATCTTAACCTACTCTCACTGATATTGGAAGATATTCTTTATTTTTATTTTTTATTATTCACAAAATAGCCATACGAGTGAGTATCAGATCAGAGTATATATTAAATAATATAATATATACTTTATTTTATTCAAACCTCTAAAATTATTTAAAATAATATGTGTATTATATTACTCTTTTAAATTTATAATATTTAAAATTTATCAAAAAAATTATAAATAGTACTATAATAAATAAGAGAAAATAGAATTAACAGACGCTTTCACTAAATCATTGTAGAACAATGATTAAAATAAAATTATTTGTTGGTAATAATGTTGATGTTGATCGTTTTAAGTGCCATGTAGCGTTGGAGGTTGTTGTCATCCGGTGGTTGTCGTTAGGTGCGACAGAGGAAAATTAAACAGGAGCCCATCTCTACCTGTAACATCTTTTTGATATAAACTGATATTAATTAAAAAAAACTGTGGCTGCCAACCAAAGTCTGCCTGTCTAGCATGGCAACTATGAAAAAGAGAATCTCCCATTGAGACAATTTATGTGGAATAACTTTTGATAAGCTGTAATTTAGATAATGTTAACTTTAATTCAAATTGGAAAAGTTATGATCTTGTCATGTAGGCAAATTAAACAAGACTGTAGAGCTTAATCCGCCCTCTTATATTACCCCACGCATTTCAAATCATGTTAATCCGATTTATTTGTATCCCAAATTATGTACAGTTTTATAAAATACCAGAGCTGGAACAGAGAATTAAGCTCTTCAAATTTGTTACAGTATTACGATAGCTGGTCCGGCAAAGATCTGTTTCAGTTCTGCATGTTAGTCGATGTCCAATCCATGTATGTAAATTGCCTTATGTACGACAAAGGAGGAATAAGCGATTGCTGACTTTCTTGTCATCGGATGGTGTAGGAGGTTATCAATGGTTAGTTTTCGTGCAAATAAAAGAAGGAAGGTGTAAGAGATGGTAAGCTAGATACGTTCATAGTAGTAATACTGCTCCTCTTACCAGCCTGAATAACTGAGTTCAGCATTCGCAGATATTACTGTGTGGTGAGGGCGTAAGAGAATTCATGAAAGGAAAGTGCAAGAAAAATATTATGGCTTGCGAAAAATGGCGAAAACTACTATTCTAAGTCCACCTGTCAAGTATTTAAGGTTGTGATAGAGGCAAATCCTCCTTACAACAGTCGATGCCCATGTCGAGTGGTAAACTTCTAGAGGCTAAATGTAATGATGGTGAAAGAAAAGAACCGGAAAAGACCAAAGAGTAACATATCTTAATAATCATCATCGTTATTGCGGTCTATAGCTGAAAATAGACCACGAAAAGTAACACTAACAGTCATGCTAATTGACAGTTGTGTTTCTAATAAGACATTTTGAACAAGAGTCGTTTAGTTCTAACCTCCTTTTATTTAAAGAGCATCTTAGGTCACGGAGGAAAAATATATGGTTCTCCAGTGAACCGAAAAATCGAGATCATAAATAAGACGATACTGAACGCGATAATATTCGTACAATTAGTGTAATAATTGGTTAGTTTTCGTGGAAATAAAAGAAGTTATTAGGATGTGAGGATGTCTGTAACCCGCATTAAAACTATATCTTATAGATCAATGATTTGTTACTTTCTTGAAAATCTGCTCCAAGGAATATAAAAACGGTTGATTAGGAAATTTTATTTCGCCTCTTTGATCCCAATAATAAAATACGTACTTTGGCATGTCCTAAAATTGAAAACCTTTATACGTGGTAGAGCCACGTTGCATCTATATGATTGTAACACGAGTGGGTAAGCTCGACCGGGGAGAGACCACGCCCTCACAGAATACCATCGTAAAATAGCAGCTTAATACTATTGTGTTTCGTATGGTGAGTGTAGTTAACCGGAGATCCTTTTTACCGGAAAAGGGGCATTGAAAATTAGTCCTCAGTCAATTAGACATCGACTGGATCTTTTTATCCCTGTAATTACTTCTATCTTTATTAACTCCATGAAAACTGTTTCTTTTCCCCCTGCTTGGAAAGAAGCCAACGTGCTTCATCTTCCTAAGAAGACCAATCTTAAATATTTTTCTGATTACCGGCCAATTTTTTTAACTTCTTTTCCTATCTAAAGTAATAAAACGTCTAGTCTTCGGGCATTTAGGCTCTTATCTACAGGAACGTAACTTCCTTAATCCTTTGCAATTCGGTTTCAAACTTGGTCATAGTACGACTACAGCACTTTTACAAATTATTGATGACATTAGTTATGGTATTGAAAATCAAAAATTAACAACACTAACTTTGATAGATTTCAGCAATGCGTTAAATAGAGTCAATTTTGATGTCTTTTTAAATATATTATGCTCTCTCAACATATCTCCGGCTTTAGTTGATTGGTTTCGTAGTTACTTTATTGGGCTCGGACAGCGTATTTAAGTACAGGATGTGTATTCCTCTCATACTACTACTGTTGCCGGCGTCCCACAAGGTGGCGGGTTGTCTCCTCTCCTATTTGCAATTTTTATAAATTCTATCAGTAATTAAGTGTCTTCTTCTTAACACTTGTATATCGACGATCTCCAAGTTTATACTCAATCTGTTCTGGATGTTTTACCGGAAGCTATACAACGAACACTGATCTGGCTTGTATTTGAGACGGGTATAAATCTTATGAATTATCCATTAATCCAACTAAAACTCAAGCAATATTTATTGGTAGTTCGAGATTAGGTAGTTGCTAGTGTTGATTTTTCTCTCATACCACCTATTCTCCTCTTTCCTTTAAACCACCACTAAAACTATTCTGAAAGACGCCTGCGTAAACCGCCACTGAAATTATCCCAAAGAACGCCCGCGTAAACCAAGCGTACTATCAATGAAATTGTGGGTCTACAATAATCTGCTAACTAAGAAACTAAGTGAAAATGGTATATATATCAGGACTGGTCTGAAAATCATTTGATAAATAATACCACTTTAAAGCTAAATATTTCCTAAATGAACCTCTCAATCGAAAAAATATAATGTATATAAGGACGAATTCCTGCCCATATCATGTTTGTCCCGCCTTAGTATTAGTGGACCTCCTGAAGGTGCCGTAGACGGCTAACTCATTGGTGAACAGCACAAAACAGCAACCATTGTTCGTCACTACATCGTAAGCTCCCGAGCCTACGAAAGCCATCGACTGCGATTGCCACGTCACATTTCTTCAACACGTATCATTCTTCGAGCATAAAGATCAACTTCATGCAACCTCCTTTGCACGGTTTGGTCGCTTACCAGCAACTGGTGGTTCTCCTGGAGCCGTTGTAGTAGTTGCGTCGCTGTGATGTTGGGTTGCCTTCAAGCGGTCGTTTGGAGAAATCGATCTTATCTATGCGTAGTAAAGCGTTCACCGTTGTGCACGCCGCCGTTTAGCACATCCTCATTACTGTGATAACGTAACGACAACATTGATATTACGTTTTGGCTTGTGTAAGGGCCTCAGCAATGACGCGTTGAATAGCACAATTTTTTAACATGCCCACGGCTCGTAACATTTCATGTCGACTCAAATGATGACGTGACATGACTATTAATGCTCACACGGCACGATAAATTAAAAAAGAATAACAATCTAATACGTTTTCATTAATTAATATCAGTACAATAATTTTAATTTTCCTTGACGTAACGAATCCCTAACAATTTTGCCGCCGTATTTTATTTATTTTTTTATTTTTTAGTTACATTTTTAAATTTTGAAAACAGAATAAATGAGGTTTAAATATGTATATAAAATTTTTATTGAAATTAAAAAGGTTTTAAACTAGAAAGTCGTAATTAATTTGATTATAATTCATAAAATATAGCTTGATCTCTGCGAAAGCTGTCAGCAAATATCACGCCTATGAAGTCCTGAATTTCTTAGTAGTACAGACAGTACCTGCCAATGTCATACTTTATGGACATGCCGATCTAATTAGTGCATGCCCATAAAGTATGACTTTGGCAGGTACTGTCTGTACTACTAAGAAATTCAGGACTTCATAGGCGTGATATTTGCTGACAGCTGTCGCAGAGATCAAGCTATCTTTTATGAACTATAAGATTTTCTTTGACTGTGTTGATGTGTTTATATTGTCGTGGTAGCTACACTACACCCATTGATTTATATATTACACTAGATCAGTAATAACCGCACCAAAGCGTTGCCACTGCACATATGGTCACAGCCATATGCCTAGCTGACGTCTGTTCAGTGTTCATAGTGACGCCGATGGAGTTGAGCCGCGACAAAAATGGGTAAATTCGTAGTGAAAGAATGCTATTAAAGGTCACAAAAACGTAATAAATCAAGCGGAATCACTTTCAACACATAATTTTTAGTTCTTGTTTTCATATTAACGTAAAGAAACCTTAAATAATTATATAAATTTATCGAATATTGCCATTTAGGTTCAATGTTGTCACCTTTTCGCATTTGTGATTATCCTACATTAATGGGAGACTATATAATTATGAAGTAAGTTAATTTGTTACCTCTGATCTTAAATATTTTGGAAATTATAGTAAAAACTACGTTTTAACTTTCATAAAAAATAATTAATTATTCTTATTTTAGCTTATTCATGAATTATCTATTAATTTTATTACCCATTTTATATTAATTATAATTTCATATAAATTTTATATTAATTATATTTTATTAGATACCTATTTTATATTGTTTGATTTATTAGTACCATAAAATACGTTTTATTTCATCATTATGTTTACTTCTATTCATCTGATAAGCTTTGTATCCTGTTTTTCTAAGGGGACGCAATATTGATTTTAAAATAAAATATACTTTTTTTAATGTAAAAATAATTAACTGCAGCTTAAAAAACTCATTTTTATTGCGTATTTTAGGTAAAATTTCATATAGTAAGCCACACCAACCCGCCATTGCATATTTGTGTGTCTATCTTTATCTAATCTTAGCGACGATAATGTTTTCGCAACTTATGTAAGTGAGATAGATATATGTTTATTTAAAATTGTTATTAGTTTCAAAGCTAGGTCGTCGCGTTTGGATAGTGGTTACACTTTTGTCGGCGCTCGGTAATGTGGATTGCTCCTAGAGGAGTTGAGAGTTGTATTACTCAATGTCTACACCTCCAAACACAACCAACCAACAAAAATATATGAATAAATTTTTTATTTTTAGAAAAATATGAAACTATTTAATGTCTTTAAAAAACATAACTAAAAGTATTCGAGATATATTCTTTGGGTGGATCGGGTGGGCAGATCCCCACCCTCTTAGAAGTTTCGAAGTCACAATAGAATTGGTATGATGCAACCATTCCACTTACATACTTGCCATAATTATGTAATATATAATGTGTTCAAAATCGCGAACATCTAGTATAATTATATTGGCATTTATATTTCAAAATAATCTTCTCTTATTTATTTTTTCATAATTTTCATCTCATTATATGTTATTGTAAATTTATTTATCACATACTTTTACATTTGACCATTATTTACGAGTATTTTTTATTTTTCTCCATACCATTTTAGCCATTACCTATTACATAATTGTGCAATTTTTTCACGTAGACGGTAATATATGATGGTGTATACATGATCAAGACAATGACCAATATCATTATTCCACTTCTTTACACTTCAGCTCATGTAATTCATTATTTAATTGTACTATTACCTTTACGTACACGGCTAGCGTACGTACATGATCAAGATAATGAACAATATTTCAATAAATTTATCAATATAGTAACATTTCCCTCATAAACAATTCATTGAAACTCATTCCGTTTTCCATCGCATTCGAACAATTTTAAAAGTTAATCGGTTATTAGATTTTCCAAACTCTCAGCAGATCAGGCTGATTGTATGTGGAAAAGCTTACCTCCGACAACTTTCTTTACCTATATCACAATCTACACACTGTAAATACATTTTATTTATAATTATGTATTCCATATCTTATCCATGAATTTTCTTATATCGTTGACAATATTTTATATGATACAGTTGCGTAATATCTCGTAATAGTTACACCATTATCAGTCTGGGGTTGAAACTCACAATACGGGCACAACAAAATTTAAATCAGTGAATTGTATACACTACATAATGTGTTTCAAAAACATATTAAGCGAAAAAAATATTTTCATAATCCACACAAACAAGTACTACTTTCTCAGAAAATAATAATAATGGGAAAAGACGCGTTAAAACCGGTGCCAACTCTGGAGCACACGTCCTCAGCACAATTGGGGGGATTCCGTCAGACCCACTCGACTTGTGGATGTTCAGGGAGAGGAGTGCTTTGCGAACCGAGCGCTGTGTGAACTGCACTTCCGTCATGGAGCACTCACACCGCGGGATGGTCGGCGACGTACTCCCCCCGTCATCGAGAGTCGAGTTGGACGCAAAGAAAGAGCCTAGAAGATCGGCTTCGTCCTTTGCGGTATGGGCCAGTGAGTCGTCCTCCCTGTGCAGAAATGGAGGAGATGGTTGACAGAAATTCCCCTGAACAGCCTTGGCGATAGAACAGAATGCACGGGTTTCAGAAGGAAGGCGAACTAGTTTCACGCCAATTCTGCCCATGTGCTCTGACTTTGCATTGGCAATGACTCTTTTGAAAGACCTAGAGGCGGAATTACACTTCTTTTTTAGAGTGCTGGTGTTTACATCCCGGGACGCTGATGGGTCAGCCCAGGCTTGGTAGCACTCCTGCTTATAGCATGATGCTATTTTACAGGAGCAAACCATTGCTGAGATTTGCCTCCAATGGGCACCACAGAGGAAGGAATAAAAGTTCCATACCCTGAAGTACCCACATTAGTGACAGAATCTGCAACAACGGTGGGATCGTCCGGCTAGAAGCAAACCCGCCCCCAAGGGTAGGATGCAAAGAAAGACCGCATCCCATCCCAATCGGCTGACCTATAGTGCCAAACACGGCGGCAGCCTACAGAATGCAACTGCGATTTCAGCGTGAGTGGCACTAAGGAGTGTTTCAGTTTATACCCCGGGTAGGAGAGATACGAGACATCAGCCGGAGAGGATACCTGCGTCTCGGTCGGAAAGAGCAGAGCCAGCCTCGCCGAATCTAGATGGTAGTGGACGGCGTTTAACTTAGAGTGAAGTACCCTGACATTGCAGAAATTCACGGCAACGCTACCACGCTGCCGTGACAGTGAAATTCACGGACAGCGTGGCAGCGTTGCCGTGTAGTGGCGGTTGAGAATATCCACTACCCCATATCTTCCCGTGAGTGTCGTAAGAGGCGACAGAGGGAGACAGGCAAGAGATGGGCAGCAGCATCTTCCTGATAACAACTGTGATATAATAAAAAACTGCGATCGCCAACCCGCTCGCCAAGCGTGGCAACTATGGCAAATATCCCCCCATGAATAACGACACAAACAAACGACCCCCAGTCCCCGGCGGCGCCGCTATTCCTGGCTACGGTGGCGACCATGGTGACGGCGAGGCAGGGGGTGCTAAGAATCTCCGGTGGAGGTTCGGTTGCCACCTACGACGACTCGACCTGGCAACATATAACGCACGCACCCTGAGAACTGACGAGAAGATACTGGAGCTGGAAGAAGAGGTAGACAAGTTGCGCTGAGATATTATTGGATTACCCGAGGTCCGAGGAGAGGGGGAGGACACGGTGATTCTCGAATCCGGCAACTTGTTCTATCACCGGGAGGGCGACTATCTGTCGTCCTCCCGGTGATACGTCGTCTGATTTATCGTCCACAAGTCTCTCGTCAACAACGTTGTAAAGATTGGGAGTGTGTCGACGAGGGTCGCGTACCTCATACTCAGAATCACCAAACGGTATTCGCATACAGGTTTCGCACCAACCTCGGCGCATCCCGATGAGGAGGTGGAGGAAATGTATGAGGATATTTCCAGAGACATGCATTCCTCCAAAACCCACTACACGGTGTTGATCGATCGATCGATCGATGATGAGACTTCAGCGCAAAACTAGGCACAAGAGAAAGCGGTGAGTTGAAGGTAAGGAAATTTGGAGTAGGGCAACGGAACCGAAGGGGCCAGTAGCTGGCCGACTTTATGGAGAAAGAGGGACTCTTTATGATGAACTCTTTCTTCCAGAATAGGCCCCACAGGAAGTTGACCTGGTCGAGCCCCGACGGTTCGACAAAAAATGAGATTGACTTCATTATGACGACCAGACACCAACTGTTCAGTGATGTCTCAGTGATCGCAAGGGTGAAAACTGGCATCGATCACCGAATGGTTAGAGGCACACTGAACCTAAACGTTAAGTTGGAGAGGTCTCATCTAATGAAGTCAACGCTCCGTCCCCCTCGTGCTCTAATCCAGAATCCCGAAACCTTTCAGCTCGAATTACGTAACCGCTTTCAGTGCCTAGAAGATTGCAATGCAGTGGACGATATGAACGACAAGCTCGTGGAAACTTTCCATGTGGTTGGAGCTAAGTTCTGCAAGACCCGCCGCAGAAGAACACAAAAACTCTCCGATCACACTCTTAATCTCATGGTTGTTGGACCGCAGATGAGGCTGCAATCGTCAACAGATTTGACAGCATACAGGCAATTGAACAGACAGATCTCCAAATGCATGCGGCGAGACTTACCCAACTTTAATACTGTTCGTATTAAAGAATCAATCAAGCGGAACCAGGGCACCAAAGTCTTTGCCAGAGATCTGTCTGCCAGAAAGAGCCAACTGTCAAAGCTAAAGACTGAGTGTGGCAACATCGTTTCCGGGACACCTGAGATTCTGAGTGGGACTGAGAGGTTCCATGGGCAGCTGTACACATCATCGTTGGAGCCACACGCAAGTGTGATTAACGATCCAAGAGCAAGTCTTATCCGACACTATTCCGATGATATCCCGGACGTCAGCCTGAGCGAGATTAGAATGGCTCTCCAGCACCTTAAAAACGGCAAGGCCCCAGGCGAGGATGGAATTACAGCGGAGCTTCTAAAAGCGGGTGGAACACCGCTACTTGAAGTCCTTCAGAAGTTCTTCAATTCCATCCTCCATGGTGGCACTACCCCAGAGGCGTGGAGCAGAAGCGCGGTGCTCTTGTTCTTTACGAAAGGCGACAACGCTCTCTTGAAGAACTACAGACCGATTTTCCTTCTGAGCCGCGTTTACGTGCTGTTTTCGAGAGTCATTACGAATCGTCTCGCATGCAGACTCGACGACTTCCAGCCTTCCGAACAAGCCGGTTCCCGAAAAGGCTTCGGTATCATAGACCACATACGTACCCTGCGGCAGATTGTACAGAAGACCGAAGAGTACAATCTGCCACTTTGCCTGGCATATGTGAACTATGAGAAAGCCTTTGATTTCGTAGAAATTTTGGCGGTGCTACAGTCCCTTGTAGGCCAAAAAGTGGTGCCAAGTTGACTGTCGGTATATTGAAGTGCTGAAGTGTATGCACAGTGGGGCTACGATGGCTATCCGAGTACAGAACCAGAGTTCGAAACCTATCCAACTACAGATAGGTGTAAGACAGGGTGATTTTATATCCTCGAAACTCTTAACCGCTGCGTTGGAAGACGTTTTCAAGCTACTGGACTGGAAAGGATACGGTATTAACATCAATGGCGAGTACATCACTCACCTTCAATTTGCCGACGATATTGTACTTATGGCAGAATCGTTGGAGGACCTTAGCACTATGCTCAATGACCTCAATGGTGTCCAAATTCGACCGAGAGGTCAATCGACGGATTCATCTTGGCTGGGCAGCGTTCGGGAAATTACGACACATCTTCTCTCTTATACCCCAATCTCTGAAAAGTAAAGTGTATAACCAGTGTGTATTGCTAGTGATGACTTACGGATCTGAGACGTGGTCCTTCACTGCTGGTCGTATGACGACGCTCAAGGTCGCTCAGCGAGCTATAGACAGGGCTATGCTCGGAGTTTCCTGTGTGATAGACTCAGAAATGAGGATATCTGCAGTAAAACCAGAATAACCAACATAGCCCAACGGATTAGTAAGCTGAAGTGGCAATGGGCCGGCCATATAGCTCGAAGATCCGATAACCGATAGGGAAGAAAGGTTCTCGAGTGGCAGACCCCCCACTAGATTGAGCGACGACCTGGTAAGACATGCAGGAAGTCGATGGATGCAGGTGGCTTAGGACCGTGCTTTGTGGCATTACTTGGAGGAGGCCTATGTGGACTTGTGAAGGGCTGTAATGATGATGATGATGATGTGGCATAGGTCGCCTTAGTCTTGTTGCTCCATTTGCCCCGAGCGGTTGTAGTCTTGAGCGGAATTGCCCCCCCTGAATACGTGGGGCAGCCTGAGCACCCACGCTCAGAAGTGGAGAAACATGGTCATGGATGCTCAGCGAGGGATTCTCCAGGGGTGCTGGTACCCTCCTGGGGTAGTCTATCATCATTTAATTTCGCTACCATATTGATGGGGGGGGGGGGAGATTTGGGCCTCCGGCCACCTGCACTCACCAGACGAAACGCGGAAGCAGAGCTTCCACTTCACGCCGGTATTCTGTGAGTTCGTGGTACCACCCCGGTTTGAGCCGGCCCATACGTGCAACAGCAAAGCTACCGCGTGGCTCTACCACTTTTGAATCTATTACTAATGTATTACAACTACAAAATTGAAAAAATTATTGACATGGTAAATTTAGTATGTAAAATAACAATGTATCTTATTTTTTTAGACAACAGTAATAAAAATAATATAGAACAATAACTGAATAAAAGTGAATTTAAAATTGTCTTGAGCCTTAATAGAAACGACATAAGTGCTTAAAATGTAACTTAATTTTTAATATTGTATTATAATTACACTTTCTTAGAAATAGTAATAAAAAAATTGAATAATCAATTGTATCGTGAATTATCTGATAAATAATTTCAACTAAATCATATATTAAATACAGAATAATTAAATCAAGACATTTATTTTAAAACTAAATAGCAAAATTAATACTAAAAAATCTCAAATTAGTTATAAATGGAAGTTATAAATGGAATTAAAAATCACACAGGTGCGAAGTTACTAATTCTTCTTTGTTCTTATCGGCTCTATTTTCATTTTTTTTTTTGGAGTTTATGGCCTGGTATCTAGACCTTTAGGCCAGGTCTTGAGTATTTTTATTCGGTTTATTATTATTTCCCCACTGTATTTTTGATAAATTTATATAGAGGCACGTAATAGGACCTATTTTTTAACATATCACTCAGGCGGCGGGAGGGATCTTGCATTGTCACTTGATTTTGCACTATGCCACTTATTTCACTGACAAGAATCAATCTGTCAAATGAAAAGCACTCACATATAAATATGAAATGTTCGATATCACCAACAGAATTATTACAGTAGGTGCAGTAGCTGCTCTCCATTATGCCCAACCGAGCCAGGTGGGCCGGGACGGTGGAGTGACCAAAACGCAGTCTGTTTATAGTCGTAATAAAGTCCCGACTGGTCATTTTCAGTTTGTTATACCATGGTGTTACAGGCAGATTTTCTTGAACATTTCCATACCATTTACCCTTTTGTTCTTGGTCTTGTTTCCAAAATTTGACCCATAAGCTATTGACCTGGTTGTCAATAGATTCATAACAGTCGGTCAAAGGTACTTTTACTATGGAGCTAACATCCAACATGTTGGTTCCATCACGTGCAATTTTATCTACTATCTCATTTCCTGTTATACCCCTATGTGATGGAATCCACATGAAAGAGACCTGTATACCCTTTTGTGCATAACTAAATAACAACTTTTTAATATTATACAAAATATAGTTTTTTTAAAGTCAAATCTGAGATTGGTTAAACTTTGGACCATACTTAAACTGTCTGTTAAAATTAAAAAATTATTAAAACTATTTATATGTGCGATCCTCTTCAGGGCCTCGAGGGCCGCATATACCTCTGCAGTAAAAACACTGCATTTAGGATCCAAAAGAAAACTTTGACCAATCTTGGATTGGGGATCATAGACAGCACTGCGCACAAAGAGCTCACTTTTGCTACCATCTGTATACAAAGTATAGTAGTTATTATCGGAAAGAAAACTTAATAATTCACAGTTATTAAAAAAAAAATTTCGTAACAATATTGGTCTCAAATATAATACAGGAATATACAGTAGCATGTCCACTTTGATTGTTTAATTACATTTTTAAAATCTTCATTCATTTGTAGTACAATGAGAGGCAATACTGGGAAATAACCTCGTAAAAGCTCACCTCCCGAAGTCTGCTGTGCCGAGGATTGTAAAGGAAAAGGTATTATTTTTTTGAGAACATTATCATTACCAGATAACAGCTTTAGTAAGTATCTCTCTATTAGTAGAAGTCTTCTGAGACACAGTGGCATTATTTTGGTTTCAACTTCCATAGCTCGTATGGGAGTTGAACACATAGCCCCAGTAATAATTCGCAGAGCTTTGTTTTGAATTATGTCTAGTTTTTTTACGCTACTACTATTTGTGTAGGCTAAACAACTGTAGTCGAAGTGGCTTCTGACTATAGATTTACACAGCATACTTAAAACTTTGGGGTCTGCACCCCAACTCACACCAGCTAAACATCTTATAATATTTAAACCCTTAAGAGAGTTAGTTATAATGTGATTGATATGTAAATCAAAACAAAGTTTGTTATCAATGACAACACCCAAGAATTTATGGTTAGGTACAACTGAAATTGGATGATTATTGTAGAGTATGCCGTTAGAGGGGAAATCTTTACTAAAAATCATGGCCTTGCTTTTGTTGGGGTTAATCTTTAGAGCCAACCTGTCATTATAATATATGTACAATTGGTCTAAAGCATTATTTATATTATTTACAGCTCTATCTATAGAATATTATTATATCTTATATACAAAGTTCTATCTGTTAAAAAATTAAATAACCAATGACAAAGCATGCCTGGTATACCAATGTCAGAAAGAACTTGAACCAAAATGCCAGGGTCAACATTATCAAATGCAAGGTGCATTTGATAATGTTGACCCTGGCATTTTGGTCATCCAGAAAAACACAAACACTGGACTTATTATTATTATTGGCATATTTCAGATCTGACAAGAGAGACTCTACATAATACTCAAGACGCATCTTTATCATGTTTTCATTAAGCTTTCCAACACAAGATGAAAATGATATGGGACGATATGAGTTAGGATCTTCAGGTGGCTTGTCAGGCTTAAGTAGAGGGATTACACACTGTGTTTTCCAAGATTCAGGAATTTTTTTAGGTGCCAAAGAGCATTAAGATTAGCTTATAGTTTTTTTTGAACGGACTGATTTAGGTTTTTATCAAAATGTATGGACAATCATCTAAACCAGGGGTTGTGTTTCGTCTGGATTGTAAACTTGTACAAAACTCACTCCAAGTAAAGGGTTCTATGAGGAAACTGGACTTCTGAAGGCTATTATTAATTTGAAAATAACTTTCTAGATTATCAATAACCCTACATCCATTTTAAGATAATTTTTCTAAGAGAGGGACAACAAATTCATCTTTATATGTTCTATTATTACATTTTATTCGTTTAAATAACTTGATGTATTTCCAAATAATATTAACAGGTGTAGTTCTGTTAAAAGTATTACAGATGTTCACCTAACCATTGCGTTTATGTTCTGAAATAATCTTTTTCTTAACAGCATTAAGTCTTTTGTAATTAATATAATTATCAATGGTTGGATCCCTTCTGTACAGTTTTAAAGCTTCATAAGTTTTAATAACACTCTGTTCACATATGTCGCTCCACCAAGGTGCTGGAGGTTTGCAACGATAATTATTTGCTTTGAAAAACTTTGGTACAGTATCCCTCTTAAGTGTATCAAGCCTTTCGAAAAATTCATCATATGACTGTAATGGATTCTCATTATTAACTTCAAAATTAGAAAAAGCAGTTATAGACAGCTCATTGTATTTCGTCTAGTTTATCTTGTTGTATAAGAATTTTTCAATAGGAGTATTAATTTGGTATCTAACGGACAATAAAACACGAGTAAGCGTAGGAAAATGATAGCTACCCATACAATCATCATGCACCCACCATTCGCATAGTGGAGTGATTGGAGCACTACAAAAGCTGACATCAATAGCCGAAGGATTTCGGTTAGGATAATTAATAGTAGTGAAGCTTCCATTGTCAAGGACACACAGATCAAATTCATCAATTAAATCGTATAATTGATGACCCCGACTTTTCGTGGTCATACACCCAAATGCCACATGGTGAGCGTTGAAATCTCCAGCCACGTATATTGGCTTAGGCAAATCTCTAATTATATTACGCAGTTTACTTATTCTGAAGTTACCTTTCGAGGGAGGGCAGTATACACATAGAATCGTTAAGTGTTTACCACTTACATATAACGATAATGCTATAGTCTGAATATCTTGGTAAAATCTGGTTTGAATAATATTATATTTAAAATACGGTTTGATCAAAATTGCTACTCCACCATGCTCATTTTGAGCATTATGATAGTGGGAATTATATCCCGAAATTTAAAATGCTGAGTATCTTTAAGCCAAGTTTCATTGAGTAGACATATATCAACATTTTGTTCAGCTAAAAATTTAGACAGTAAGGGTTTTTTCCTATGTATACTTTGAATATTGTACTGAGCTATACATAACTGCTGTATGTTCTGTACTGTACTGTCCAATAATGTGACAGATTTTTTAAAAGTAAGTCTTTAATGAACAGAGTAGTCACAGGTTCATTATCTGTTTTATTACCATTCAACTAAAGTTTGAACCATTGCCATCAGAATATTCTTATTGTTTGCAATTTGAGCCTTAAGTTGAGTTTGGTTCAAGTTGGTTTATTTAATTTATGTACATTTTGGCTTATTGATGGTAGGCTCTTAACAATGCTGCTCGACTGTGCCGGTAAAGACGGAAAATCAGATGACGTAATTGTATTTGCAACAGAGGCATAAGTAATTTTACCCTTTTTTTCAAGTATTTTTTTTTCATTTTTATTGGGCAAGATTTGGAAATAGCCAGGTGAGGGCCACTGCAATTGACACAACACAGGTTCTCTTTTTTATCGCAGTCTCTGAAATTATGCTCCCCAGCACATATCGAGTAACGTTGTTTACCATTACAAATTTTCGCAGGGTGGTTGAACCTGAAGCACCGGAAGCATTGCTGCAACGGCGGGACATATTCAAACACCCTGAACGAAAATAGGTCATATTGGACGTTATCGGGCAGAATATTTGACAAGAAAGTTATACTGACAGTCTCGAGACCTACAGTACTTTGACCGACTTTTTTCGTGAATCTTCTCACTGAAATTATTTCATAGATCGAAGACAGTTTCGTATATAAATCCTTGTTTGAAATGCTGGTAGGCACATATCTGATGATTCCAGTTGTTTCTATCTGCGCTGCAGGAATATGTGCCTTCAAGTTGTGCTTTGTTAAAAAGTCTGTATTTGTGATGAAATTATTTGCAGTGTTGTATTGTTTAAAGACAACCGCAATTTTATTGGCATTGACTCTATGTAAAGCTACCAAACCTTTCACCTCCGAAGTAAAAATATGATTTAAGTAAACTGGGCTTTTATTTCCAATTTTAACCTGTTGGTCCCGGCTTTAAACAAAAACTTTGAAGTCCGTATTCGTGCAATGTTCAGGATAAAATCTCAGATAACCTGGCTTAAAAAACGGAATAAAGTCATCCTCACCGCCACCTACTTCAGGTCCACATTCCTTCGTACCTCTTTTACGAACAATTTTGGATCGTTTCGGAGTTCCACCAGGGTCCTCCGGTTCATTCATTATGATAATTCACACAATGTACAATTATTTACACTGACTAAAATAAGTTTTGGTAATATTCACACACGATATTTTTAACGAAAAACAGTAAAAATTATTAAATTGACCGCCTCGTTTGGAGTTCCCGCCAAAAGTCCGGCTCTATTCTCACATTATTCTGGGTGATACCCGCTAGAATACAACTGTTTCTTTCCATTTTCAATTAATCTGCCAGATGGTATTCATATTTTTTATTACCGTTGGAGACGCCAGCAACTTAAGGTATCTTCGATAAAGATTTAGTGGACTGTAATTTTGGTGCATACGGCAAAGGGGAAAATAAATAGGTGGGATAGCACGCACTGACCTGATGAGGGCTGCCGCGCCTTCCTCCCGGAGTGTCTGCTATACAGCAAGCTCGCCACGTGGTTCGGCGCACACGCACTCTCGGAACAGTCTCGTGAAGTCCCACACTCTCCACCTTTGCCCTTACGGGGGCGTCTCACACTTTTATGAGTTACAAAGACACAATGTCTGATGCGGTGAATATTAAACATAAACAGGAGAACTCAACGTTCATCCTGCGCGGTTTGCGGTTAATATATATAAGACGCGACGGGTGGCCGTGCGTTGCGGATGGCGTAATATCACTTAGTATACTGACGCGCGCCGAGATCCTCTTTTTCAGCTCGACGGCAGCGCGTGCGGTAGGAAAGGGAAGGAAGAAAGGAAACAAAAAATATGCACTAGTCATGTTGATAAAGTAGATATAACTTAGGACGAACTCAATGCGATATGTAATGTAATGTTGATAAAGTAGATTGTTAACTGGCGTTACCATTTCCTCCCGCCCTTAAAGGGTCACCTTTAAAAGACAACCGTAATATAAAAGTAAAAGGAAAACAAATAAGTAAGCGGTATATAAAGTGAGAGGATGCGCTCAATGCGCATGTCTCATCTACTAACCTTACTTGGTAAGCGAGAAAATGTATACATAAATATAATATTGCGGTTTAATACTTTTTTAATATATATAAATATAAACTTAATTCCTAATTTAGATAAATAATTATAATCAAAATAATCGTGATTTATTGTCTTGGGAGAGGGCAAATACGAGCAACAGGACGGAGATATGTTCCCTTAGTAGTTCTCACGATGCGGTGTGCTGAAAGGATCCAAAATTTTTGACGGAGCAATGACAATAACAATTCAGGCCCAGCGTGTAAATTTTTAATATGATAATAGTCAATGATCATGTTCACTACATGATCACTGCGCGGGAGTATAATTGGATGTTTTTGTGTGTAATCTAATGCGGAGTTCGAAAGACGACCACCAATGCGGATTAAACCATTCTCAATAAAAGGCCTTAAACGATTAAAAGCAGGCGAGCAAGGTTTGTTACCTTCAATATTTAAATATTCCACTGCAAAATGCTGTTTTTGCAGGGCGCGGAGGATTATAACCTCAGAGAAACTGAGATCATCAGCAGTCACTACAGTAGTGCTGCGGCGGGGCAATAATTTAGCAAACTTACACACGTACGCAATTATACGTAGAAGTTTACTCCAAGAAGAGATGCGGAATGCGAGCTCATAAATCGCAGAATTACAGACGGATGTGCACACAGTGTGCGACAAAATCTTCTTCTCGGGCATATTTGCAATAACCTCATTGTCTAAAGTACGAAGAGGCCATTGAGATGGATCTAACGAAGTCCACTGAGGCCCATGGAGCCACAGGGGGTTTGAAACTAATTTATTTGGCGTAACGCCACGTGAAAGTATGTCAGCGGGATTCTCAGTACCTGCGACATGATAAAAGTTATCAGCGCGAATATTGTCGGTAATCTGAACAACGCGGTTTGCAACAAAGGTCTGCCACTTGTGTGGCGAACTCTTTATCCAGTACAGAGCTACTTTTGAATCTACAAAGGCATAGACTGATATTGTAAGGTCAAGAGAATAATTGTCGAGTACTCTGCGAAGCAATTTTGAGAGTAAAACCGCTCCACAAAGCTCAAGGCGTGCAATAGATAGTGGTTTCATCGGTGCGACTTTAGTCTTTGCACAAATCAACTGGACGGTGTTACCATTGACGCTCTTTACATGTATGTAGACTACGGCACCGTATGCGTGCTCGCTGGCGTCGGAAAACCCCAGGAGTGACGCAGTACAGTTTTTGGATACACCAACATGTCGCGGGATACGTAAATCATTAAGAGCTGGTAATTCAGCACAGAATTGCCTCCACATCTTAATAATTGGCGGTGGTGGTATGTCGTCCCAATCTAAATTAAGTTGCCAAAGCTGCTTTATTAACAATTTGGCGTACGCGACTGTGGAAGCAACGAAACCCATTATGTCCCACAGGCGAGCGACAGTAGATAAGATGGCGCGCTTAGTGCACGTCACATCAGCGGGAACAGATATCTTAAAATAAAAGGCGTCACTATCGGTAGACCAATGCAAGCCTAGTATTTTATGTGGCATTGATTTATCGAACTCTACTTCTCCTGTAATTTTATGGGAAGTAGGGAGGTCATCTAAAACAGATCGACGGTTGCTATGCCATTTTATCAGGTCCCATTGGGCACCCTTGAATAAGTCTATCAGCTGCCGAGAGGTCTCACTGGCCTCGGATTCACTGGGCATAGAGAACGCGATGTCGTCCGTATATAACGAAGTAAATGCGATACGACTCGCAAGCGGATACTTTGCGCCGTCGTCATCAATGAGCTGTCTTACCGTGCGCAATTCATGGTATGGACTCGAAGTTAAACCGACAAGTGGGTCTTGTGGACGGAAGCGGTATAGGAAGCATTGGTAACGACGATCAGAATCGCGAACAACTATTTGCAGAAATTGTTGGCGACAGTCGGCTGTCATAGAGATTGGATGTAAGCGGAAAGTTAAAATTATATTGAACAAGTCGCCTTGCAAATTTGGTCCTGAATGCAGAATATCATTTAATGATCGCCCAGTGCTAGTCTTACTGCTAGCATCCAGGACGATGCGCAGACGCGTTGACTTCTTATCTTCGCGTAAGACTCCATGATGCGATATGACATATATTGGAGCGGGTTCATGAGAGCCATACGGCGGTGCGGGGGATATATAATTTTTAGCTAAGTATTCCTTTATGACGTCATCATATGCTAACCTTAATGTAGGCGAGGCTTGAAGTTTCCTCTCCAAGCACATGAATCGTCGTCGAGAGGTTTCATAAGAATCTCCGAGAGAGTAAACGTCATCTTTAAATGGCAGGCCAACAATATATCTACCAGTAAAAGGATCGCGGGATGTCGTAGATTTATAAAACTCTTCACATTCAATGTCTGAAGGACACTGAATGGGCGGTGCGGAGGGTGGCTGTTCAAGCTCCCAAAATCGTTGCACTAATTTGTCAACGATAGGAGACTCTAGAACTGAGCAGCACGTTAAAGAATGATTTACCTGAAGTGTCGGCACTGAGCCCATAATAACGTAACCAAATACCGTATTCAAAGCCGAGGGCCCGGACAAGTCGTTAGACGAATAAATTACGTCTGGACATAGTAAGTGCGGGAAAAGGGATGCGCCTGTCAAAACATCAATTTTATTAGGCATGCTATAACATTCATCAGCGAGTCTTATGCCATGGAAGTGTGATAAGACAGATGTGTCTACCACAGCGGTGGGCAAAAGGTCGGTGATTTGATCAACAACTAGCGTTGAAATATTGAAGTTAATATTCGAGTCGAATCGTGAGAAAATTTTAATATCAATCGATTTCGATTTTACAATTTTTTCAACTCCACCGAATCCCTTTACTACAGTACATTCGGTATCGTGTTGTTGAACGCCTAAACGATGACAGCACTCTTTAGTCATAAAATGGCTTTGAGCCGCGGAGTCTAATAATATACGAATAATTTGTTTCTCTCCCTTAGCATCGTAAGCAAATACTTGAGCGGTTGATAATAAAACAGTTCTCTGCGAACGACTTGCGCGCGCGGGAGGCGGTGAACGTTGAGACACATTCTTGAACGAAGTACACAGCGCGACGTCTGAACGCGCACCTGCGGTGAGGGGTGGCGAGTGTGCGGGCGCGGGGGTTGTAGACTTCAGTGTAACTGGCTGAAGCGGTGGAGAACGCGCCAGCGCAGGGGAAGCATTATCGCTTCTGCGGTGGAAGTGCAACAATGTGTGATGTTTAAATTTACAAACTCGACAACTATAATTTGAAGAGCAACTAGACACTCGATGACTTAAACTGAGACAATTCACACATGCATTGTTACTCTTTACGCATTTAAATCGTTCCTGCAGCGTCATTTTATTAAAGTCTGCACACTTAAATAGGTGTTGATGCACAATATTATCGCACAGACACTTTGAGCAACTAGTCGTCGTGCTTACGTACGCCTGATACTTCGGCGACGAAGTATTATTACAGCGACGATTATTACCGTTACCTCGTCGATTGTTTGGTGCGCTATTAGAATTTGTACTAGAATCGGTGCGTTGCAAAACTTTGGAGCGGGTCTTAATAAAATTTACTAAATCATCAAAGGTAGGTACCATCGAGTTATGACTATATTCGAAAGAGCGAATGGTATCCGGGTCCAGCTTCTTAAGCGCGATATGAAGAACAATTAAGTCCGCGAGATTATCTAACTTTAAGTTTTGTAAAGCGCGCACTGCACTTATAAAGTTATCAGTAAATAAAACAAAATTATTTGCGGTGGCCGATTGCAATGGCTTAAATTCGAACATCTGATTAATATATGTAGATGCTAGCATACGCCGGTCTTCATATTTGTCAACGAGTGCTTGCAATAAAATTTTATAATTTTCAGCGCAAGGAGTTATACCTGAGCATACAGATAGGGCTTTGCCCGTTAGTTTACCTAGCAAATAGTATAACTTTTCAGCGTCGGTAAGCGATGTGTTGTCATGGACGGTTGATTTAAAGCTAGCATAAAATAAAGGCCATGAGCGAATCATCATTCATCATTCTCTAAACCATTTCCCATTATCTGGGGTCGGCGCAGTAAACCTTCTTGTTCCATTCCTCTCTATCAGCCGTCATTTCCATACTTACTCCTTTCATTCTCATATCACTCTTCACACAATCGATCCATCTTTTATTCGGCCTTCCTCTGCCCGTGTGTCCCTCCACATTCATATTCAACACTCGTATTGTGACATGACTTTCATTCCTCCGCATCACATGCCCAAACCATGCCAATCTGCTTCCTCTCACCTTTTCTACCACTGGCGCTACTTTCAGGCTTCCTCTTATATACTCATTCCTTACCTTATCCATCCTTGTCACACCACACATCCATCGTAACATTCTCATTTCATTCGCATGCAGTCTATTTTCATCCTTCTTCTTGACGGCCCAGCATTCACTTCCATACATGACGACAGGTCGGATGATCGATTTGTAAATTTTCCCCTTCAGCCTTATTGGCATTCGGGGATCGCACGTTGTGGCTGTGACCTGTCGCCATTTCATCCACCCTGCGTTAATCCTATGCTGCACAGCTCTATCTATTCCGCCGTCGCCTTGAATGAGGGAACCGAGGTACTTGAAATCTGAGCAGGTAGGCAGTATAGCGCCATCCAACGACATGGGTACAGGACTGGAAAGACCGCCGAAATCACAGCACAGATATTCGGTTTTGGATCTGCTGATCTTCAAGCCAACACTTTCCAGCCTCTGTTGCCACCCCGTCAGTCTGCTCTGTATCTCGATGCCTTCTTCCCCGACAAGCACGATGTCATCGGCAAAGAGCATGCACCAGGGTGCCTCATCCTGCAGGTCCGACGTCAAAGCGTCCATAATCAGTAGGAAGAGGTAAGGGCTCAATGCCGACCCTTGGTGCAGCCCTACCGCCACATCGATACTGCCCGTAGTTCCCGCGGCAGATCGTACACATGTACGGGATGCTCTGTACATAGCACGGACTAACCTCACATACTTCCCAGGCATACCTTTCATCTTTAACGCCCACCACAAAACCTCACGGGGAACCCGATCGTACGCCTTTTCAAGGTCGACAAAAACCATGTGCAGATTTTTATGCACGCGCTTGTACTTTTCGCACAATTGGCGTAATGCGAAAATGGCATCTGTCGTACCTCGACCGGGCATGAATCCGAACTGGTTTTGTGTTATCTCACACTCTTCTCTCATTCTTCTCTCTATTATTCTTTCCCAGACTTTCATAGTATGTGACATGAGTTTTATTCCCCGGTAACTGCTGCAGTTTTGAACGTCTCCTTTGTTTTTAAAAATGGGGACCAGTATACTACTGCACCATTCCTCAGGTATTTGTTCTTCCTGCAACAATTTACCGAAAAATAAACTCAACCACTTCCATCCATCCGCACTCAGCAACTTCCACACTTCTACTGGTATTCCATCTGGGCCGACTGCCTTCCCATTCTTCATATTCCTAACAGCCATTTTTACTGCTTCCACACTAATTTCTCTCACTAAGCCCATATTCACTGGTGGGTTTTCAAGCATACCATTCCATTCATTCTCCTCATTCATCAATTTCTCAAAATACTCCTTCCATCGCTTCTTTATACTTTCATCGTCAGTCAAAATCCTTCCAGAATCATCTTTTATACATTTTACATGTGAAACATCTCTTCCATTCCTTTCTCTCGCTCTTGCAATTTGAAAAAGTCGTTTTTGACCTTCGGGGCTTTCAAGGGACCGATATAATTTATCTTGCGCCTCTGCCCTACAAATAGCAACTTCCTTCTTCGCTCTCTTCTTACATTCTTTATACGCCTCTCTCTTACTTTCTTTTATGGATTCATTCTGGTCTTCTACGCTCTGCCATTCTTTAAAGGCATTTTTCTTTTCTCTCAAAACTTCTCTAATACTTTCACTCCACCACCACCCATCCTTATCTATCATACGCTTCCCTTTTGTTTCTCCTAACACCTTCCTTGCCACACTTCGGATACAATCAGCCATTTCCTTCCAGCACTCATTCACACTCATTCCTTCCATATCACCCATCTCTATCATCTTGTTTACAACTAGCTCTCTAAATTCACTTGCATACTCCTCCTTATGCAACAAATGCCACTTTATTTTGGGTGGGGGACGATCCTTATGTTTGTTGAGGCGAACAGTTAAGCAGATGACAGCCAGCAGAATTCGGTGCTGGGATACTAAGTCTTCACCTGGAAGCACTTTGCAGTTTTTTACACTCTTGATTTGGTTCCGTCTTAACAGAAGATAGTCGATCTGTGTCGCGTGGTGGCCACTTTTATAAGTAACAAGATGCTGATCTCGTTTTTGGAACCACGTGTTTACTACAGCCAGGTCGAAAGCACATGCTGCTTGCAGAAGAACTTCACCCTCACGGTTGCGTACTCCGTACCCCCATCCACCGTGTACTCTTTCATACCCGTCATTCACTCTCCCTACATGTCCATTAAAATCTCCTCCCATATAAACATCCTCACTCTCAGGTATTCCCATCATCATACAATCAAATTCCTCCCAAAACTTCTCTTTCACACTCTCTTCACAGCCTGTTTGCGGAGCATACACACTTACAACATTCACTACTTTGTTTTCAATCATTAATTTAACAACTATCATTCTGTCATTTACTCTTTTCACATCTGTCACTCGTTCTTTCATTCCACTATCTAACACAACTCCTACTCCATTTCGCTTCCCGTCACTTCCACAGTAATAAAACTTGTATCCTTCCCCAATCTCTCTTGCTTTATTGCCCTTCCATTTTGTTTCCTGCAAACAGGCAACATTCACTCTTCGTCGTTTCAAAACATCTGCTAACTCTCTTCCTCTTCCAGTCATCGTACCTATATCTTTGACTGGCCTGTTGGTCTAGTGGTTAGTGACCCTGACTGCTATGCCGGAGGTCGTGGGTTCGATTCCCACCCAGGACAAATGTTTGTGTGATGAGCACGATCATTTGTTCTGTGTCTGGGTGTAATTTATCTATAATATTTATGTATTTAGAAATATATAAGTATGTTTATCAGTTGTCTAGTACCCATAACACAAGCTCTGCTTAGCTTGGGACTAGATGGCGTTGTGTGTGATAATTGTGGGATATAATTGACGTGAGTCACCTGGAGTTTGTGGTGTTGCAAAAAAAAAAAAACTATATTCCAGCTTGCAAACCTCACTCTGACATTCTTCTCTCTACGGGCTCGCCTCTTACGTCGCACCCGCTCCGTAAGGTGCGACAACCCTTGCCCACTTCCCACAGGAGCCGGGTGCTGCTCCTGCGCGTCGCCTGCGGGGTACGCCCTAGCCCTGTCATATATCCCACAACTCGTAATATTCATAAGTTTACTGCATGGGATTTGGCAAAAGTTTTACAGTCGGCCGCCTGCCTGACACCAACCCTCTTTGGGTATGCTATTGTTGGTAGAGGAAGCTACCATTTTGGAAAAAGGAAAAAAAAGGTTGGGGGTAGGAGCGTAGGTGTAAGGATACTGTTATCTCGGCAGGAAAGGTATGAGAATAACAGTAGCTCGGGGAGCCGGGGTCGCGTACCCGTATTCCATAACAGGATCACCGGAAAGGTAGACCAGCATGAAAACCCCCTGACTGGAAAGGCCAGATTCACACTTCCGCCTATCGAACTTATGCCATTTTCGGGTGACATTCGCTCAAAGGCCATGAGCGAATGTCACCCGAAAATGGCATAAGTTCGATAGGCGGAAGTGTGAATCTGGCTTTAGATGGTGTACTAGTACTTTGTGAATTAGATTGCGAATATTGTAAATAAAGCCTATTTATTCTACCGCAAAGAGACTCAAACGCAATGAGGCTGTTATAATCAGGTTTAGCAATAGGGTTTATTTTTAATAAATGTGAATTATAATTATCTAAGACCTGTTTAAACTCAATACGTAAAGCATTAATATTAGAACTTCCATCAAGAAAACGCTCCATCGTGGAAGTGTTTGTGAGGATGTCCGAGGACATATCATATTTTTTTTGCACTATTTCAAATAAAGCATCTCGTTTAGCTAACAATAAAACCAACTCAGCATCAGGTGTGCCCTCATTATCCGAGGAATCGCTATTATTCGATGCTATTTGTTTTTTAGGCGGCATTACAACTTAAGTTATGCGGCAAAAATAATATAATTATAAGCGGGTAGTCTGTAAGCGACCTCGCTACGCGGTTGAATTATTAAATATTAGTTTCGTTAACGATGAACTTTAATTGTTAACTTTTATAATAATTATGAAGTTATTTACAACGAATATAATGCTTAAATATATGTGCAAATAATAAATGTAATTTAACAGTATAATCTATCGATGTAGTTAAAAGTTGATGACGTGATGTGAACATACAACAAATAATTTATATGGATAATTATATGCTTATTCATTCTATGAATATAGTTTTAAAATTACTATGAATGTCACCTATTAGGACCTATTCTAGTGTTCTAATAAGGGCGGGGTTAATCCGAAGTCGGATTAAAATATAAATAATTAATTATATAAACGCTTATTACGATAACGATCTAATAAGGGCGGAAAGTCAAGGTCAATCCAGCGAGAAGTGACCATTAAAAATGGAAAGTCAAGGTCAATCCAGCGAGAAGGACCATTAAAAATGGAGACGCCAGCAACTTAAGGTATCTTCGATAAAGATTTAGTGGACTGTAATTTTGGTGCATACGGCAAAGGGGAAAATAAATAGGTGGGATAGCACGCACTGACCTGATGAGGGCTGCCGCGCCTTCCTCCCGGAGTGTCTGCTATACAGCAAGCTCGCCACGTGGTTCGGCGCACACGCACTCTCGGAACAGTCTCGTGAAGTCCCACACTCTCCACCTTTGCCCTTACGGGGGCGTCTCACACTTTTATGAGTTACAAAGACACAATGTCTGATGCGGTGAATATTAAACATAAACAGGAGAACTCAATGTTCATCCTGCGCGGTTTGCGGTTAATATATATAAGACGCGACGGATGGCCGTGCGTTGCGGATGGCGTAATATCACTTAGTATACTGACGCGCGCCGAGATCCTCTTTTTCAGCTCGACGGCAGCGCGTGCGGTAGGAAAGGAAAGGAAGAAAGGAAACAAAAAATATGCACTAGTCATGTTGATAAAGTAGATATAACTTAGGACGAACTCAATGCGATATGTAATGTAATGTTGATAAAGTAGATTGTTAACTGGCGTTACCAACCGTGATATCCAGTATTGCGTCCATTCCGTTATAATATATTTTTTATTACTAGTTTTAAAATGTGTTCATTATTTAATTTAATAATATTTATAAACATTTCACTTCCAACTTTTCAACTAGGCCCAGCGGTGCACGTGCATTGCAGTAGCGCACCGCCTAGCAGCGTCGCCATGTTATGTTGGAAGGTGAAGATGTAATGGAGACGTATTACTTGCTCTAGATCTTTAAGCATATTACTTACTTGTTCTAGAACTTAACATACATATTGGAGATACCACCCATCCCAAAATAAAAATGTATTTCAAGATTTAATTTTATATCAAAACTTTTAAGGCGTGATTATTATCTATAACCATGCCAAATAACAGCTTAAGAGCACCTGGGGTCTCTGGAAAAAACTGCGGACGGACGAACGAACGGACATAGCGAAACTATAACCATTTCTTGTTGTTTAACCACGAAATGCTAAAAACTAAGTCAAGAAACATAATAAAGCCGATGCAAAGCAACGAATCTTTAGGAAGTCTGTTTCAAGTGTCTATTAAAGCGTCTATTAAATGACTCTTTAATAGACATTTGAAACACTGATTGCCAGCAAGGATGTATGAGATTCGTGAGGTTGTTGAAATAAAAAAAAGGATTTTAATAAAGGAGGTAGCTCTGTGGTACTAGCTGCTTGGCATGTATTATGTATTATAATGTTGTTAGATCGGACTACAACTATCAAAATATAAGAGAAGGAATACGAACAATAACATCAGGACATAGAGAATCCCAGTCCTCCCTGTGGCCTTGGGTACAACAAAGCACTACAAACGTCGAAAATATAAAAATATTTAAATAAAGCGATAAAATCCCGAAAATAGTTTTATTTAAGTCATCAAAAATAAATATTTTTAGAATGAGTAAATTTATAGAACCCTAAAAGTCTAAGAATTACCGATAATATCGCTCCATAAATTTAGGAGCACAAAATTTCTAAAAATGTATAGTTGCATACGTGCAATTATTATTAAAATCAATTATTATTAACATCATCTTCTTTTCATTAGAAAATAACAAATGGCTATTCTTATGAAAAGTCATTTTCAATAAACATATTATCCAAAACGAAAATTTTATAAAGTCTTTGTAACGCGCAATGACAATGGGTTGTAAATGGTCTTTCAGGTATGCTGCTTCGCGCTGTATGTATGATCTGCTTCTATAACTACGTAGCTTGAAACTACATAAGCGTAGTTTTAAGGCCTGGCAGGGGCAAGGAAAGGTTATGTCGAAGTTTTTTACATACATACGGCTAAATGGCAGCCCCTCCTCGAGACAGGACTTCTACTTCTCAAGCAAGGTGCATCATGAACATAAGAGCGCCTTCCTCCGTTCCTAGCTCTTTCAACTGCGCAACGGACCCCTCGAGCCCGATACGTGGAAGCCATGGGGCTAAGAAAAGACGAACACTCAGGAGGAGCTGAAATAGGGACCTGATTCAACTTTACACTATTAAACTCTTGTAATATTTATGTCGCGATTTCTGAAGTAATGTTTTCTTTCTTTATTACACTCACTCATTCATTCTTTTTTTAAGAATTTACCTAAATTGACATAATACATTTTTCATAAAATATATTTCATAAAACATTTGAATTTCCATACTCACAACACCGATCAGGCTGTAACAAAGAGCCTATGTCGTCGAAATTAACTAGTGCCCTCATCCAGATTCTAGAATTCTAGCGGAACAAATTAGCCATTAGTTGGTCGCTAATGCTCCGTTCGTTAGTTATCAAGGCGTGCAGCGTGCAAATGAGATTGAAACTTGGAGATAAATTTAGTATTAATTATAATTTTATTCTCTTTAAACTTTGTATAATTAAACGGGGACTTTAAAACTATTTTTGTACGTATAAATTATGTACAAAACTATCAAATAATATACACGTAAAATATTTTTAGTCTTCGTTTAATTTGTTGCTTTTATTAATTGCCTTCCTCTTTCCTAGACAGTATGCTCATGAAAAGAAAAACTGCGTTCATTTCTTCCAGCTTGTGCATTCTTTTGGGAAATAACAGAAAGTACAACCTTTTATACTAATTTTTTACAAACACACAAAACTGCGTGTAGAACTTCGTATTATAATTCAAAGAAGTATCATTACATTTTTTTACTTTAATAACACCTGTCTTTGTGCAATATATAAATGTAAACTGGTAACATTATTTGAACAAAAAAGTCGTGGGCTGTGTGTTCATTTATCTTACTTATTCTATTAAAAAAACCGACTCTACTACCGACTAACTACTCTGATGAATTTTTTTGTGTGTTTGAGTGTGTCTCTGGATGGTTTAGATTCACAATTGAACCCGGTAGGTGGAGCTGTTGTCGAGATCCTGAAATCATCATGGTGGATCGGGCGGATATCTAGTATTTATTATATTGGCAGGGTAGGATAATCCATCGCTTCATCTTATCTCGTGAGTGTCTTAAAAGTCGATTAGGAGATATACGAAAAAGATCATATTATGGCTTCGGATAGTCGGTAGTATGACGTCAGGTGTAAATTTTCGCGGCAAAACTCAGGATACAATCCACATTATCTGAATGCTTGGCGGTCCACCACTATGAAATATTAGAAGTTTTCTTCTTCCCACGACTTATTTGTGGAACCGGCTAACCACGGTTTTTCCGAACTGATACTACTAAAGGACTTTCAAAACATAAGCTTACTTCTTTTTAATTCTTGTCGTGTCTATTTGGCCACAGCATTCAAACTTCTGTGAGCTCGCTTTTAATTCCTACTTTTAGTTAATGTGAGTGTGTATATGTTTGTATTGCTTATAATAGGAGTTTTTCTATGAAATTGCCGTTCTGCAATACTGGCCATTTCAAATCAAAATATTGTTTTGTTTGGTTAAGAATTATTGTTTCCAATTTTAGATAACATTTGGTTATTGATTAGCGTTATATATTCATCGCATTTGAATCTTTTTCGTCATCATGAATACGGTAAAGTTCGAGAAACTATGGAACGTCGTGGCAGCAACGCGGCACAAACGGCACACAACACCAACGACGTTTAAGTAGAGAATACTTCAAACGAACTCATCACTGCCTGTTATTGGTTTGCCCACTACCGTTCTAAAAATTTCGACCTGAAAAATAAACCTCGTGAGTGTCCAAAAACTTTGGTCGAAAATGACGAATTGAAGACGAATGTAGAAGCTGATAATATCCAATCTACGGCTGAATTATCCGCAGCTTTTACACGTTTGCATCAACACAATATAGGACAATTTGTTTCAAATTGGCAAGGTAAAAATGCTTGACAAATGGGTGCCCCACGAATTCAATGATCGCCAGCGCACAGGCACATAAACGAAGGAATTTGGAACCGATAACGGTGTAAATATTGGGAGTGTGTCAAAAAAGGTGCATCGACAAGGTACATATACTTACAGTCACCACCCGGTATTTCTTGAAGGTCATAGAGGTTTATACATCGAACTCGGCACATTCCGATGAAAAGGCGGAGAAGATGTCGGAGTATCGCAAGAATAATGTACTCCTCCAAAACCAACTATGCGTTATGATGTTGATAATTGAGGAAAATGCAAAAATATGATTGACAAGGCTTCCGTACGAAGGTTATTCCATATATGGATGGATATTTACCTGTCCCCCGAATAAACTATGTAGAATACTGCTTTAACGATAAACCCTGCTGTGACAATTAAATAACTCTAATTATTTTGAAACACAAATTGAGAATAGGATCGTGGAGTGTTAGGAAAATCAAAGCTGCACCTATTCCGGAAGACAACAACGCTTGAGTGCCTATTTCATACAAGAAAACACGATCAATCGATGCCAGGCAACATGATACCGAAAATTTTTCGATAAAAACGATTAATCAATACTAAGATTAAACGACATATTAAGAAACTATCACGTTTTACTATTACAATAGTTTTGACTTTGGAGCAGAAAACTTTTCGAGATTTCGTCTCTGATGCATTTTTTGTGACTGTCATAGACTACATATTTGTTTTCATGGTCTTGTGTTTCCATTTTTCCGCATATGCTGCTTTATACGTTACGTTATGCAGTAAGTAATTAAAAACATTATCAAATAATAGATGTTTTTCTATATTACTTCGTGGAGGGAAAATTTACAAACAGTGATTTTTCCTAGAGACATACAACAAAACATATACATATATCAATAATCAATCTATATCAATGATGATGTACATGTATTCCTTAAAATCAGAGGAAATAGGTGATTTTCGGCAAAGGGCGCCGAAAACTAGCAATAATTAATAACGACCAACACGCAGGCACGCACTCAAGAAGGCACGCGCAAAAGCATGCTCGATCGCACTTATGCACACACGCACGCACACATGCGTGCACGCACGTACTGAAGTACGCTAGTACGCACATACGCATGAACGCGCACACGTTTACACGCAGTAACGTATGCGCGCACACTCGCACTCACGCATGCACTCTGGACTGTGGATCTGAGACGTGGTCCTTCACTGTTGGCCGCATGAGGACGCCCAAGGCTATGCTCGGGGTTTCGCTGCGTGATAAATTTGGAAATTACGATATACGCAGTAGAACCAGAGTGAACGACATAGCCCAACGGATTAGTAAGCTGAAGTGGCAATGGGCCTGCCATATAGCTCGAAGAACCAAAAACCGGTGGGGAAAAAATGATTTCGAGTGCCGGAACAGCCTCGTACCGATAAGCGTAATGTAGGGCGATCCCCCACTAGATGGAGTGACGATCTTTTAATACACGCTTAATTTTGAGTTTAATTAGAGGTTTACTTGGCGAAGAGTAAAATAAAAGAAAGCCAGTGTTTATCAGAGAGTAACTAATGGTTAAAATTAAAAATAATAAGTAGAAAATAGTATTATAGACCTTTTGTAATAGCAACGAGTCCTTTATGGAATTGCAGCATTCCTTTCCACTAGATTGAAAATGTTCCTTAACTAAACGTAGAGAAACATAAATCTTTATGATTAATATAAAAAGCATGTAGGTAAAAACGATGTGCTGACATAAAATTTTTATCTATGTGCATACTGAAAACCTTATGTTGTTTCGTCAGCGGAATAGATCATGATAGTAGCTTCCATGAGATACGTGTACACTTATTCCATGAGATACGTGTATACTACACACGTGTGAATGTATATTTTTAAATTAAATATTAAACTAAGAATTTTAAGTTGTTTTAAGGTTTACCTCATCGAGAAAAAAAGGAACCCTTTTAGGATTGTTTTGTTGTCCATCAGTTCGCCTGTCGGATATGGTTTCGCCTCTCTGCAAAATGCCTGACTACCTTACTAAAGGGCTCCGGGGGTGATTTCAGTTTAAATCTAAAAAGACAATCAGACCGCTATAAGCTGAAGGTCAGAGTCTCGTTCGCCAGTTCTTATGCAACACTGCGTTTGTTTCCTAGGAAATTAAAGATAATATGCATGTTAAATTTTGTACTTTATAATAACATGTTAAGATACGAGTACCTGTAAAAAATATAAACGAAAGTTGGTTCTCCGAAAAAGTTTTTAGGCTATAATATAAAGAATGAATATTAACTTATGCAAGGTTAGCTTAAAATTTTAGGAGATCGTTAATATAACTTATACTAAAATAAGGGCTATTTGACAACTTATTATCCTCTTCGGCATTCGGCTGCTTATTAATGTAACTCCAACATAAAACGCTATACTATTATTTTCCCTGTAACATCACTGATTCGGGAATATCGAATTAGCAACTCTGAGCTTACTACGCCACCTAACTAGCATGATATGTGCAAATCTGTCATGTACTGCTTGTCATTATTTTTAAAAAGGCCAACGTCCAGCATGAAATTTAGACATTTTTGTTGACATGATTATACTGGGGGATTTAACTGTGTTCTCAGAAATAAATGTATTCTTAAATCTCCTGGATTCTGTAAAATACATTATGTATGACAAAGACAACTAATAAAGGTAGACTTTTTGAGCTTAATAGAAATAATGGTTGTTTCCAACGGACTGTTATTTTTTTTGTTCCTTGTGTCTTGTTTAACCTTATCTGAAGTTCAAACAGCCACTAAATATTTGTCGACCACGATTATACAAAACGATATACAGACCTTTTATTTAGGAAAACCTTTTTGATTTTACAGATTAGTATTGTTAAAGTGTTCAACTTGTACCTACGATTGTTCGTAAAATGTTAGTTATACACATTTCATGCGATGTATATTGCAATATAATATAAATTATTTTTACGCTTTATATTTTTTTATTAAATACAAGTTCAGTAATACTTACCACAGGTATGACGATCACAACACAACCAGACCCGAAAATGAACTGGTTGTGAAGAAAGTTAGGCTCTTAAGATACGAACTCTGCCTTCTTTTTTTTTGGTTGGCTTTGAAGTTGGTACTCTGGTTACTACAACGCTTGATCTTTTATAATGTACTACAAAGTGATTTCCAATTACTGATGTAATTTAATATAATATATAGGAAAAAATATTTTTATTTTACTCGCATTTCATATTATAACAAGGTCTTATTTATACACGCTGTGGCTTGTTATGGCTTTAGTACAAGTGGGCCGGGTCGACTGGTGGAAGATCTCGCCCTCACAGATTACCAGTGTTCTTTTTTAGCAGCACGCTGTTGCAGTGTTTTGTATGGTAAGTGACGGGAAACGAAACTCTTGTTTTAATGATACCCAGATATTTTGAAGGATAAACACACATAAAAATTTTGGTTTTTTTTCCTACATCATCAGCTTCCTATATTACTTGTCGGTGGATCATAGGCTTATCCCAAAGTGCCACAAATTACAGTGCCACTTTCATTCACCCCCGACATGTTTCATCAGACCATTACTCCATCTAACAGGGGGTCACCCAACGCCTTACTGTACTATACAGTATGAGGCTGTACTTCGAGAAACTTTTTTCTCCATCGGCCGGTTCTTTGCGTTTTACGGCCGTCTCACTGCCACAAAATAACCGCCAGGATTGTAAGCCATTTACATTTGAAATACATACGATTATCAAGCAAGAAATTTTGTATTTATTATACATAGAGAGTCATATCAGTCTACATCTTGTTTTAAATTTTACTGAGGAAAATTGCTTCTTCCTATTGTTTCCAAGTCTTAAGCATGTAAGACGAGAGAGATTATTCGGTGTGACTTGAATAAATATATCGCAGTTCCAGTGGACGCAGTGAAGTAGACAAATGATTGGATGTTTTAATTCATAGATGGATATATAAATTTTTTTTGTTCCTCCGATAACATACGTACCTACGTTCAATGACAAATCTAGTTGTTAAAACACCTTACAACACAAAGTTACAGTTGATAGTGAAAGTACACGTGGCCATGATAGAAAAAGGATTTTATGAAATAAACAAAGGATGTTGATGTTACGAGCACCTTACGTTTGCGGCAACTTAGGGAGGGTTTAAGTGGAAGGAGACGAAACTATATTAACTTCTACGCTCTGACAGCGCGCGACATGTTACACTCCCGTTCACTCGGGACCTTTTTGGCGGGAAAATTTCTAGGTTAGGAAATTTTTTGCAATATTGCAAATTTTGCTATATTTTCACTTTGAGACAATATTTATGGATAAAACTTACAGGAAGTCTTGTTGAATGTATAAACTATCGAATAAAATTATTTTTGGTTGCTAGAAATTGTAATAAAGTATATAAATTACACTGTATAGCATAATAGTAGTATAAATTTCAATTTTAGTGACAAAATTACTACTAATTTGAATTCTACACCTTTGTTTTTGGAGAAATTTATATGAAATTGTTTGGAAATATGTATATTTTATGTTTTATGTGTTTCCATTCGTTACTCATACCAAAATATTAAAATATTAAAAAATTAAAAAAAAATAATAAAATAATATTTTATCTGTGACATTTCGAACAATATTTCTAAAATATGTTCGTGTGAATTTGAAATAAATACAACGTCATGTTATTTCAAAATATGTAGGAAAACTATTTTTACTTACATTTTACACTAAAAATAAATGAGAATTTGAAAAATAACACATTTATAACCCGCCCGCCAAAACAGGCCTTTCGGAATTTGAAGTACTTTTGGCAATTTACTTTTCACTTTTTATACCACAAATTATATATCTACGTGTTGACTATATTACAAGAAATGTAAAAAGTATAATACTTTCGTTTTTAGTCCAGACACAAATATAAAATTCTATAAAAAAGACAGAGCAACTTCATCAAAGTGACACGTGGAACGCCGGAAGTTCAGAGTGATTTCTTTTTTTTTTTTCTAAAAAACATTGCCAGGTTATGGTTTAAAATAAAAGAGCATATCTTTGTCTTTGATACTAATATCTATTGCATAGTGTCTTTGGTTTTGTTTAAAACGAAAAAATAGTTTTTTCATAGGTAGACATGTTTACATAATTCTGATCTAATTCGATCACTACTTGGCGGGCGTAAGGTTGGTATTGCGCGATCGAAAGTGAGCATGGCTTGGCGTACGAGTTAAGTACTTTTATTTTCTAACTTACAAGTTAACTCTACTACTACTGCTAACTCTTCTTCTAGTTAACTTACAAACTAACTTAATTACTACTGGGCTATCTTAACAATTATGCCTTGGTTTTTATACTATTGAATATTCTTACTTCACGTTAGTTAATTGAGTCACATCTTTAAAAACGAGCTAGTATTTTGCTTAGCGGATGGTAGGTAACTTTCTGATGGCACTTTATTGAATATTCTTAAGTCACGTGCTGTTATTTGCTTAGCAGGCAATGCTGTACAGTTGGTGACTTTCTCGTTGCTTGCAAGATCTCGGTAGGATATGTAACTAGCATAAGTCACTTACTACTTCACGATTTTATCGGTTACAGTAGTTCTATTTCGGATATCCTAGTGACGGAGTCTTACGTTTCATGCTTGTTGAGGGACTAAGGCTCCTTTTACTAGCAGCATCTAAGGGTCATATCTCACCCACTTCCGTGAGATAATATTCATAACGCCCACAAATTCATATTTCTAGGAGAAAGAACCGTGTCAATGATTAAAAATAATTTTTTAACGTTTTGTAAGTTTTAGAATGTTAAAATAAATATACTCACTAATAATTACCTTTACTATCTTTTTCTAGTGATGGATAGAGGGAGAGGGAGAGACAGAAAGAGAACAACTTTAATCCTTAATTAATCTGACATTGATTTTATTGATTACATCATATTTATTAATATCAACATATCGAATGCCGTTTAGAACGCACTGTTGAAATTGAACATAAGGTTTTCTTGCGTAACAAACATATCGTTACGGTTATAAAATAACTGACATATGATATGTGAATTGTAAACTGAACATTGCCTGGCAGCGAAAACACAGGAAGCGCGGCGTTAACATGGCGTTCGGTTAGTTTACGGTGATGTGCTGAAGTATAAATTTTGGAGAGGTTGTATCATTGATTATTTTTCACTTCGTTTTCTTTTCGAAAAAATTGATATCCGTCCTGACGTGCTCGTAAAGATTACTTCTGAATGAAATCATATCTACATATATGTTCATATGCAATAATGTTTTATATTACCAATACGTAACAAGGTATTTAAAAAAAGTAGTAACGTGGTCAATTTTTAGCAAAAATAATTCCTTGGAGTTAAACCCTTCTAAGGATTAATAGAATTTGTTTTCAAAAGTCATGTATACAAACCTTAATTGTTGTCCTAATATGACATTTAAAAACTTTTTCTTTAAAAGTAGACTTACCGTACCGTAACGTATGATTCGTAGTGGTACATGTAGTACCACTATGAACTACAGTTATTTCTAGGGAGCCATTTGATTAAAATATCTTGGTTATACAGGGTGTTTGGAAGGTCGATGCAAAGCCGTAAAGCGGAGCTACTATAGACTATTCAGAGCCATTTGAACCCAACTTGTCTTAGACGAAGTTAGACTATAATTTTTTTATCAAGCTTGTTTTTTTATTTTAATTTTCCAGGGAAGGCATTACTAACTTCCATAACATTCATGAATGGGCTGAGAAATTTAATAATCCACATTGCAAAAAAGCGGAAGTCTTTTCAAAGGAAATTCTAGGTCAACGTGTGGGCTGGAGTAATTGGCAGAACACTGATTGGGCCCCATATCTTGGCTGGATAATTTGGATGGCAACAATTATTTGTGATTCCTACAAAATGATCTTCCAGAGCTTGTAGAAGACTCCGGAGCCCCAATATTTTTTACAGACCGAGAAATCATCTTTCAAAAAGATGGTTGTCCAGCGCATTGGACATTAAATGCACGAGAGCACATAATAATACTAATTGGAAATAAACACAAAAAAAAGAATTGATGGAGAGAATTAATTCAGCGCTTGAAACGATGAAACTGCATTTCGCCAATAAATTATAATTTTCCCCCTCTATTTGGTTTGTAGGCCCTAATTTCATTTGTGAGCTATCCGCGTAATTGACGCCTCAAAAGGAAGAACCAGGCCTGTTTTTAAAAATGTCTGAACGAAAACAACACCATCCTTATTTTTTTTAATGCCGTCAAAATATAACAGCTTTCCTCAATCTTTATATAAATCATTAACTTCAACAGATATTCTGTAAAAAAAACTTATTTCTTGACACAGATGCCTGAATCATGTTACATTAGACTGTTTACACATTATTTTAATAAAATAAAATAAAAAGTAAATGATTTGTCTTTCAAACTGGCCACAATTTACAAATAACTCAAAAATTTTGGGTTTTGTCATCAAAAATAATTAAAGCTTGATAAAAATAAAATAGTTGCACTTCGTCTAAGACAAGTTGGGTTCAAATGGTTCTACATAGTCTATACTAGCTCCGCTTTACGGCTTTGCATCGACGTTCCAAACAAACTGTATATGTTTGACTAATTATATATGCTCATATGTTTGGCTACATAATATATTGCTAAAATTCAATTAAGGAAGCCAAATCATTGAGCGTTTCAAAAAAAATGGTAAAAAGTTATTGTTCAAATGTTAATATTCTTGATAAGGTTTGTGAACACCAGTTTGTCTATGTGTATATGGTATGTATATAGCTAGCGTGAGTGCGTGCGTGCGTGCGTGCGTTCTTATTGATAATAAATTAATTGTTTCGTGCTTCTGCATATCCTCAGAATCTATCAACAGTACATTGTTATATGATATTATAATGCCAGTAGTTTAACTCAAAATGACGTTAGTATATATACTACAGTCCATGAGTACTGAAAACTATTCCACTTCCATTATTTATGCGATTCTCTGCGAATTGTCCTGCAGATGATAAATGCATGTTACCGGCGGGAGGGAGGGGGGGGGGGTACTCGGTGCCACATTGATCAAACCGATATTTTAACAATTACTTTAACATTTTTAGTTATAAAATAACTGACATATGATATGTGCATTGTAAACTGAATATTGCCTGGCAGCGAAAACACAGGAAGCGCGGCGTTAACATGGCGTTCGGTTGGTTTACGGTGATGTGCTGAAGTATAAATTTTGGAGAGGTTATATCATTGATTCTTTTTCACTTCGAAAAATATGATATCCGTCCTGACGTGCTCGTAAAGATTACTTCTGAATGAAATCATATCTACATATATGTTCATATGCAATAATGTTTTATATTACCAAAACGTAACAAGGTATTCAAAAAAAGTAGTAACGTGGTCAATTTTTAGCAAAAATAATTCCTTGGAGTTAAACCCTTCTAAGGATTAATAGAATTTGTTTTCAAAAGTCATGTATACAAACCTTAATTGTTGTCCTAATATGACATTTAAAAACTTTTTCTTTAAAAGTAGACTTACCGTACCGTAACGTATGATTCGTAGTGGTACATGTAGTACCACTATGAACTACAGTTATTTCTAGGGAGCCATCTGATTAAAATATCTTGGTTATACAGGGTGTTTGGAAGGTCAATGCAAAGCCGTAAAGCTGAGCTACTATAGACTATTCAGAGCCATTTGAACCCAACTTGTCTTAGACGAAGTGAGACTATTATTTTTTATCAAGCTTGTTTTTTATTTTAATTTTCCAGGGAAGGCGTTACTAACTTCCATAACATTCATGAATGGGCTGAGAAATCTAATAATCCACATTACAAAAAAGCGGAAGTCTTTTCAAAGGAAATTCTAGGTCAACGTGTGGGCTGGAGTAATTGGCAGAACACTGATTGGGCCCCATATCTTGGCTGGATAATTTGGATGGCAACAATTATTTGTGATTCCTACAAAATGATCTTCCAGAGCTTGTAGAAGACTCCGGAGCCCCAATATTTTTTACAGACCGAGAAATCATCTTTCAACAAGATGGTTGTCCAGCGCATTGGACATTAAATGCACGAGAGCACATAATAATACTAATTGGAAATAAACACAAAAAAAAGAATTGATGGAGAGAATTAATTAAGCGCTTGAAACGATGAAACTGCATTTCGCCAATAAATTATAATTTTCCCCCTCTATTTGGTTTGTAGGCCCTAATTTCATTTGTGAGCTATCCGCGTAATTGACGCCTCAAAAGGAAGAACCAGGCATGTTTTTAAAAATGTCTGAACGAAAACAACACCATCCTTATTTTTTTTAATGCCGTCAAAATATAACAGCTTTCCTCAATCTTTATATAAATCATTAACTTCAACAGATATTCTGTAAAAAAAACTTATTTCTTGACACAGATGCCTGAATCATGTTACATTAGACTGTTTACACATTATTTTAATAAAATAAAATAAAAAGTAAATGATTTGTCTTTCAAACTGGCCACAATTTATAAATAACTCCAAAATTTTGGGTTTTGTCATCAAAAATAATTAAAGCTTGATAAAAATAAAATAGTCGCACTTCGTCTAAGACAAGTTGGGTTCAAATGGTTTTACATAGTCTATACTAGCTCCGCTTTACGGCTTTGCATCGACGTTCCAAACAACCTGTATATGTTTGACTAATTATATATGCTCATATGTTTGGCTACATAATATATTGCTAAAATTCAATTAAGGAAGCCAAAGCATTGAGCGTTTCAAAAAAATGGTAAAAAATTATTGTTCAAATGTTAATATTCTTGATAAGGTTTGTGTACACCAGTTTGTCTATGTGTATATGGTATGTATATAGCTAGCGTGAGTGCGTGCGTGAGTGCGTGCGTTCTTATTGATAATTAATTAATTGTTTCGTTCTTCTGCATATGCTCGGAATCTATCAACAGTGCATTGTTATATGATATTATAATGCCAGAAGTTTAACTCAAAATAACGTTAGTATATATACTACAGTCCAAGGAGTGAGTGCAAGGAAATATTATTTTATATTATTTTCAGACGGGACAATTTCTTTTTGTAAAAAAAAGATTCTATGACATTTTCAAAGTTTCAGTCAGAGTCATTAAAAACATATAAAGAAAATAACATAACATAAAAACTCACGCCTGTCACTGAGAAGGGTAGGCAGAGACTACAGACTTCCATTTAGCACGATCCTGACATACCTTTCTCGCCTCTTCCACATCCATATACCTACGCATACATGCTCGTCGGTTAAGGGTACTCTTAATTTGGCCCATTTTTAGTATATCGCCAATTTGGTCGACAAACTTCCGCCTAGGACGTCCCTTTTCGACTCTTCCATTGCATCTTTAGTTCTTACTTATTCAACATATATTTGCTTCGTCAGTCTTTCCGCATTCATTCTTTCTACATGACCAAACCACCGAAGCATTCCTTTCTTAATCCTGGTCACCGCATCATCTTGCAAACCATACTTTTCTTTTATCACACAGTTTCTCACCCTGTCACTCAGATTCAGCCCTGACATACTCCTTAGCGACCGCATTTCCACTGCATTTATTCTACTCTCGTGCTTCTTCTGCCACACCCAACTTTCACTACCATACGTTAAAGTAGGGACTAATACAGCACTGTGAATTGCCATACGTGCCTTTTTTGACACATTCTGACTTTTCACAATAGAGTGTAGAGCCCCATTTACTTTATTTCCTGCATTCACTCATCGTTCAATATCCTTATCATATCTCCCATCCCTGCTGAATACACATCCCAAATATACGAACTCATCCACTTGCTCAAACTCTCCTTCTATTCTTATTTCACATACCGTTTTGCTTTCTTCTCTTTCAAAAACCATCACTTTCGTTTTAATTGCGTTCACTTTCATTTTCCTTTCTTTTAATGCCCTGTACATTAATGTAACCATCATTTGCAACTCGGCCGCCGACGACGCAAGTATGACTTGATCATCGGCGTACAAAAGGCATTTGATGGTTAACTCACCCATTCTTAACACGCATTCTTCAACTTTTCCAAACAGCTGTCCATAAATAGGTTGAACAGCCACGGGGAAGCTACACAGCCCTGTCTGACACCTTTATGGATGCCAAACCAGTCCGAGTAGACCCCGGTTGATTTTAACACAAGCACTCGAGTCCCTATACGGAGACTTTAATGCCTGTATCAAACCAACGCTCAACCTAAATGCGTTAAGCGTTTGCCATAACACATCCCTGTCCACTCTGTCATAAGCCTTTTCCAAGTCCATGAACGCACAAAAAACTTTTTGGTTTTTCGCCAAAAACTTCTCCGCGATCATGCGCATGGAAAAGACTTGATCTGTACACCCCATTCCGTTTCTAAATCCCGCTTGCACATCCCAAATTTTTTCATCAGTTTCTTTCATAACTCCTTCAATTAGTACCTTAGCATACAGTTTTCCCACAATGCTAAGAAGGCTGATACCACGGTAGTTTTTACAGTCCTGCTATGACCCTTTTCCCTTATATATTGGGACTATCACGGCTTTGCACCAGACTCCCGGTACCCGATTTAGTTCCCAACATAAATTAAACAAGGTGTACAGCAGGCCTGCCACCACGTCCTCTCCAGCCCTTAGCATTTCGAGTGAAACTCTATCATATCCGGCTGCCTTACCTACTTTCATGCTTTTCATTGCTTTCATTATTTCATCTATACTTATCTCCCATCTCTTTCATCTTCTTTCGGACTTTCTATTTCATTTAGTTCACACTTCTCCTCACTCATAAATATGCTTTCAAAATATTCCTTCCCTCTCTTTAGACTCAACACTTCATCATTCAGGATACAGCCATTCTCGTCTCGTATCGCATTCAATCTAGGCTGTTTTGAAAGTCCCCTGGTATTTCTTACGAGTTTCCAGAACATTTTAATATGGAATAATATGGATGGTAGGTAACTTTCTGATGGCACTGTATTGAATATTTTTAAGTCACGTGCTGTTATTTGCTTAGCAGGCAATGCTGTACAGTTGGTGACTTTCTGATTGCTTGCAAGATCTCGGTAGGATATGTAACTAGCATAAGTCACTTACTATTTCAAAATTTTATCGGTTACAGTAGTTCTATTTCAGATATCCTAGTGACAGAATCTTACGTTTCATGCCTGTTGAGGGACTAAGCCTCCTTTTACAAGCAGCATCCAAGGGTCAATCTCACTCACTTCCGTGAGATAATATTCATAACGCCCACAAATTCATATTTCTAGGACAAAGAACCGTGTTAATGATTTCAATTTTTATTTACGTTTTGTAAGTTTTAGAATGTTAAAATAAATATACTCACTAATAATTACCTTTACTATCTTTTTCTAGTGATGGATAGAGGGAGAGGGAGAGACAGAAAGAGAACAACTTTAATCCTTAATTAATCTGACATTGATTTTATTGATTACATCATATTTATTAATATCAACATATCGAATGCCGTTTAGAATGCACTGTTGAAATTGAACATAAGGTTTCTTGCCTAACAAACATATCGTTACGGTTATAAAATAACTGACATATGATATGTGCATTGTAAACTGAATATTCAAACAATGGCAGCGAAAACACAGGAAACGCGGCGTTAACATGGCGTTCGGTTGGTTTACGGTGATGTGCTGAAGTATAAATTTTGGAGAGGTTATATCATTGATTCTTTTTCACTTCGAAAAAAATGATATCCGTCCTGACGTGCTCGTAAAGATTACTTCTGAATGAAATCATATCTACATATATGTTCATATGCAATAATGTGTTATATTACCAATACGTAACAAGGTATTTAAAAAAAGTAGTAACGTGGTCAATTTTTAGCAAAAATAATTCCTTGGAGTTAAACCCTTCTAAGGATTAATAGAATTTGTTTTCAAAAGTCATGTATACAAACCTTAATTGTTGTCCTAATATGACATTTAAAAACTTTTTCTTTAAAAGTAGACTTACCGTACCGTAACGTATGATTCGTAGTGGTACATGTAGTACCACTATGAACTACAGTTATTTCTAGGGAGCCATCTGATTAAAATATCTTGGTTATACAGGGTGTTTGGAAGGTCGATGCAAAGCCGTAAAGCGGAGCTACTATAGACTATTCAGAGCCATTTGAACCCAACTTGTCTTAGACGAAGTTAGACTATTATTTTTTTATCAAGCTTGTTTTTTTATTTTAATTTTCCAGGGAAGGCATTACTAACTTCCATAACATTCATGAATGGGCTGAGAAATTTAATAATCCACATTGCAAAAAAGCGGAAGTCTTTTCAAAGGAAATTCTAGGTCAACGTGTGGGCTGGAGTAATTGGCAGAACACTGATTGGGCCCCATATCTTGGCTGGGTAATTTGAATGGCAACAATTATTTGTGATTCCTACAAAATGATCTTCCAGAGCTTGTAGAAGACTCCGGAGCCCCAATATTTTTTACAGACCGAGAAATCATCTTTCAACAAGATGGTTGTCCAGCGCATTGGACATTAAATGCACGAGAGCACATAATAATACTAATTGGAAATAAACACAAAAAAAAAAGAATTGATGGAGAGAATTAATTCAGCGCTTGAAACGATGAAACTGCATTTCGCCAATAAATTATAATTTTCCCCCTCTATTTGGTTTGTAGGCCCTAATTTCATTTGTGAGCTATCCGCGTAATTGACGCCTCAAAAGGAAGAACCAGGCATGTTTTTAAAAATGTCTGAACGAAAACAACACCATCCTTATTTTTTTTAATGCCGTCAAAATATAACAGCTTTCCTCAATCTTTATATAAATCATTAACTTCAACAGATATTCTGTAAAAAAAACTTATTTCTTGACACAGATGCCTGAATCATGTTACATTAGACTGTTTACACATTATTTTAATAAAATAAAATAAAAAGTAAATGATTTGTCTTTTAAACTGGCCACAATTTATAAATAACTCCAAAATTTTGGGTTTTGTCATCAAAAATAATTAAAGCTTGATAAAAATAAAATAGTCGCACTTCGTCTAAGACAAGTTGGGTTCAAATGGTTTTACATAGTCTATACTAGCTCCGCTTTACGGCTTTGCATCGACGTTCCAAACAACCTGTATATGTTTGACTAATTATATATGCTCATATGTTTGGCTACATAATATATTGCTAAAATTCAATTAAGGAAGCCAAAGCATTGAGCGTTTCAAAAAAATGGTAAAAAATTATTGTTCAAATGTTAATATTCTTGATAAGGTTTGTGTACACCAGTTTGTCTATGTGTATATGGTATGTATATAGCTAGCGTGAGTGCGTGCGTGAGTGCGTGCGTTCTTATTGATAATTAATTAATTGTTTCGTTCTTCTGCATATGCTCGGAATCTATCAACAGTGCATTGTTATATGATATTATAATGCCAGAAGTTTAACTCAAAATAACGTTAGTATATATACTACAGTCCAAGGAGTGAGTGCAAGGAAATATTATTTTATATTATTTTCAGACGGGACAATTTCTTTTTGTAAAAAAAGATTCTATGACATTTTTAAAGTTTCAGTCAGAGTCATTAAAAACATATAAAGAAAATAACATAACATAAAAACTCACGCCTGTCACCGAGAGGGGTAGGCAGAGACTACAGACTTCCATTTAGCACGATCCTGACATACCTTTCTCGCCTCTTCCACATCCATATACCTACGCATACATGCTCGTCGGTTAAGGGTACTCTTAATTTGGCCCATTTTTAGTATATCGCCAATTTGGTCGACAAACTTCCGCCTAGGACGTCCCTTTTCGACTCTTCCATTGCATCTTTAGTTCTTACTTATTCAACATATATTTGCTTCGTCAGTCTTTCCGCATTCATTCTTTCTACATGACCAAACCACCGAAGCATTCGTTTCTTAATCCTGGTCACCGCATCATCTTGCAAACCATACTTTTCTTTTATCACACAGTTTCTCACCCTGTGACTCAGATTCAGCCCTGACATACTCCTTAGCGACCGCATTTCCACTGCATTTATTCTACTCTCGTGCTTCTTCTGCCACACCCAACTTTCACTACCATACGTTAAAGTAGGGACTAATACAGCACTGTGAATTGCCATACGTGCCTTTTTTGACACATTCTGACTTTTCACAATAGAGTGTAGAGCCCCATTTACTTTATTTCCTGCATTCACTCATCGTTCAATATCCTTATCATATCTCCCATCCCTGCTGAATACACATCCCAAATATACGAACTCATCCACTTGCTCAAACTCTCCTTCTATTCTTATTTCACATACCGTTTTGCTTTCTTCTCTTTCAAAAACCATCACTTTCGTTTTAATTGCGTTCACTTTCATTTTCCTTTCTTTTAATGCCCTGTACATTAATGTAACCATCATTTGCAACTCGGCCGCCGACGACGCAAGTATGACTTGATCATCGGCGTACAAAAGGCATTTGATGGTTAACTCACCCATTCTTAACACGCATTCTTCAACTTTTCCAAACAGCTGTCCATAAATAGGTTGAACAGCCACGGGGAAGCTACACAGCCCTGTCTGACACCTTTATGAATGCCAAACCAGTCCGAGTAGACCCCGGTTGATTTTAACACAAGCACTCGAGTCCCTATACGGAGACTTTAATGCCTGTATCAAACCAACGCTCAACCTAAATGCGTTAAGCGTTTGCCACAACACATCCCTGTCCACTCTGTCATAAGCCTTTTCCAAGTCCATGAACGCACAAAAAACTTTTTGGTTTTTCGCCAAAAACTTCTCCGCGATCATGCGCATGGAAAAGACTTGATCTGTACACCCCATTCCGTTTCTAAATCCCGCTTGCACATCCCAAATTTTTTCATCAGTTTCTTTCATAACTCCTTCAATTAGTACCTTAGCATACAGTTTTCCCACAATGCTAAGAAGGCTGATACCACGGTAGTTTTTACAGTCCTGCTATGACCCTTTTCCCTTATATATTGGGACTATCACGGCTTTGCACCAGACTCCCGGTACCCGATTTAGTTCCCAACATAAATTAAACAAGGTGTACAGCAGGCCTGCCACCACGTCCTCTCCAGCCCTTAGCATTTCGAGTGAAACTCTATCATATCCGGCTGCCTTACCTACTTTCATGCTTTTCATTGCTTTCATTATTTCATCTATACTTATCTCCCATCTCTTTCATCTTCTTTCGGACTTTCTATTTCATTTAGTTCACACTTCTCCTCACTCATAAATACGCTTTCAAAATATTCCTTCCCTCTCTTTAGACTCAACACTTCATCATTCAGGATACAGCCATTCTCGTCTCGTATCGCATTCAATCTAGGCTGTTTTGAAAGTCCCCTGGTATTTCTTACGAGTTTCCAGAACATTTTAATATGGAATAATATGGATGGTAGGTAACTTTCTGATGGCACTGTATTGAATATTTTTAAGTCACGTGCTGTTATTTGCTTAGCAGGCAATGCTGTACAGTTGGTGACTTTCTGATTGCTTGCAAGATCTCGGTAGGATATGTAACTAGCATAAGTCACTTACTATTTCAAAATTTTATCGGTTACAGTAGTTCTATTTCAGATATCCTAGTGACAGAATCTTACGTTTCATGCCTGTTGAGGGACTAAGCCTCCTTTTACAAGCAGCATCCAAGGGTCAATCTCACTCACTTCCGTGAGATAATATTCATAACGCCCACAAATTCATATTTCTAGGACAAAGAACCGTGTTAATGATTTCAATTTTTATTTACGTTTTGTAAGTTTTAGAATGTTAAAATAAATATACTCACTAATAATTACCTTTACTATCTTTTTCTAGTGATGGATAGAGGGAGAGGGAGAGACAGAAAGAGAACAACTTTAATCCTTAATTAATCTGACATTGATTTTATTGATTACATCATATTTATTAATATCAACATATCGAATGCCGTTTAGAATGCACTGTTGAAATTGAACATAAGGTTTCTTGCCTAACAAACATATCGTTACGGTTATAAAATAACTGACATATGATATGTGCATTGTAAACTGAATATTCAAACAATGGCAGCGAAAACACAGGAAACGCGGCGTTAACATGGCGTTCGGTTGGTTTACGGTGATGTGCTGAAGTATAAATTTTGGAGAGGTTATATCATTGATTCTTTTTCACTTCGAAAAAAATGATATCCGTCCTGACGTGCTCGTAAAGATTACTTCTGAATGAAATCATATCTACATATATGTTCATATGCAATAATGTTTTATATTACCAATACGTAACAAGGTATTTAAAAAAAGTAGTAACGTGGTCAATTTTTAGCAAAAATAATTCCTTGGAGTTAAACCCTTCTAAGGATTAATAGAATTTGTTTTCAAAAGTCATGTATACAAACCTTAATTGTTGTCCTAATATGACGTTTAAAAACTTTTTCTTTAAAAGTAGACTTACCGTACCGTAACGTATGATTCATAGTGGTACATGTAGTACCACTATGAACTACAGTTATTTCTAGGGAGCCATCTGATTAAAATATCTTGGTTATACAGGGTGTTTGGAAGGTCGATGCAAAGCCGTAAAGCGGAGCTACTATAGACTATTCAGAGCCATTTGAACCCAACTTGTCTTAGACGAAGTGAGACTATTATTTTTTATCAAGCTTGTTTTTTTATTTTAATTTTCCAGGGAAGGCATTACTAACTTCCATAACATTCATGAATGGGCTGAGAAATCTAATAATCCACATTGCAAAAAAGCGGAAGTCTTTTCAAAGGAAATTCTAGGTCAACGTGTGGGCTGGAGTAATTGGCAGAACACTGATTGGGCCCCATATCTTGGCTGGATAATTTGGATGGCAACAATTATTTGTGATTCCTACAAAATGATCTTCCAGAGCTTGTAGAAGACTCCGGAGCCCCAATATTTTTTACAGACCGAGAAATCATCTTTCAACAAGATGGTTGTCCAGCGCATTGGACATTAAATGCATGAGAGCACATAATAATACTAATTGGAAATAAACACAAAAAAAAAAGAATTGATGGAGAGAATTAATTCAGCGCTTGAAACGATGAAACTGCATTTCGCCAATAAATTATAATTTTCCCCCTCTATTTGGTTTGTAGGCCCTAATTTCATTTGTGAGCTATCCGCGTAATTGACGCCTCAAAAGGAAGAACCAGGCCTGTTTTTAAAAATGTCTGAACGAAAACAACACCATCCTTATTTTTTTTAATGCCGTCAAAATATAACAGCTTTCCTCAATCTTTATATAAATCATTAACTTCAACAGATATTCTGTAAAAAAAAACTTATTTCTTGACACAGATGCCTGAATCATGTTACATTAGACTGTTTACACATTATTTTAATAAAATAAAATAAAAAGTAAATGATTTGTCTTTCAAACTGGCTACAATTTACAAATAACTCCAAAATTTTGGGTTTTGTCATCAAAAATAATTAAATCTTGATAAAAATAAAATAGTCGCACTTCGTCTAAGACAAGTTGGGTTCAAATGGTTTTACATAGTCTATACTAGCTCCGCTTTACGGCTTTGCATCGACGTTCCAAACAACCTGTATATGTTTGACTAATTATATATGCTCATATGTTTGGCTACATAATATATTGCTAAAATTCAATTAAGGAAGCCAAAGCATTGAGCGTTTCAAAAAAATGGTAAAAAATTATTGTTCAAATGTTAATATTCTTGATAAGGTTTGTGTACACCAGTTTGTCTATGTGTATATGGTATGTATATAGCTAGCGTGAGTGCGTGCGTGAGTGCGTGCGTTCTTATTGATAATTAATTAATTGTTTCGTTCTTCTGCATATGCTCGGAATCTATCAACAGTGCATTGTTATATGATATTATAATGCCAGAAGTTTAACTCAAAATAACGTTAGTATATATACTACAGTCCAAGGAGTGAGTGCAAGGAAATATTATTTTATATTATTTTCAGACGGGACAATTTCTTTTTGTAAAAAAAGATTCTATGACATTTTTAAAGTTTCAGTCAGAGTCATTAAAAACATATAAAGAAAATAACATAACATAAAAACTCACGCCTGTCACCGAGAGGGGTAGGCAGAGGCTACAGACTTCCATTTAGCACGATCCTGACATACCTTTCTCGCCTCTTCCACATCCATATACCTACGCATACATGCTCGTCGGTTAAGGGTACTCTTAATTTGGCCCATTTTTAGTATATCGCCAATTTGGTCGACAAACTTCCGCCTAGGACGTCCCTTTTCGACTCTTCCATTGCATCTTTAGTTCTTACTTATTCAACATATATTTGCTTCGTCAGTCTTTCCGCATTCATTCTTTCTACATGACCAAACCACCGAAGCATTCCTTTCTTAATCCTGGTCACCGCATCATCTTGCAAACCATACTTTTCTTTTATCACACAGTTTCTCACCCTGTCACTCAGATTCAGCCCTAACATACTCCTTAGCGACCGCATTTCCACTGCATTTATTCTACTCTCGTGCTTCTTCTGCCACACCCAACTTTCACTACCATACGTTAAAGTAGGGACTAATACAGCACTGTGAATTGCCATACGTGCCTTTTTTGACACATTCTGACTTTTCACAATAGAGTGTAGAGCCCCATTTACTTTATTTCCTGCATTCACTCATCGTTCAATATCCTTATCATATCTCCCATCCCTGCTGAATACACATCCCAAATATACGAACTCATCCACTTGCTCAAACTCTCCTTCTATTCTTATTTCACATACCGTTTTGCTTTCTTCTCTTTCAAAAACCATCACTTTCGTTTTAATTGCGTTCACTTTCATTTCCCTTTCTTTTAATGCCCTGTACATTAATGTAACCATCATTTGCAACTCGGCCGCCGACGACGCAAGTATGACTTGATCATCGGCGTACAAAAGGCATTTGATGGTTAACTCACCCATTCTTAACACGCATTCTTCAACTTTTCCAAACAGCTGTCCATAAATAGGTTGAACAGCCACGGGGAAGCTACACAGCCCTGTCTGACACCTTTATGGATGCCAAACCAGTCCGAGTAGACCCCGGTTTATTTTAACACAAGCACTCGAGTCCCTATACGGAGACTTTAATGCCTGTATCAAACCAACGCTCAACCTAAATGCGTTAAGCGTTTGCCATAACACATCCCTGTCCACTCTGTCATAATCCTTTTCCAAGTCCATGAACGCACAAAAAACTTTTTGGTTTTTCGCCAAAAACTTCTCCGCGATCATGCGCATGGAAAAGACTTGATCTGTACACCCCATTCCGTTTCTAAATCCCGCTTGCACATCCCAAATTTTTTCATCAGTTTCTTTCATAACTCCTTCAATTAGTACCTTAGCATACAGTTTTCCCACAATGCTAAGAAGGCTGATACCACGGTAGTTTTTACAGTCCTGCTATGACCCTTTCCCCTTATATATTGGGACTATCACGGCTTTGCACCAGACTCCCGGTACCCGATTTAGTTCCCAACATAAATTAAACAAGGTGTACAGCAGGCCTGCCACCACGTCCTCTCCAGCCCTTAGCATTTCGAGTGAAACTCTATCATATTCGGCTGCCTTACCTACTTTCATGCTTTTCTTTGCTTTCATTATTTCATCTATACTTATCTCCCATCTCTTTCATCTTCTTTCGGAATTTCTATTTCATTTAGTTCACACTTCTCCTCACTCATAAATACGCTTTCAAAATATTCCTTCCCTCTCTTTAGACTCAACACTTCATCATTCAGGATACAGCTATTCTCGTCTCGTATCGCAATCAATCTAGGCTGTTTTGAAAGTCCCCTGGTATTTCTCCTGGTATTCTAATATTTGCCTGGAAGTTATTCGATATTCTTCTATCATTCTTATCCGTTCTTTCTTGCTTTTTCCTTGCAACTAATTCTTTTACTCTCTTATTTTAACGTTTAAACTCTGCCTTTTTTTTTTTCATTCTCATCATTCTTACCGCCAGAATTACCAGCGTTGGTCGCTAGTAAATCTAGTCATGCTCTCTTCTTTGCTTCAACTTCCATACGTACCTCATCATCCCACGATAACATATTGTCTTTCCTTTCATTCGTTCTCTTACTAACACCACATACTTCAGTAGCTGCATCCACTAAACCTTTCTTAACATTAGGCCACACATTCTCCAAGTCTTACTCATTCACACACAACTCATCCAAATTACTTATATTTTCTTTCAGTCTGCACTTGTATTTGTCTTTCACATCTTCATCTTGCAACCTCTCAATTCTTATACGCTGTAATGCAGTGGTAGACACAGATGTCCTATGCCGCCAACGTCTGAATAAACCCCTAATTCGGCATAAGACCAGGTAGTGGTCCGTCCCTACGTTGGACCCCCGGTAAACCCTTGTATTTACCACTGCGCTCCTCATTCTTTCATCCACAGTTATGAAATCTATCACGCTTCTATCATCACCTCTTTCCCAAGTTTACATGTGAATCTTCTTATGACGAAAGAAAGTATTCGTCACAAAAAGATTCCTTTCCACACATACGGTGAGGAGGCTTTCACCATTCTCATTAATACTTTCATCACCAAACGTTCCCAGTATCCTTTCATAGCCAAGCCTCCTCACCCCAACCCTTCCATTAAAATCTCCTAACATAACAATATTTTCATTATTCTTACATTTCATTAACACCATTCTTACCATCTCCCAAAACTGCTCTCGGATACAAGAGGGCTTAGACATGTCTGGTGCGTACACTTCTAGAACAAACAACTTCTTTAGGCCCACTTTTATTTGTATACATAGCAGTCTCGGGCTTACACATTCATTTTACACACTCTTTCACACATTGACCCATTATTTCTGAAAGGATGATACCGACTCCTTGGCATGCTCGCTCGGTCTCGTCTACACCGGACCAGTAAGCGTTATATATGCCATGTGTAGTGACATCCTTTCCCTTCTACTTCGTCTCATTTACACATAACACATCTATTCCTCTATCATACATCATATCGCATACTTCATCCATCTTATCATTCATTGCTCCACATACATTCAGCGTAGCTAGACGAGCCTCCGCAATCCTCCTTTCGCCCTCCGGGAGACAGAACGTGACGGGTGGCGAACCTCGTCGCCGGTTTTCCTCCCGGAGATTCTTTGCACCCCTGCCCCGTTAAAGGGGAGCCGAGAACTCGGGGCCATTTCTTTTACTTTTTGCCTCATGGTGCGAAAACTAGGGTGTGGCATATTTAACGCCGCTACCACACGGCGAGTAGCCGAGTCTGTTCTTTCCGCTTTGTCGCTCTTTTAGCACCACCCGGGGGAAACGAGTAAGGTGGGCCTAGGATTAGGTGGTCGAAGCCTACGGACGCGAGCGACTTATCCCCCCCTTAATTAAGAAAAGACGTGTGGCACTCGGGGACTGCCGCGGTAAAGCTATTGCATAGCATTTTTTATCAACTTATGCAATTATAATTAATTATTTATTTTATTTATGCAGTTAAGTCTTTGACATTAAATCAAGTTACACTTTTTGAGCGTGGTGACCGATAAGAAAACAATTTTTTTTCTCTTATTGTATAAATGAGAAGTTAATATTGTTTAAAATATTTTTAATATCTTACAATACATGTAGGTTATTCAGGAATTTTTATCATTCTGTTAGCAGCTAGTGTACACGCATACGACTAGTCGCACGCACACAAACACCGTGCCGAAGTCTGCCGAGTGCCGAAGTCTGCCGAACTGAAACGACGTTAGACGATGCACGGCTTTCAACGCCACACCTCCGTGCCCGTCGGAGTTTACCGATAATCTGACATCATACGACGTAATTCAAATAACTGCAAAACCAAACATAATATCTTAATTTAACAAAAATAGCCTTTCACAAAAATGAATCTAGTTAAGTATAGAGTAATTTTGTACAGATTAGGTAAATAGTTCGCACTCTTCCTTAAGATAGTGATCATAAAAAGTAAACTCGCAATGAGAGCACAAAAACTCAACACGATCAAGTAAATAAATTATATTTTCGGAGTTATTCATGTCAGCAACAATACGCCACGGTCTATTGTAGAAATTAACAACCCATTGGCAGTCATTGCAGTAAAACCTTATATTAAAATGAGTTTCTTCCCAAGGTCATATTAGGTTATTAGTCACAATATAAGAAAATGAACTTATATTAAACCTGTCAATATCTACAATTAGTACTTATTTACAATAGTAAAGTAAATGATAATATAGTCAATCTGTAATGTATCACGGCTGGGGAATCCTAGATAATTTTTCGTATTTAGTAAACGAATAACTAGTATTTTTTAAACAAACTGTAAAGGCTTGTGATTTTTTCCAAATTAAAACTTAAAAAACTTAACTAAAATAATAATTAAAATTATAATATTTACGATTAAAACTAATGATATATACAATATAAAAGAAGAAACTATAATATAGAAAACCTAAAACTAAAAATTTAAATCGTCAAAAATACCTGCTCCCCGTGGTATAGTGCCAAGAACGCTGGCTGCGTTTCCTCGCTGAATAGCTATACTTAGCCTTTGAGCGAGGAAAGAACCAGCCCTCTTATCACCAGCAGCGACGACCAGTCGTGGATACAGTTCCTTTAGAAATTTCATTGCACGTGGACCCCACGGACCGATAGTCTCTACAGAAAATCAGTAGGCAAGCAAGTCAGCAGGCACAAATATGTAGTCATTTCTCAAAGACTCATATTTGCGCCATTTACTAAATTCGGCTGCCTCTGATGCCGCCCCGGCTCTAAAACAGGTACCCTTGAGATAAGAGGCCGCCAAAGTGTTGATATATTAACTAGTTGATAAATTAATCATGATATATATCTTTTTTTTCGCCGGAGACTAAAATGATATTGCTTTTTTTCGTAACTGCAGATTCTGTGGATTTATTTCATTATTTTGAACAATATACGAAACTTAAGTGACTAAAATTAAATCTAATCTGAACCAGAATCATAAAAACTGTATTATTCGGGCTAAACGAATCTAATGAAGATCTGTTATTTTTGTCTCCTGCGAAAAAAACAGACTATAGGAATCTATCGAATACCTACATAAACAAAAAAAATATCACCTATAAATAAAATATTACGAAGCGGAATAACTAATAAGAGTGGCAACGTCGCACTATACAAAGGAATTGCGTTAAGACGATGTCGTTGAGAGCCGTGGTAGCTCACATGGTTAGCGCTCGTTATAGGTATCACAGTACGGGAGCAACCCGGGTTCGATCCCCACTGGCACCAATGAAATTGTTACGTGCTGATTTAGCTATCAGTTGGAGTCTGTTTTTCTGTGCCGTTTTGTTTTGTTACACTGACATCTCGCGAGTCACCTAGGGACCTAGGAGGTTGTCGGTTGCTTATTTTTTATTTTTCTTTAAAATTTTCGTCGGTAAAATAACATATTTATAAAAGTAAAAAAAAGTAAAGTTACAGCCTATATACGTCCCACTGCTGGGCACAGGCCTCCTCTAATTTCTGAGAGGGTTTTAAGGCAAGAAAATGTCCGCCACGCTGCCTCAATGCGTGTTGACGAACTTCACATTTCTTCGAAATATATATTTTTTAATTTCTCAGACATGCGCTACCAGCATTCGACGACGCGGTCCGCGCCTTGCCGCCACTTGCGTTTGCCGCGCTTTGTCTCTTCACAGATTGGCGAAATCACAGTAATATAGGTATTTTATAAACAGCACCTGTCTAATATTATGAAATATGTAGATAAAACTTACCTTGATAAATGTATACCCTTTTGTTTGTAATATTTTTTTAGACCTCTCTTCAATCGTTTCTGCTTATTCCCCATGTTTTACAAACTAAACTTAAACATTAATAAAACTGTACAATTAATAAAACTTTAAAACACTACTATTAAACAACAAGAAGAAAAAACCTACTCCACTATTAACAAAATTAAATTTTTGCAGTAATATTTTACGATTTTATTTCGTAGTGCTGAGCTCTCGCAACGCGGCGTACGTCCACCTAGCAACACGATGCGCCCCGCACTGAATTCGTGGACGAATGCGGGGGTGATATAGACGCAGTATTTATTCGGGGCGCATTTTTAATTTATTATCATAAAAATAATACATATTTCTAAAAAGTAACCAAACCAAATTATTTTTCTTTTGTATTGCAAAGCAGTAGATATTTTTTTTATATTCCTTTGATAAACAATGAAGGAGTAAAGTGGTTTCATCTCAACGATTTGGAGGTGATTTGGGTATTTTTTTATTTATTTTGTGACACCGATAGAAAAATTATGGCTAAACCAAATTACGTATCAGATCATGTAGATTACTAGCTATTTTTTCGTATGTAATTTCTCTGTAAGTGTCGACGAAAAGTTGGTTCATCTGCACGCTTTTTTCAAGCTTTTTGCGAGAGAGCAGCCTTAATAATAAATGCACTTTGTTCATTCATATTCAAAATTTCAAAACTCCTCGACAAAGACAACAAAGACTGAGGAAAAGAAACGACGTTAGACCATCGTTAGACAATGCACGGCCTTCAAGCCACACCTCCGTGCCCTTCGGAGAGGGTGAGGTTTTTTTCGTTACGAAATTTCTGGATTTTCTCGCACTCAAGGCCCGCGATAGAAGCTATGCAATAGCTTAAAAATAACGAAATATAAAAGATATTGTTTTATATTATTTGATGAAATCTAAATAAAAAAGGTCCGACTACATTTTACAATAAAGTTAATATTTTCGGAGTTATGAATTTTAAACGTTTGGAAAATTTCTCCGAATTTTTAAATATTTTGGAATTTGGATACATTTATCTCATTAAAATATTTGAATAAATGATAATTATTTATTCTTGCTTAACGATATTGGTTAAGCGAATGACAAGAATCCGGGACGAAGGAACACAAAAATACAAATTGAAAACGTAACATTACGACAAAATCACGCCACGTCATTAGCTTCCCCCCCCCCCCCCCCAGTGCATGTGGAAGGAATGCGCGGATTGGATATACAGAGGCACTGGCTAGATACCAACTGAATAAGCGAAAATACCCATTTTCCACGCAACCATAACTAGTATTCGCGCTTACGAGACCAACGAGGTTGTCAACAAGTTGAACCAAATTACTTGACTTTTAAACACTTATTATTTACTATGAACATTCAAAGTTTAAACTTAAGTCATTACATTCTTTATTCATCTATATTTTATCAATTCACATTTTTCGATTTATTAAATAATGGGAATATTACGTAGATTTGGTCATCGTAAAATGAACGTCAAACAAAGGAAACCATGTTGTAACGACTGGGAAAGGTATTGTTCGTGACGAGGCTTAGTGCACGGCACATGAAATTCCACAGTGAGTCTTACCGTCTCGAGAGCTTTCCACTTCAAAACTGTATAGCCGAATGTCTTTGAAAATAAATTTATTAGTTAAATTTATCACAACATAGTTTTATTTTTATTATAACGCTTTATGATTAAATTTATTAATATTAAATATATCTTAGCTTCGGTGGCAGTGTAAGCTTAACCTTTTTTTGGTAGTCTAACTTAACTAATGGATATTGAAAGAGAGAAATAATGAAATATACATAAAAATTTATTGTGTAGTGGCGATGTAATAATATTCACTACTCCATAACGTCCCGTGAGTGTCGTTAGAGGCGACAGGGGGAAACTGGAACAGGAAATGAGCAGTAGCATCTTCCTAATAACAACTCAAAAATTACCGTTGCCAGACTGCCATACGTGGCAATTATGGCAAAATCCACCCTATAAGACAATCTGTGGAGAAGGCCTATATTCAGCAATGGACTTTATAGGTTGTGATGAATAAATGGATGGATGTATAAATAGTAGAAATTACATTTGACAAAATTAGTTTTAAACATATCGATAACTTAAAATACTACCCTGTAATGTTGGCGTGGAAGCACGGTCGATTCTTCAACTCGCGAGGCGCGGTATGTGTAGGCTTTTCTCAATAAAAAAAGAATCGCTCACTTGATAAATTCTCATTAAAACTGCATATATAACTTCGCCTAGTCTAAAGTTTACGTCGTGCGCCTTAGCTCACTATCTATGATATTGTAAGCAAAAGCAGTTACTTTTAATTTCTTACCCATAAAAATACAATTAGCAATACAAATTAAATACAACGCAACTTAGGTTTAATCGGAGTGATTTAGTTAGCTACGCTTACAAGTACAAAAAAATCATAAAACTATTCGAACTCACTATTAACCACTTTTGATTTTTTTAATAATTTTTCGTTTTGTATTTTAAATTTCACTTTACCAACGCTATGCTGTGAAATTTTAATCCAAGCGCTTATATTGAGCTACCTAGGTAACTGGCGAAATATCTAAGTGAATTAATACTGAGAAAAACGTTTGTGACGAACAAGCGGACTGTTCTACAAGTGTTACGTTTTACGGAATACTGAAAATAAAATATTTAAATATTTCTCTTCCGCTTCGTTGAAAATGTGTACCTTTAGAATATTTTCCGAATTTTCTTTTTAAAAAGTAAATTTACTTATTTTATGAACAAACTAAATCAAATTTATACTGCAGAAGTGTGTGGCAGTGTCGGCAAGGGACACTAAAGAGATAGTAGGAGGGCTATTAAAGTTGGGCCGAATAAAGAGTTGAAACAAGCAAGAGAGCTGTGTCAGGACCGTGCCAAATTTAAGTCTATAGTCCTTGCCTATCCCTCTGAGTAACAAGCGTTAAAGGTTTGGTATTTATTATGTATGTAATAACTATGGTTTCACAGAATTACTGACATTTGTCTTTTCTTTTTTTAAGGTCTATGATTATAGAATAAGGCGACTTAAACATTTAACATATATGTATGTGTATTGTGATTTCGGACAATAGTATTGAAATTAGCTCTGGGGAATACAAATGCGTTCAATAAGGTTTGTTGCGGCATACAGTATTCACCTTGGCTTTAACTATTTAATTAATTTACTAACTTTTCACATTTTGGTAAATTGTAAAATTAATTTTTCAGCGTTTCGTGTGTGACAAAAATACGTTTTATCTTCAGCATTTAGTAAATATTTTTCAACCTGTGTCAAATATCGAAATTTTAAAACTTATGCCTAAACTAACAATAAACCAAGTATAAGGCAGCCTCTCATTAGTGGGAGTGACGACAGGTAACACACGCAGGAAGTTCCAGTGAGGCATCCCTTTCCTGGGCACGTTACTCTCCTGTTTTAGGGTTAAGGTTGTTGCCCATCGCTGGTCTGAGATTTAAGTCTGACGTATACAAGATAGTTAAATCACTATCTATCGACCCAAAGATTTTTACCGATATTCCCCTAAAACCAAGTCGTAAGATACTCACATGATGGGTTGAGGTGATGGAAAACACAGAGTTTGTGGTCTGTCAAATTTGACTAAGTGGTTGTTGTGTGGTGGGTTACTAAGCATGTAAAGCTAAGCATGTATGTTTTTAAACTGCAGACTTTCAAGGGCATTGATGTTTAAAATCATCTACATGTTATTGTTTAACGCAGGTTTTTATTTATAATATTAATAATATTATTTTGTTAGCCCTATAAAATAAGAGAAAACACATACACCCTGGACCCTGTAATCTCCTTAGTTGTGTAGAAATACACTTCCGAATCACACGTGGCGATTGGTAAAATCTGACTAATCTTCAGTGATTTGTGGAATAATCTTACAGAAGTCTGCTTTAAGATGTAACATGCTCCTATGTATCTCCCAATGCACCGATGAATTCTATTTGAGGCTTTCTTAATGTAAGCTGGTAACGAACACGTTTAACATAAGTATGTCATTGCTGATCTGTTTATAAAACCTTGAGCTTCATAAGTCTCTCGTAATTGGAGTGAGATATTACAATTCACCTGGTGGGAAGTGAATACCGCAGCTCATTGACACCAGCAATCACTTCAAACAAATAAGACTAAAGACGCGTTGTCACTTCGGAAGACCAAAATGTGGTGCCTTACAACCTGTAATTATATTGGTTCTCTATACCCCTTTACCAGAACTTTTAGACTGGAACTTTTTCCTTATTTCATTACTCCTGCAATGACTAACGATAACTACGATCCAAATGATATATCAAATTAATGTGGTTAGCTATGTGCAGTGATAGTATTTTGAATTAAAAGTATAAAAAGCTTTTGGTCCACCACGGGATGCATTCTCCATTTATTTTGTAATTTTAATTAATGATAAGTCCTTAATTTAATCATAAATATTTATTTAAACAAATGAGTATTCGTGTTTCAGAATTTGTATATAGCACTTCCGTACATTCTCGTAAATGTTCTACAAGATTAAAGTCGACACACATGGGAACGTTGAAATTTGGTATACGCAACGAAATGCCTTTTGGCCTATATGAGAACGTTTAGAAGATTCATAGATTCCGTAATGTCCTTTGCTGTCTCAATGACAATCGAAAATTTCAAAATCACAATACACGTACATAAATGTTAAAAGTTTAACTCGCTTTATTCCTTAAAATAAAGAAAAGAAAAATGTCAATAATTCTGTAGAACCATAGTTAATACATGCACAATAAATACATAAACTTTATTGCCTGTTACAGAAAGTGGCAGGCAAGGACTATAGAGTTCCATTTAGCACGGCCCTGACACAGCTCTCTTGCTTCTTTCAAATCCATAATATATCTAGAATACATACTATACTACAAGTCACAGAATTTTGGAGTAGTTAGTAAATTTCTACTCAAACGTCTGCAATAATAACATTGACTAAGTGATAAGGAATGTCTGGAAGATTACTAACGCGTTCAACCTTGGACATGCCCTTGATATATCAATGGAATTTTTCGATATCATATTGACATGATACCGAAAAATACACGCGAAAAAGATCCTTATGTAGAGGCTAGAGACATACTCCACGTACACGACTGCCTCGTTGGTCTAGTAGTTGCAGTAGTGCGACTGCTGATCATGAGGTCCTGGGTTCGAATCCCAGGTCAGGCCAACAAAATCAATTATTGAGTTTTTCCGTCAAGAAATTCTCAGTAGCTGCTTGGATTCAGGAAGTTAGCGGTGTCTCACCCCCGTGCCTCGGATAGCACATAAAGCCGTTGGTCCTGCACCTGATCTCTACGGTCGTGTCGCTTTACCGTCCCATCGGATTATGAGAGTGAGGGAACAGAGAGTGCACCTGTGCTTGCCTATACACTTGGACACTATAATCCTGTCCTGCACCGATGGCTAGCCTCCGTTGAGGCAGGCCGCCGTGGCTGAAATTTGGTCGGTTAAGGCTACTCTTAATTTGGCCCAACTTTAATATATTACTAATTTGGTCGATAAATATCCGTCTAGGTATCCCTTGCCGTTACTACCACTCTTGCAGTGTTTTTAATTTAGTTTGCTAATAAAAAAAGTAATTTTTTTTGTAAAAAGAAAATTCGAATTTTTGTTAAAGATACATATTAACAACGGAGTTGAAGAGAAATAATTAAAATACCTTTTTTTCTGAATTCCGTTAAACGCAACACTTGTAGGACTGTCTGTCTGTCTATCACAAACGATTTCCTCAGAACTAATTCACTTATATATTTCCTCATTCGCTTAGGGAGATCATTATAAGCGCTTGGATTAAAATTTCACAGCATCGTAAAGTTACTGTGAAATTTAAAATACAAAGTGAGAAACTACAAAAAAGCAAACAAGTTGTTACTAGTTAGTTCTTAATTAAAAACTTAAAAGGCAAACTAAAGTAGTTACTGGTGAGTTCTTAACGAAAAACTCACTAGTAATAATTTTAGTTTGCTGTTTTGTACTTTCCCACTTTGTGCTTTAAATTTTACGGTACCTACACGATGCTGTAAAACTTTAATCCAAGCGCTTATAAGGAGCTACCTAAGCGGCTGACAAAATAGGTAAGTGAATTAGTTCTGAGAAAATTCGTTTGTGATAGACGAACAGACAGTCCAAACAACAAGTGTTACATTTAACGAAATTCTGAAAACAAAGTATTTTAATTATTTCTCTATATAAACGAAATATAAGTATAAATAAAAACATAATATATATTATATATATTATACTATGAGTTCCGACGTAAACCCTGTAATATTTTCACAGGGGCTAAGTCCTCGTCGTAAATTTCACAGTACGCGAGGTATCTGGGCTTAATACCCGCCGACACCAATGAAATTGTTAATTGCAGGTTTAAGTGCTGATTTATCATGTGTGCGGTGGAAGGTATAGTATATATATATATATATATATATATATATATATATATATATATATATATATATATATATATCCTATACTATTAAACGAGCAATTCTTGTATATATGTATATATATATATATATAATCGGGATCTCGGAAACGGCTCCAACGATTTTCATAAAATTTAGTGTCCAGGGAGTTTCGGGGATAATAAATCGATCTAGCTAAGATTTATTTTTAGAAAATGTCTTTTTGTCCGTGTTTTTAGGCAATTAAAAACTGCTACAATATAGTTAGAAGAAGAAGGTAAATTTTGACAGTTTGGTAATGATTATAAATAGCTTATTGGTATAATGGGCGGTCACAAAATCGTAAAACCCCGGTTCGAGCCCAGACCGACCGACCGACTTTTTTATTTTTTTTTTCAAGTTTCTTTCTTTTTTGAGAAAATATATTTTTTTCGAGCCCTTTTTTTAGTATTTTTTAAAAACACGAAAATTTAAATAAAAATAATTGCACTCATGATTTTTTATTCAAATAACCAGTTCAGTTTTTTCTGTTATGTCGCTAAGATCAAAAAATATTATTTATAATTCATCAGTATGTAATTTGTATCTAAATATAATTTCCAAAACACACGAATTAAAAAAATCGAGCGAAAAATACCGAGCAAAGCTCGGTCAACCGGGTACTATTTATATATATATATATATATATATATATATATATATATATATATACATAGTGAGGAAACTTTCTTGTCAAGACAAAAATAAAAATAATTCGAAGACTAGACGAATTCCAATAACACGTTTTGAATTGTGCTGCACTGGGACGTATATTTTAGGCAGTATCTTTTAATTTTTACGAAACGAAATATCAACGAGATGTTTGTATCGAGTACCACAAATAAACTCACTGTGTGATATTGATGTTATTACTATGACCTTAAAAATTTTGACCTCAACAACGATAATCTTGATTGAATACACAAGTTACAACTGTGAATTTAAGTCCAGTGCCTTTATGTAAAACCGTATTCACTCATTCAAATGTGATAAATAAAAAAGGATGTTAAGTGAGTACCGTGTCAAATTACTAAAGTACATTAGCATGTTCGCGTTGAATCTTGTATTAATTAGTTTTATCGATAAACACATGTAGAGTACTCTAGATTTGATCATGATAATGTATACTTTACTAATCGAATATTCTCGTCTCAATGTTTTAACCATAGAGAAGTAACAAAACTAATATCTGAATATAATATAATACGCAGTTGCCTGTTCCCCTATTATATTTTCTAACTGTTTGAAATTTACTATAATAATAGTAGTATATTGTCCGTAATTGCATTGCCTGTTAAACTGACTAGAAATCTATCGAGACTTATCCTTTTTTAGGATTCCGTAGTCAACTAGGAACCCTTACAGTTTCGCCATGTCTGTCTGTCCGTCTGTCCGTCCTCTACCCTAATAAAAAATGTTTCATTTGGGTAGCCCCCCTATATGTAAAGTGGGAAGTGATTTTTTTTTAATTTCAACCCTAACGTGTGATATATTGTTGGAAAGGTATTTAAAAATGAATAGGGGTTTACTGAAATCAATTTTTGACAATGTCAACAATTTCGGAAATAATTGCTCCAAAAGTAAAAAACAATGTGACCCCCCCCCCCCCTCTAACTTTTGAACCATAAGTTTAGAAAATATGAAAAAAATCTGAAAAGTAGAACTTTATAAGGACTTTCTAGGAAAATTATTTTGAACTTGGATGGAAACAACAGTACCCACTACCGGATACTGTTGCAGGAGCGCGGAGCGCTGCTGGAGCGCGAACGTAATGGATACCCACCTTTAAACTCGTAAGTGGGAACACTTATTGTGACGGACGGGAAACTACGGAACCCCACACTGAACGTGGCCCGACACGCTCTTGACCGGGTTTTTTTTCTTACTACTTACGGCAACCCACTAATCCGGATATTCCACAATAGAAAGTACGTAACAGAATTATAAGAGCTTCGAATAAAAACGCTGCTATCTACCTCACACTTCACTATTACCGATTTCCAATTCTTTTTCGAAATATAGATGTATAGCTCTTTCTCAAAGGAGATATATTTTAATTCTGTTAAAGTTGTTAAAATATGCTTAAGTAATTTTTCAGTTTTCGTCACCAAGATGAGAGTCAATGGACTTCAATTGAAATAGCAAACGCGAAATTTTGTCTAAATAAAGTCTGATCTGTTTAGTGTAAATGTTAATTATGTAGTATTTATCTTTTTTATAGAATAAGGGTGACAAACGAGTACACAGTCCACCTGATGGTAAGTGGATGCCGTGGCCCATAGACACATTTACAGTTACGACACTTACACTTACTGACATTTACACTCGATTAAGAATCAAAATGCAGATGCGTTGTCACCCCTGATGACTGAGATGGAATGCCTCGTTTCCAGTAAAAAGGGTCTCCAGTACTCTACTCTCAACATACGAAACACAGTAATATTAAACTGCTATTTTACGCTGGTATTCTGTCAGAGCGTGGTCCTTCCCCGGTCGAGCCGACCCATTGGTGCTACAACCATATTCTAGCTGCAGCATGGCTTTACCACGTTTAAAATATTTGTTTTTACGTTTCATAAAAAGAGTTATTGAAGTTTTTGTTCGCTGTTTTATCTCTTAATTTTACCATGTTTTTTTGTTAAAGTAAAAATAAAACGAGCATCCGTAATAGAAAAAATGTACTTTATTTATTTAGGGGAAGGATCGTTAAGTCTCCTTTCTGGTCTGTAAATTTAAAGCCTCGTAAATTTCTACTTCGAAACCTTAATGTGTTTTCGATAGCTCAAGTAACAAATAGTCCTTGTGAAATAAAACAATGCTTAAATTAAGAAAGTATAAAGTGCTGTACTACTAAAAGAAATCTACTTTTCATTTCAAATAAATAAACTTGAGATCTGTTGGGTGTTGATCTGTGAAGAAGTTTCATCTTTTTCCTTAAAACTTAAGTGGTTGTGATTTTATCGTATGTTCGAAAAAAAAAATAGTATTTAAACGTACTTCTATGATCTATTATGTCAACATAATTTACCACAATTTAAATTTCTCCTAACTACAGGAATGCTATTTATCTTTAATCATACCGCATGACCTTCTAAAAAGCTGTAATGACTGTACACGGTTGTTATAACCACATATCTTGGAGATAACCTAAATCACTCACTGTTCAAGAATCAATCTACTTAAAAGAGGTATTATGAGGATGGTTATATTCTCTTGATTGAATTTCAAAGAAGTGTACAAATTACTCACAAACACTTGTGCCTTATGTAATATTTTTTCGACAAGATTGTAGATACATTGCAGTATGAAGGACACTGGGATAGTCACAACAAAATAAGACTCAATAAGCAACAGTTATGTAGGCTCTAACTGGGTTTTAACTCTAGAGCCACTAAATCCACTTGCCACTAAGCCATGTAAGTCTTTATATATCAAAATGATCGGAGCAATAAATATGAAAAAGAAACTAAGAATGAGTATTGTCTTTCTATTATTTTGATCAGCAACAACCTTTATATTTTATCCGTATCCTTTATTGAGATTTGTATATTTCTTTTTTGAGTCCGTTTTTTATTAGTCATTGAGACGATATTCGATATTCTTATATCATGATGTTCTTGATATTAATATCATTTTAATTTTAAAGCTGCTTTGTTAATCTTAGAATATCAACATTTATTTATTAATTTGTATAAAATTATATTTTATTCATATTATTAATAATGTTTATCTTAACTCTTTTTGTGCATATTTGTATCATAATATATTTTATTGCATTTTTTTCAAGATTAATTCTTTGCTGATAAATTGTGTGATCTTATCAAGATTAAAATAATTTATTACAGAGATCTCATTAATATATGGTGTAGAACTATAGTCACTATATATTTGAGTAAATCTGTGCCATATTATGAATCCTAGGTATTTTATGTTAAAAATAGAAATCAGATAAAGGTTTGCACTAACTTTACTGTTACATGCCATAATGGTGCTATGAACGTATCAGGCACGGACGATATATACGAATCACATGCCCAATAAAACGGAACTACATTGTAAAATAACAAAATGTAACGCATTTGAAGATATGCTCATGCTCGTTCAATAGGTGCAGGGTACCCGTTGTTGGCAATAGATAAATTATTTTAATAGAGCAGTATCGACGTTCAAGTGAATATAATACTTCTTTATCGTGTTCTTGTTGCATGTACGTGTTATCGTGGGTTTTAAGTACATAGACTAACTGTCTGCGTTTCTAGATCTCCGTTTAGTTAAGATGATTGGCAATAGTCATTGCCAATCATCTTAACTAAACGGATTGGCAGTCGCCAATATTTCTTTTATAGAAGAGGGGGCAAACGAGTATGCGGCTCACCTGATGTTAAGTGACTAGCGCCGCCCATGATCAACCGCAACATCAGGGGAATTGCAGGTGCATTGCCGGCCCTTTAGAAATGAGTAAGCTCTTTTCTTGAAGGTTCCCAGGTCGTATCGGTCCGGAAAAATCGCCGGTGGAAAACTATTCCACTGAGAGGTCGTACGCGGAAGAAAACTCCTTGTGAAACATACAGTGGTGGACCGCCAAGCATCCAGATGGTGTGGATGATATCGGGACGTTTGCCGCGTGGTGCGTTTCACGAAATTTGGCGGCTGCGATTAATCCGAACAATTCCTCAGAGCCCATGGTACATGCGAAAGAAAATGCAAAGAGATGCAACATCTCTTCGCAGCGCCAGTGAATCGAGCCGATCGGAAAGCACTCGGTCGTCAACGATTCGACGATTGACGCTCTGCGCTGGATGCGGCCAAGTGGAAGGAGCTGGCACTGGGGAGCCCCAGCCCAGAAATGGGAACAGTATTCCATGTGTGGCCGAACCGGTGCCTGTAAATTTGCAGGCGGTGTGTCGGCATTAAATACTGTCCCGCTCTGCTGAGCACGCCAAGCTTTTTAGAGGCCAATTTGGGCTTCTCTTCCAAGTGACTACGAAACTGCACGTCACTCGATATTTCAACGCCAAGGATTCCTATACTGGCTGAGGCAACAAGGGGAGTGCCTTGAAACTGAGGAGATACGACAAATTGGTTCTTTTTAGCGGTTAACGCGCAAACTTGTGTCTTCTGAAGGTTAAACTAGACTAGATTTATTCACCCCCAATCCGAGACTGTGTGTTAGCAAAGATTCGACTTCGGACACAAGTTCGTTCCGGTACTCTCAAGACGTTTTCCTGAGAATTATTGGCACGGCCGGTGTATAGAGCATCACCAGTGCTGTCATCTGCATAGCAATGAATGTTACGGGTTTGCAACATATCATTGATATGCAGAAGAAACAGCGTTGGCGATAGCACGCAGCCTTCTGGAACACCAGCATTGATATTCGGAGTATTCGGAGCTTGCATCGTCTACAACGACCTTGATGCTCCGAATGCTCCGATCTGCAAGAAAGCTGGTGTTTCAATTGCACAATTTCTCGGGAAGCACATAGGAAGGCAGCTTCGAAAGAAGCACTTTGTGGCAAACCCGATCGAAGGCCTTCGCAATGTCCAAACTAACGGCCAATGCCTCCCCCTTGGACTCTACTGCCTCCGCCCATCTATGAGTGAGGTAGACCAGAAGATCACCGGCTTATCGACCACGACGAAAACCGTATTGGCGATCACTAATCAGCTGGTGATCCTCAATGTACCTCATTTCGGACGATGAAGAAAAAATTACGTATATAAAATTCTGTGAGTCGCCACTTGGTCCTTGATAAAACGAATGATGATAAAAAATTGAATAAATAGGTACGACAAATAAGCGGTTGACCGATAGCGAACAGTAGGATAAAAACGAGTGCCATGATGTATGGCTCTTTGCATGGAACTCAACGGCGCACCGGCTGTATTATAATCTAGGCATAAAACCGATGATCAATGTAAACGGAAAAGGTTAAGGGAACGTTATGTTTAGGTACACCTTTTTGACCAGAAACTTTTTAGTACGAATTTAAATCTGAATGAATAAAAATGATATATTCAATAAAAAACTAAATTTTGAATAAATATCCTTGTACTTACTTTTATTCAAATGACTATAGTATTTATACGTTTTTTTTTAATTAATAACATAATAGAAATGCATGGAAATTAAATTTATTATTAACCTGGATTAAAAACACAGACACTTTAAATCTATGTTTTGAACCCGGGTATAATCCGCCGGCATCAATAAAATTGTTTATTAATATTCTGATTGCTTATTTATGGCGTGCACAGCGGTGAAGGAAAAGACTAGGAAATCTCTATGTCAGAGGAATAAAAATATTCTGAAAAAATTTGATGTTCGCTGAAAGAGCGCGGCGGGTTTATTGCTCCAATCCTCACAAAATGAGAGAAAACCTGTCTCCAATAGTCGAACGTACTCGTATATACGCTGTAACTTTTTTATAATTTTACTTTTAAAATTTCAAAATTACCTTTTATATAAATAGCTGGAAATTATTTTCCAAACAAATTTTCAGTAAAAGAAAAATAGTTAGTCCTTAGATTACTTTTAATCCCTCGAGAGCATCAGGCAGGATTTATTTCCATTGGACTTAAATAATGTTAAATTTTCTATAATATCTTTAGTTTACATATATAATACTTATTTAATAAAGAAATTTAATGAGAACAATACTTTAATTCATATAAACACTTGTAAATGTTAAGTAAGTAATAAGTAAGTAATTGGTTTTTCTGAAATATTTCCTAACCATTTGAATAAAATTTTGTTTTAACCCTTTCCCTGTTCCCTGTTTGAGAAACTGTTAAGATTTCGTTTTCAAATTTATACACATAGGTGTTATCCGTGAGAAAAAAGAGTTTCTAACCAATGATAAGAGAAAGAGGTATAATATCATTGTTTCTAATGCCCTTCAAATCTTGATCACGCAGGTACTGATCTCTTATTAACACTTTGAATATCATTTCAACCGCAATTCTGCAATTCGCTACAACCCGCCTGATCCTTTATACAATCGTTTAGAAAATAAAAGTACTCACCTGATATTGATACAAAACGAATGGAAACTTCAAATAGTAAAAAAGTATGCACAAACTGCTGTGACTTTTATTGAACTTAATTTGTTATTGTACTGCATGTATTTTAACATGGATTTTGCGCATTACAGATTACAGCAGAAACAATTTTTACACTTACAAATTATAATTTTCGTAGCTTCTTACCAAAGTTGCAACATTTCCAGAATTTCAGAAGAGGAAGTCAAATAATTTTAATAATAACAAAAATCCATCGTTTCTCGGATAACTTAATGGTTTCCTAGCCTATCACTGCATTTTTTATTAATAATTATGTCAAAATAAACGCAATTATTTTTATACCTTTAGTTTATCTAAGTGGTAGTAATAGTTTTACATTGTGTGTTCACAGTAACTTCCTGTCTTTCAGGAAGTTGATGATGGTCTTTATATCGATCACAGCCGTTATGATAACTTTTGTAGAAGTTCGCCTATAATTATATAAAATTTCAGAGGCATTTAAGTGTCCTAATCTACTTGTTCGATGGAACATTTACGTTATAACTTTGGAAGTAAACCAACAGTAACAATACATTAAAATCCTAAAAACTGACGGACTGTTAGTATGTTCTTAAATAAATGTTGGCTTAAGGCTCTTTGAAGTTGGAATCTGAGAACCAGTAGTGAAGTTCCTACTCAGAATTAACCATTTCATCGTATAGATTTATTGTCTATTGTGAAAAGTCAGAATGTGTCAAAAAAGGCACGTATGGCAATTCACAATGCTGTACTAGTCCCTACTTTAACGTATGGTAGTGAAAGTTGGGTGTGGCAGAAGAAGCACTAGAGTAGAATAAATACAGTAGAAATGCGGTCGCTAAGGAGTATGCTACAATAGGGCTGAATTTGAGTGACAGGGTAAGAAACTGTGTAATAAAAGAAGAGTGTGGATTGCAAGATGATGCGGTGACCAGGATTAAGAAAGGAATGCTTCGGTGGTTTGGTCATGTAGAAAGAATGAATGAGGAAAGACTGACAAAGCAAATATATGTTGCAGAAGTGAATGGAAGAGTCGGAAAGGGATGTTCTAGGCGGAAGTTTGTCGACCAAATTGGCGATTTACTAAAAATGGGCCAAATAAGGAGTACCCTTAACCGACGAGCACGTATGCGTAGGTGTATGGATGTGGAAGAGGCGAGAGAGTTATGTCAGGATCGTGCTAAATGGTCTGTAGTCTCTGCCTACCCCTCTGGGTGACAGGCGTGAGTGTTTATGTTTATGTATTTATTGTATTGTAAGAAAAAACGTTTAATTAGTTTTTTTCTTTTTTTTTAAATCTTTCTTTGTGAAAACAGTAAAAACACATATAAATTAAAAATAGTAAATAATATTATTTATTTATTGTTTCATGAACGCTAAATATCGTAAGTATACTTTAGGAAGTCTTAATAGAATAGATTTGGGATCGGAAGATCGGAAGTTTGCACATCACTTGAATTCAAATCGTTCGGCATATATTATAACACCCTTTCTGTTATTGGATATTTTAGGCAATTTACAAAAAATAAATTTTGTTTTATAATAATAATTTCTTATATTTACGCGAACAGTACACATTGATTAAAACTACTTTTACGGTTTTATCGCGTTGAATTTATTTGATTTTTAAATCCCGACGTTTCGGGTGCTTTCCAGCACCCATGGTTACAGGGGATAAAATCCGTAAAAGTAGTTTTATTCAATTGTTTTATAATACTAAAAACTCGTATATATTTCCTTCAATCCATGGGGTGCCAATAATTAGCAGCAGATTTATGTTAGGATGTAATGATGATAATGTTGATATCTGAAAGCGTTATACTGTCACTCTAAAAATCTTACTTATATATTAATTATTAATGTGATGGATTCTGACTTACTTAAATCAGTCATTTTTATGATTCCCAGTTAAAAGATTAAAAGAAAAAAATACATCACAATTAAAATTAAAAATAAAATTGATATGCATCCCACTAACATCTCGCAAAAATTATAAGCAAAGTTTCACATATGCGTTGTTATCTTAAAGGATTAAGATGGAATGGAATGATAAAGTCGGAATACTTTTGGATGATACAGAATTAAATAGTAAAATGACATAGAAAATAATATTAATAACGAAGATTATTTTTATTACTTAATTAAATAAATGATACATGTATACGCTCATCGCCTTACAAACATATTGAAAGAAAATATTTTATATTTAAGGGCGAAGATTTAACAATTTTCAGCTAGCCATATATCTGAAGTACAGTCTCCTCCAGGATATCTGTAAAGTAATAAAAAACTGAGTGCCCGGTCCTTTTACTTTGGCATTAACCATTATATAAATTATTTTCATCCTATGCTGCTGAAACGTAGACACTGATGACTTGACTACTCCAAAAAATTGTAGTTCAGAGAGGCATAGAAGTACGATCATAATGTGAAAATCCGTCAGACAACTTAAATCACCGGTATAGTCTTTCGTATTTTCAAATTGAATAGTCATGGACTGGCAACATCTGTCATTGAAACGATATCTGTTTGCATAGACGGACATCGGTTGAAGACACACCGTTGTTAAGCAGAGCGATAAACTGTGGCATGGCATGGCGACCAACAGAAACTGAATGCGTGTAGCGTGCAAATCGGTCCTTTACCTAGCCAATTACATCAGGCTATAAGTCTTACGATAAAAGCTCGCCTAAAAGGCTAGTGTGCCAAACATCGTCCAAGGCCTTTGACACATCATGACCTACATTACCGTTTTTATAACTTGTTTATAGCATTGAAAGATAGCTTCTATAGAACTGAAAAATATAAAATATATAGAAACTATTATTTAGGACGAATAAAATTGCCGCTAAACTATGTGCGAATTATTGACAGTGTACGTTATACTTTTATATTTATTTAAAAGCTGCCTGCAAGCTAGGATTCTTGTATCGTGGAAGTAGTGTGCAAATATAAATAACAAAATGTAGTTTTATCAGTAAAATATTTATATATCGATTTAAATGAGACCAAAGTGTATGTCTGTTATATCAAAATAACTAAATTTTACTGAGTTGATAAATGCAAATAGCTCCGTTATTTGCATTCCATTCAGACATGAATAACATTTTAAATTTTTTGTCTAAGTATCTGTATGTCTCTGCAGACTGGTTTTTGGAATGGTTGAACCAATTGTTATGAAACCTGACAAACATAATATCGCAAGAGTAATCTAGACTATATTTTACGTATAATATTTGGTGTACTTTTTTTGTATAAACATAGAATTTGATAAAATAAATGGCCATTGATGGTTATATAATAAATCTAAATGACGCCTCATTAAAAGATCTTCACTTACGCGAAGCTGTCGTTGTGGTTGCTTTTTTGTAATAATAATATACCTTATTTTAAAAACGAAATATAATAGGTTTGTTTACGGTTGAAAAAAGGATAAAGATGGGGTGAAATTTCATATGTTACAAAAATTTTCACATACTTTATATAATACCGTCATGGTATTACCTCATGTCATGCGGTAGTACTGGTCCATTTGGCTCAATTCCAAAATCTATCAAGAAATCGGGATCCAATTTTAACCCTCCATTTTCTGTATCCACGTCTAACTTAACTATCCATCCACCCTGAAATACATTTATTTTTGACGGTTATTTCATCGGTTTAAAATCTAAAATAGAAATTTACCAATTTCGTATAATTTAAGTTATCATACCTTTTCTGTAGATTTCGGATAAATTTGTTTATCCCACGGAGAGTAGAGAGATGATGATACGTATAGACGTTTACCGTCTAACGAAAGTTGAAGCATTTGTGGCGCCCCGGGCAATTGTTTATTCTTTATGATTACTGGCTTCACCGGCTCCTGTTTATACAAATCGTAGATAAATAAGCTTTTGATTGCCGTTTATTATATTCTTAAAAGATAAGTTTATCATTATATTTATATTTTTTGTTTGTATGTTCTTCACCTTAATAATATTTAAGAACAGCTTAATTCTTATATTTTTATATATTTTAATTCCACAAATATATTAACATACTTAACTAACAATGTTACGACATTCTACTATATTACCGTAGATTACATAGACCTCCTCCATAAATTGCCTCATAGGTTGGAGGAATTTTTGCCGATAGCACAACAACTATACAATATATATATATATATATATATATATATATATATATATATATATATATATATATATATATATATATATATATATATATATATATATATATATATATATGCGAAACAAAAAATAATCGATCATTATTTACTAGTATAAAATATTTAGGTATTTTTAAAATAATTGAAATTAAAATATGAGAAGAAGAGGTAATAAGATTGACAAAAGAATAACCAGTTCGCCTGATGTGTATCAGTTCAATTGACGTCTACATTTATCCTCAATTAATATTAAAATGCAGATGTGTTGTCTCCCTGAGAACTAATGTAGATAGAATACTTTGTTTCCAGTAAAAATGGTATCCAGCTATCTACAATCACCATACGAAAGACAGAAGCAATAAGTTGCTATTTGACGCTGTTAGTCTGTGAGAGCATGGCCCTTCCCGTTTGAGCCAACCCATTTCTGCTGCAGCGTGGAAAATGCAGTTTTGCCACGCATAGAGAAATAAATGAATATATGAATAAAAATTTCACCAATACGAGTACTTACCTGAAACTCCTTATCTTCAATAACTGTTAAGCTATCATTTACTATTTTTCCTCCGAAACAAACACGGCCTGTTAGTTTAGGGTGTTCTGGATCTGATACATCATATTGCCTTACATCACCATGTAACCAACATGACAGGTACAGATATTTATCATCCATAGACAGGAGAATATCTGATATTAAACCTAAAGAAAACAGGTATTATAAAATATATTACTTGTGTATTATTTTTGAAAACATAAAAATGTTTTAATTTAGTTACAAAATGAATAATTAAATCTTACCATTTAGTTGTGTGTTCACACCATTTTCCTGAACTATTTTAGTCGGTATATCAATTACTTTGTGGGCTTTCCATGTTCCATCTAAAGCTTTGTAAAACCTACATTATTAAAAATTATTACGTCTAACTATCAATAAAAGTAAATTACAATTGCTCTAAATTTGAAACCAAATCTGCCAAAGCTTTATTAAATCTCATACCTGTATACGTTGGCCTCTACGGCACATCCAACAAATCCCTGTGAGGATTTAGGATCATGGAGGAACCTGATCTCGAGCGGTGCACACCCTTCTTTACCTAAGTCTATAACTTGAATTAGTTCATGTGTAGACCATTTATAAACATTGAGCGAAGTTCCATATCTCTCTTTATTAGGAATGTCTTCAGGGTGAAAGCCTCTATAACATGCGTATATAAGTTTTTTTTTAATTGAGCTTTTTAATTTTTTTCCCGCAAAGTACATTTATTTATGAAATTAATAAATGCTAAAAATATAGAAACTTACGTTTTAAAATGTTTAGGACTGCCCCATTCTGATGCAACCATAACATCGTGATACGGTTGATACCAGAAATCATATCCAAATTTAGCTAATTTGTTGCCGGCAGTCCACGTTCCTATAACATATAAAGTCATATAAAGATGATGATTTTTTTTTGTAAATTAAGTCATCCTGTGTTGTAAGCCGTTAAATTATTTACAAATAAAAATACCTTTTACTTTTAAAGTTTTTGAATTGACAAGTACAAAATCTCCCTTTCCATTTTCATTTTTATCTCCCATAGTCGAAATCATTATATCGCCGTTTGCTAGGCAATGTGTGGTATGGGGAAACGTACAGTTGAATGATTTCATTTCCGAACCGTCAATTACCTAAAAGGCAAAATCATCTCAATATCAATCAATCAAGGTATTTTTTAACACAGATTGTTTTTTTATTATAAATATGTTCATAATGTCAGAAAAGACATCATGAGCAATGGTGTGTAAATCCTTTAAAATAAACGATAAACAATGTTTCTCTTTCACTTTTAAAAGACAATTTAATTAATTAATTTGTTTCACTCATTCCATCAATGAAAAAAATACTATTCTTAAAGAAATTGTGCATGTTATTGTGTACGTACGAAGTGAAACTTCTTTCCGACATATCATTTTTTTCCTTTTAATTTTATAGTACCTGGTTGACCGAGCTTTGCTCGGTATTTTTCGTTCGGTTTTTTTTTAATTTGTATGTTTTGGAAATTATATTTAGATACAAATTACATACTGATGAAATATGAATAATATTTTTTGATCTTAGCGACATAATAGAAAAAATTGAACTGGTTATTCGAATAAAAAATCATGAGTGCAATTAGTTTAATTTAAATTTTCGTGTTTTTAAAAAATACTCGAAAAAATAGATTTTCTCAAAAAAGAAAGGAACTTGAAAAAAATTAAAAAAAGTTGGTCGGTTGGTCTGGGCTCGAACCGGGGTTTTACGGCCCATTATACCTATTAAGCTATTTATAATCATTAACAATCTGTCAAATAGCCTTCTTATTCTAACGATATTGTAGCAGTTTTTCATTGTCTAAAAACACGGACAAAAAGACATTTCCTAAAAATAAATCCTAGCTAGGTCGATTTATTATCCCCGAAACTCTCTGGACACAAAATTTTATGAAAATCGTTGGAGCCGTTTCCGAGATCCCGATTATATATATATATATATATATATATATATATATATATATATATATATATATATATATATATATATATATATATATATATATATATATATATATATATATATATATATATATGTATATATATATATATATATAAAGGGTGTCTCAGCGGTGATTTTAAACTTTAAATACCAATTTCTCGGCAACCGGCGGGGTTAGCGGGAGGGGAGAGGTAGCGTTCGGTAGGTGATTAGTGCGGGCTTTTTAGTCGCTATGTCCCAGTGGTCTGGCGCGCACCGCGCGTACGCAGTAGAGGCGTATTTTTGCAACGAGTTTTCGCTGAGGGAAGCACAGCGCAAGTTTTGTAATCGCTATGAAATCCGCCGTTTAAGTGATGCCCCGAGTATTCAGTTAATTAAGTCGTGGGTAAAAAAGTTCGGAGCGACAGGATGTTTAATGAAACATTCAATTAGCCCTCGAATTAGACCTGTTCGATCGATTGAAAACATCGAGCGCGTCGCCGCTGCGGTTGCGGAGCATCCACGACGATCAGTTAGAAAACATGCTGCCTCTTTGAATCTTCATCGTTCAAGTATTCAACAAATTTTGGCCTTAGACTTAAGATTACATCCCTATGAAATCCAAATAGTTCAAAAAATCAAACCAGAAGACTATAAGCGAAAAATTTTCTGTCAGAAGATGTTAGGGATTTTTTCAGAGGAAAATGGGATGTCCAATGTCAATTCCCAAAATTGCCGTTACTGGTCACCCAGCAATCCAAAACAAAAACATCAGAAGGCATTACACAGCCCCAAAGTTACTGTATGGTGCGCAATATCGGCGAAGAAAATCATCGGGCCATTTTTCTTCGAGAATGATCGAGGTGCAACAGTTACAGTGACAAGCGAGCGGTATATCGACATGATTAATAACTTTTTTGTACCGCAGCTGCAAGAAGAGGATGTTGATGAGTCCGGTGTATGGTTTCAGCAAGATGGGGCCACAGCCCACACAGCTAGGGTCTCCATGGACACACTAAAAGCGTTGTTTCCGGGAAAAATCATAAGCCGCTTTGGAGACATATTGTGGCCACCCAGATCTCCCGACTGAACCCCAGCTGACTTTTTTTTATGGGGTTATCTTAAAGCAAGAGTTTTTGATACCCCTCTTATGAATTTAGAGCAGCTGAAGACTAAAATAACGACAGAAGTGAGGGCCATATCAATTGACGTTCTGCAGCGTGTTTCTGCAAATTCGTTAGTCCGCTTTGAAGAGTGCATTCGTCGTGATGGAAGACATCTTGACGGTGTAATATTCCGTACATAAAATTCGCACTAATGTACTATAATTTACTACAATTAAAATATTATAAACACAATTGTTTTTTTATACAAATATTCAAAGTTTAAAATTGGCGCTGAGACACCCTTTTATATATATATATATATATATATATATATATATATATATATATATATATATATATATATATATATATATATAATATACAAGAATTGCTCGCTTAATAGTATAGGATTTTACATAAGTAGGTTAAATAACTGTATACTCATGCATCCCCGGCGGCGAAACGTTGCAAGAAAATGTGACGTTTTTGTTTTATAACGTACTTAATTTCTCCACTACGGCAATAACGAAATTTCACTTAATTTTTTTATCATAGTCATCTACAACAGCTACGAGTATATATTTAAATACATTGTTAGACATAATATTATGTATACATCCAAGAAAGCATCAACTGTTATGCATGAGTTTGAAGATTTGTCTATATTTACTACGCTAGACTAGGGGGTTGGTGAGCGCCCACTTCCACAACCACAACACGTATAATGTTTATTTTACTTCAACTAAATTTTAATTTTTTTTACGCCCTACCGCTTGGCACAGGTCTTCCCTCATTTCTGAGAGGGTTAAAATTATAGGCTGTAACTTTACTTTATTTAACTTTACATTTTAAATTTTTGTATAGCGGTTAATAGTTAGGGTACGGATTGCAAAATTCAAAAGATCATGGGCTTGAATCCGACGTTCTCTGACTACTGAAACGAACCATTCTTAACACAGGCATTTTAAGCTTAATTGCAGTGGCTTACAATGATATTAGTTATGATATGAACGTTTTTTATATTAATTTATAAAGAAATTAAAAATGTACTACGTAGTTTATTTAACACTTCATTTAGGTAGTTGAAAATGTTCGTATTCGCTGTCTGTTTCTTAAGTTTAATTTTGTAGGTAAGATTTTTTCAAACACATGGTTTTATGGTTTAAGAACTTTATTCTCATTAAGAATACAAAATTCACTTATGATGCTAACATAAAAAAAATTATAAGTTATATCAATATCTGGGGATACGCAAAAAGTTACTATACAACGCTTCGATACAATCACAGATATAAAGTTGAACTACGCTCAACAAGTTACAAGAAGTGGCTTGAGATTCACATTTAGTAATATTTTATTCTAATTCGAATTAGTACCGAACAATAAAAAGTTGTTATACCTCATTTGCGCATTTTGAAATGTATTTAAAATACTTATTGATTATTATTAATATTTTTAACTTAATAGTATTAGACCGTTATTTTATAGACTTTATAATATGATATTTAAAATTCATACATAACTTTTTTAACTCATACTTGAAGAAGATAAAATGTAAAGTGTATTCTACGTAATAGGACTGCTTTCCAGCTTAGGAGTTCTACTGGTTAGGTACCCTCTTACCTACTTCTGCCGCCGTGCCGTTCCCGTTTGAAGTGTGTAGAAAGGTAATAATTACAGGCTGTGAAACATCCCATCTAGTTCTCAAGGATGACAGCGCCTCTTTTGATTGAAGTTGCTACTAGATTTCTCAAGACTGTGGTAACCTTAACGTGGTTTACGTACGTACAATTATGTGGAATGACACGTTCGTTTTTTACTTCAGTTTTTCAACAAAAAAAAAAAACTAGAAAGAGTTCATAGGTATATAAATTATAATGCGTTTACAGATGACAGTTACATTAATATTAGCGACAGTTCGTCACATTTGATAGACACTTCCAATAAATAACATCTGCTAAGTTTGGCGGTAATAATATCCTCCAGTTTATATTATCGCATTTTTATTTTTTATTTTTTTGTTAGGATATCCGTTACCCCAAATCGTCCCGTGGTTACCGTAACAGGCGACAGACGGAAATTGAAAATGGGCAGCAGAATGTTTCAGATATCAACTCAAAATAATAAAAAACTGCGGTTGCCAACCGGCGTGCCAAGCGTGCAATCTATGGCAAAATCCTCCCCATGACGCAATCTATAAGGGAGGCCTATGTCCAGCAGTGGATTTTTTGTGGGATGTAATGGATGGATGGGTAGACGGATCCATAAAAATACTTTATTAAATATTGTTATAATTTTCGACAACATTAGTTTTGAATTAATATCACAATTTGAGTTTACCTTGTGCAACTCGGGTTTCCTAGGATTACTGCCAACATTAATAACGTAAATATTGCATGAATGTAAACCGGGTAGTAAAAGAAGGTTCCTGCTTAGATCTGGATTATCGTGACAGCTGGAACACACATTCCAGCCACTGTGATGAAGTTCATCACCCAAACTACCAGTGTAAGTGCGATGAATTACCTAGAAACGTTTTGTGGAATGATAACAACAATTATTACATAAATATACGAGTATGTAAATATTATTGCTTTAAAAAAATGTGGAAAAGCGAATCATACGCAATGTTTCCCCCAGATAAATAATGTAAGAAGAAATAATTGATCGTCGAAAATCTTCTTACGTCGAAGAAGTATCATAAATAGGCCAGTACAGACTGTCAATATGTTCTATAGATACTATAATTCATTTAAGATAAAGAAGTAATATGAGTACTTTGTCAATATCTAAGATAGAAACCCTCGATTCCAAAAATTGTAACTCCGTATTTTCCATTGGTATGTTTTTAGACCATTATCTATCCCATATCGACACAACTTATCTATTTCCGAACTTTTATAACCCTTTTATTTTAGTTTATAAAGTATAACCTTACAAACTTATTACTAAAAAAAATTGATGTGTAATTCGGAGATTTTGTTTGTATAATATGAGATAATTGTTCTTATTTACTAATAATTAAGGCTTTATTCCTCCTCTTCTTTACAACACATTTTAACCAACTGCTGTATATGTATGTTGTAGGCCTTTTCATGAAAATTTTGTAAGATTTACCCTGTAAGCATCTCGCTGGGCATGGACGAGGTAGCAAGCGATGGTAAGCGTAGAGCCGATACCGTCCTAATGATGATGCTGTTCCGCCATTCAGTCTAATATGGGATTTGGGTTCATTATTTTCTGATGAATATACCGTCATCATTCGTCGTTATTTAAATAAATAATTTTGAATAAATTAAGAATTATTTGTAAATTAATCATCATATCCAAATATCTAAACCTGGCTGTATGTAGGCGAATCAGGATCAACATCCACAGTAGCTAAGTAATCTTGTTTAGTAAGATTAGGCTGTACGCAGACAACATACAGAAGTTTTTCTCTTGGCCCATTTCTAAACGCGTCCAAAGGTGATGCATATCCAGGACCCTTACCTGGTAAAAATTAAGAAATAAGAAAATATTATGTAAATGATTACGGAATCCATATAAATACATTTCTAGTTTTCGCAGTTTTGTAATGTATTTGATATTTTAAAACTGAAAATAAGTAAGTATTTAGTCTAACTCTAAAATTGCAGTAAATTCAATAAGTTTTACACAACGATTTCTTATATTACGCAAATATTACACATTGAATAAAACTACTAAGACGGATTTTATCGTGTTTAATTGTGCCAATTTTTAATTCTCGACGTTGCATCGTTATGTCCATTAGTGAGTCAGATCGATTCGCACACTTACAAATTGGCTTAACATTTATCACACACTAAGGATTCATACCATTTTGTCAGTTAGATATAAGACCTACGTCCTACTGACAATGAAACCATGGTCAGTTTTCATGTTAAGCTTCTATTTATATGCCTATCTGTTAAAGAGTGCGGCTCAATTGTAACTAGAAATCTAGAGGAAAACAACATACCAGAAGAATATGCTGTACTACTCGGACATTGCCTTACTATTATGCTTTATTACTTACTACTTTTGGCTGACTCGTTGGTCTAGTGGGTGTAGTAGTACAACTGCTAATCATGAGGTCCTGGGTTCGAATCCCGGGTTGGGCCAAAAAAATTAACAATTGAGTTTTTCTGTCAAAAAATTCTCAGTAGTTGCCCGGAGTCAGGAAGTTGGTGTTGTCTCACCCCGGTGCCTCGGAAAGCACGTAAAGCCGTTGGTCCTGCGCCTGATCTCTCTCTGATCATGTCAGTTAAGGCCCTTTTCACATGTATCCGGTCACGGCGCAGTCGCCGTGCCGTGCAACCGTGCTAGCTCTTTCTCATGTATACGGTTTACATACGGTCGCCGGCTATGGTAGTCGCAGTATTATTAAGAATTTTGGGGAACGACAACGTCTTTTATCATGGAACAGAAAAATATAGCCTCCCTCCTATTGTATCGACGTCGTCTGCGTCTACTTCATTACATACGTCAGAGAATATATTGGATACATCCGTAAAATATTTTGAGAAAGGAAAAGGGAGATTTTTACACAAAGTTTATAGATATTAGAGAACATGAGGATAAATTTTTCATCTATTTTCGGATGTCAAAGAGCTCATTTGATGAGTTACATGGACGTCTAAAAGACTCTCTGCAGCATAAAAGCATCGTAAGGGACTGCATCGAGCCTGTTGAAATGTTAGCAGTTACTATTAGGTAAGTAAAAAAACTAAGTAAAATATAATTTTAATAAAAACTAGAAAACATGTTAATTGACAATTTGATATATATCAGTTGGCAAAATCAATCTCAGAGAAGTCGAAGCCTGCGTAGGATGATTGAGAGTCTTTCGCATGTAATGACGTGAATTTTTCCGCATTGCATTGGTGCAGTGGATGGGAAACATATTTGAATTATTAATCCACTTGGCTCAATGTACTACAACTACAAAGGATACTCCTCAATAGTTATGATGGCCGTAGCAGACAAAAACTACCGCTTTGTCTATGTGGACATAGGAATTTACGGTAAATATTGCGGTTCTTCAATATTTAAGAGATCATCGCTGTGGAAATCAATCATAAGAAATGAACATGAACTACCTACTAAAAATGTATTAGCGGAATACAAGACGTTGAAGTGCCATATTTCCTAGTTGGTGACGAAGCATTTGGACTTCACCAACATTTACTTCGTCCGTACGGTGGATGTAATCTTGCAATTAAAAAAAAAAGAATTTTTAACTACCGCCTAAGCAGAGCTCGCAGATATGTAGAATACACCTTTGGCATCTTGTCTAATAAATGGAGAATATTCCACAGACCAATTAACGTCAAACCTGATTTTGCAGTCGCGATCGTCAAAGCTTGCGTCAAAGCTACACAACTTTGTTCGTGATCGAGATGGTTACCAGGTGGAGGACACAAATTTTATTACAGGACTAGAAGATGTCCCAAGACAAACCCAGTCACGCGGAGGACTTACACCAAACAATATACGAAACAGCGGTCCCTTGGCAAATGTCAAAAATATAATGTAATAAAATAACTCACCAAACTTATTCTTTTCATTATCATCTAATTCATACACCAAACAATATACGAAACAGCGGTCCCTTGGCAAATGTCAAAAATATAATGTAATAAAATAACTCACCAAACTTATTCTTTTCATTATCATCTAATTCTTTGAAACTACTATTTAATCCTATACATACTTCTTTCCACGCTTCTTTTGTCTCGTTCCTGTTTTTATAAGACGCGATGGTTTTATCCCATAAAGTGGGACGCGCTTCAACTAGCGAGATCAACACATCAACATCGATTTCGACAGACATTCTGCAACAATCGTCCGTCCGTTCCCCTATGATTTGCCTGTCGAATGGCATTTACGCTCGCAATGCCGTACCGCGCCCGTGTTCATGTGAACACGTCTAAAACAAGTCCATACAAGACTATAAAGACGGTTGCCGCGTCAAAACCGTGCTTATAGTGGATAAGGACGGCTGACACGCGGTCATGGCAAGATCGCCGTGCCATGTGAAAGGTCTCATTGTTGGTTATATATTACTACTTTACACGGCACGACGACCGTACCGTGGCCGTGTGCATATAAAAAGGCTGTAACCGTCCCATCGGATTATGAGAGTGGGAGAATAGAGAGTGCACCTGTGCTTTCGCATACACTTGGGCACTATAATCCTGTCCTGCGTCGATGGCTAGCCTCCGTTCAGGCAGGCCGCCGTAGCCGAAATTCGGTCTGAAGGACATTTTCATTATTATTATTACTTTCATCTATATCGGCGACGAGGTTCGCCACCCGTCACGTTCTGTCTCCCGGAGGGGCGAAAAGAGGATTGCGGAGGCCCGTCTAGCTACGCTGAATATATGTGGAGCAATGAATGATAAGATGGATAAAGTATGCGATATGATGTATGATAGAGGAATAGATGTGTTATGTGTAAATGAGACGAAGCGGAAGGGAAAGGATGTCACTACACATGGCATATATACCGCTTACTGGTCCGGTGTAGACGAGACCGAGCGAGCATGCCAGGGAGTCGGTATCATCCTTTCAGAAAGAATGGGTCAATGTGTGAAAGAGTATGAATGTGTAAGCCCGAGACTGCTATGGATACGAATAAAAGTGGGCCTAAAGAAGTTGTTTGTTCTAGGGGTCTACGCCCCAGACATGTCTAAGCCCACTTGTATCCGAGAGCAGTTTTGGGAGATGGTAAGGATGTGTTGTGTGGATGTTAATGAAATGTAAGGAAAATGAAAATATTGTTATGTTAGGAGATTTTAATGGAAGGGTTGGGGTGAGGAGCCTTGGCTATGAAAGGATACTGGGAACGTTTGGTGATGAAAGTATTAATGAGAATGGTGAAAGCCTCCTCACCGTATGTGTGGAAAGGAATCTTTTTGTGACGGACACTTTCTTTCGTCATAAGAAGATTCACATGTATACTTGGGAAACAGGTGATGATAGAAGCATGATAGATTTCATAACTGTGGATGAAAGAATGAGGAGTGCAGTGGTGCATGCAAGGGTTTACCGGGGGTCCAACGTAGGGACGGACCACTACCTGGTCTTATGCCGAATTAGTGGTTTATTCAGACGTTGGCGGCATAGGACATCTGTGTCTACCACTGCGTTACAGCGTATAAGAATTGAGAGGTTACAAGATGAAGATGTGAAAGACAAGTACAAATGCAGACTGAGAGAAAATATAAGTAATTTGGATGAGTTGTGTGTGAATGAGTTAGACTTGGAGAATGTGTGGCATAATGTTAAGAAAGGTTTAGTGGATGCAGCTACCGAAGTATGTGGTGTTAGTAAGAGAACGAATGAAAGGAAAGACAATGCGTTATGGTGGGATGATGAGGTACGTATGGAAGTTGCAGCAAAGAAAAAGCATGGCTAGATATACTAGCGACCAAAGCTGGTAATTCTGGCGGTAAGAATGATGAGAATGAAAGAAAAAAGGCAGAGTTTAAACGTTAAAATAAGAGAGTAAAAGAATTAGTTGCAAGGAAAAAGCAAGAAAGTACGGATAAGAATGATAGAAGAATATAGAATAACGTCCAGGCAAATATTAAAATGTTCTGGAAACTCGTAAGAAATACCAGGGGACTTTCAAAACAGCCTAGATTGAATGCGATACGAGACGAGAATGGCTGTATCCTGAATGATGAAGTGTTGAGTCTAAAGAGAGGGAAGGAATATTTTGAAAGCGTATTTATGAGTGAGGAGAAGTGTGAACTAAATGAAATAGAAATTCCGAAAGAAGATGAAAGAGATAGGGAGATAAGTATAGATGAAATAATGAAAGCAATGAAAAGCATGAAAGCAGGTAAGGCAGCCGGATATGATAGAGTTTCACTCGAAATGCTAAGGGTTGGAGAGGACGTGGTGTCAGGCCTGCTGTACACCTTGTTTATTTTATGTTGGGAACTAAAGCGGGTACCGGGAGACTGGTGTAAAAACTACCGTGGTATCAGCCTTCTTAGTATTGTGGGAAAACTGTATGCTAAGGTACTAATTGAAAGAGTTATGAAAGAAACTGATGAAAAAATTTGGGATGTGCAAGCGGGATTTAGAAAGGGAATGGGGTGTATAGATCAAGTCTTTTCCATGCGCATGATCGCGGAGAAGTTTTTGGCGAAAAACCAAAAAGTTTTTTGTGCCTTCATGGACTTGGAAAAGGCTTATGACAGAGTAGACAGGGATGTGTTATGGCAAACGCTGAACGCATTTAGGTTGAGCGCTGGTTTGATACAGGCATTAAAGTCTCGTTATAGGCAGTCGAGTACTTGTGTTAGAATCAACGGGGTCTACTCGGACTGGTTTGGCATCCATAAAGGTGTCAGACAGGGCTGAGTAGCTTCCCCGTGGCTGTTCCAACCTATTTATGGACAGCTGTTTGGAAAATTTGAAAGTTGAAGAATGCGGGTTAAGAATGGGTGGGTTAACCATCAAATGCCTTTTGTACGCCGACGATCAAGTCGTTGATGGTTACATTAATGAACAGGTCATTAAAAGAAAGGGGAATGAAAGTGAACGCAAGTAAGACGAAGGTGATGGTTTTTGAATGAGAAGAAAGCAAAACGGTATGTGAAATAAGAATAGAAGGAGAGTTAATTGAGCAAGTGGATGAGTTCGTATATTTGGGTCAGTTATTTTTTATATGTGTATTCAGCAGGGATGGGAGATATGATAAGGATATTGAACGACGAGTGAATGCAGGAAATAAAGTAAATGGGGCTCTACACTCTATTCTGAAAAGTCAGAATGTTTCAAAGAAGGCACGTATAGCAATTCACAGCGCTGTATTAGTCCCTACTTTAACATATGGTAGTGAAAGTTGGGTGTGGCAGAAGAAGCACGAGAGTAGAATAAATGCAGTTGAAATGCGGTCGCTAAGGAGTATGTTAGGGCTGAATCTGAGTGACAGGATGAGAAACTGTGTGATAAAAGAAGAGTGTGGTTTGCAAGATGATGCGTTGACCAGGATTAAGAAAGGAATGCTTCGGTGGTTTGGTCATGTAGAAAGAATGAATGCGGAAAGACTGACAAAGCAAATATATGTTGCAGAAGTGAATGGAAGAGTCGGAAAGGGACGTCCTAGGCGGAAGTTTGTCAACCAAATTGGCGATATACTAAAAATGGGCCAAATTAAGAGTACCCTTAACCGACGAGCAGTATGCGTAGGTATATGGATGTGGAAGAGGCTAGAAAGGTATGTCAGTATCGTACTAAATGGAAGTCTGTGGTCTCTGCTTATCCCTCTGGCAGGCGTGAGTGTTTTATGTTTCATCTATAGTGGAAGGAAGAGTTTTACAAGCAAGTAGATGCTGTTGTGATGGGATCAGTTGAATCTTCCAGGTAATATATTTCCGCCAAAAATATATTTCTGTACGAAAGTGGAGTGTCGGCAAACAGGAGGAATTCTGTCCCTCGCAATTTAGTAATCACATCAGGTTATGTTTGCAATTTGCATATAAGTGACTTCTTTATATCAGCAATCCCATTAATCAACTATTGTTTGTTTTGAATTATTAGAAAATAAGAGTAAAAATAATTTGATAATTACGGATATCCGTTTTAAGGTATAGTAAAATTTCTAATAAATATAATATAACATTTAATTAAAAAACTAAATAAACAGTTATAGGCTTTCTCGTATTTCTGAAAGGGCAGGTACTCGACACTACTCCATTGCGTTTTGTTAGTCTTCACTTTTTAATTTTTATCGAAGAAGTTTTCTCGCAATATTTTCCCGCTTTATCAAGAATTCACTCACTCTGCGTATTGGTTTATTTCACATGCATTCCAATTTAATTTCGAAGTTGACTGTATTATTTTATCTGTCTCCTGATTTACACTATGGTTTTCTTACTTATTTTTAAGTTTTTAGTGGTAATATTCGTCATAGCTAGTAATATATAAGTCAATGCATACACAGCCTTACTTATAACCGTTGCATATGTTAATTTAATAAAAATAGGAGAGCGCAACATTAAGCACATAAATTAAAGTCGGTTTTTATGAATATGGCCGTTAATGTTTGTGACTTTGCTTATTTTGCCACTGACTTATGCTAGAACTTTATTTACCGCGTGTTTAAATGGCGCCATTAAAGTAGTCCTGAAATGGTCTTTATTCCGTACTGAATTAGACCCGCGGTCGTCGTGGGAACGGTAGCAAATTTTACAACTAGCTAAAATGCCAAGTTGTGTCGTGAAATTAAACAATATATGACATTTTTTATCATCGAGTAAGTCAATAATGCTTTTTGGCGTTCATTGTTGCTAATAAATAATAATACTTGTTGTGACTTCGGAACAGTCCCGATAAAATATCCTTTTCCTAAGTATTTTCTATCCGCCCGTCTTTACTTTATACAAACTACTCAAGGATGGTGCGCCACCTATTGATATAGCATTTTTAAACACCTCCAAGGTTTTATTCTATAACGCGAAAAACTTCAGCCGACTCGACATTGTAGTAAAATAAACATGATAAACTACACGTGGTAAAGCCATGCTGCAGTTGTATTAGTGGTATAGTTGTAGCACGAATGGGTCGGCTCGACCTGGGAAGGAACAGGCTTTCACAGAATACAAGCGTAATCTAGTAGCTTAATGCTGCTGTGTTTCGTATGGTGAGTGTAGAGAACCGGAGACCCTTTTTACAGGAAACAAGGCATTCCATCTTAGTCCTCACGGGTTAAAACGCATCTGCATTTTGATTCGTAATCGAGGACACATGTTGATGACTATGGACCACAGCAACCACTTACCATCAGGTGGACTGTGTGCTCTTTTGTCACTCTATTCTATAAAAAAAGTATTATATAAAAACTTAAAAGGACCAAGCAAGTAAAGCATTATTTCGAACCAAAGAAAATAATAGTATTAGGAGTTCTAATAAATGTCTTAACAAAATTGAATGGCTAGCGATTCGAGTTTACGTTTGATGTTTCTCGATGTAAAGGTATTTTACAAAAGGCTGGTAGTGATTTAATTACGAGAACAGGTAACCCGCAGTTCGTGCCCTTTAGGTATTATTAACTCGCGACGCGACGTGCACAGCTATGCATGAGCCGCGTGTATATTATAGAATGTTTGATTTTTTTGTATATCGTAATATTAAAGAATTTTACTTCAAGTAAGATGTATTTTATAGGGTAACTGTGACGACCGAAACCAATTATTAAATAAGCCGAATTCATTGTCATTAGATTTCATTTTAACATCTGCGATTTCTTATATCTTAAGTTTACACACCAAATTTAAAAAATGGTAAACCACATGCCAAGAACATAACATAGACATCTCTATATTGGGAATTTTTCAATGAAATGAGAAGATTCTTTAAAACTTTAACATAGATAGGATGTAAAAGAGCGCTACCTTCTATAATGTGGTTATGTAATGATTTTTTATATTGTTTAAATGGGATGGTTATGAACAATGAATGGTTTAACACGTTTATGTTCTCATTTAACAAAAAAAAAAAACACAAAGACATTCATTCTATTTCAACCAGGGCTCTTCAACAAAACCCTATAGAAAATGTATATGTATAAGAGCCAACTGTGGTTCGAACGTCAACCCAACTGTTCGTCAATTTGTGGCTGCCTTGAAATATTTTAAGTGTCTATTTATCCATTCAATACAGTCTATTAGAGTCCACTACTGAACATAGGTCTTCATCATATACTGCCTCACGGGGGAATTTCGCCATAGTTTTCACGGTTAGCAAGCAGATTGGCATCCGCAGTTTTTTTATTATTTTGAATTGTTATCAAAAAGAGGCTACTGCCCATCTCCTGTTTTATTTTCCTTCTGTTTCCTCTTACGACATCCTCGGGAAGATATGGGATAGTGGATATTCTTACGCCACCACTTCACGGTTTTGATGTTCCATCAACATAAATCAGATATTTAAGCGATCTTTTATGATAGCTATATAAGTATTTGCTGACAACTAAGTAACACGTGATCAATATAACAATATCGGCTTAGTTTTGTTATCCATGACTAGTAGTAAGTATGTATGCTTTTTTACAAGTTCAATTACAGGACAGTTATAAAAACTGGAAGAGGATTTATGAAGGCAACTATAGTCTTGTGCGTTGTGTGTTCGTTATTGGTTTTTTTTTTCAGATATTACGAATTAATATGTAAAAGTTTGATTACGCTGGCATTAGAAACTAGGCTCACATCATGACACCATTTTGTCGAGAGCAGTCTGTATTTGGTCGAAAATCTGTCAAATATTCTTTCCACCAATAACTATATGTCACTGGAAAACTGGTATTGTGTACTGTTAAGTGAGTTAAGCTAATGTAGTTTACCATCTTAGGTAGCGTTACTGCTTACCATCAGTTGAAATAGTATTCAAGGATTGGCTCGGAATAGTTAAAAAACTATAAGTAATTTAACTAAATACGTCATTTACGTACGATAGGGAGTTTAAGAGCCCTAAAGGCTAGGCTACACGCCTTTGGAACTCCTTGCCCGATGACATCAGAAAAGCTCCCAAGAAGTATATCCATTTATTTATATATTTGTATATATGTAAGGATAGATCATATATGTATAGTTTATTTATTAGTAGTTTGTATACATTATGTAGTTAATTATCATTTGTATAGTGTTCTCTTATTGCCACACCTACATCAAATTCTCACCACTCCATAGGTTGACTGGTAGAGAATGCCTCAAGGCATTAAGTCCACCTTTTGTATTCCTTTGTTTAAGGATGCAATAAAGAATAAATAAGTAAACCTGATTTCTGAGCCGTGCCCTAACGAGCCGTAATACTATCACTGCAAGCACTACTATTTACACACGATTTAGTTTTAGGATTAGGGAAATTTAAACAAGCCAACAGCATCTTTCTGATAAAAACTCATAATAATAAAAACACTGCAGGCGACAACCCGCTCACTAAGCATGTCAAATATGGCAAAGTCCCCCCTATGATACTATCATAGGGGAGGACTATGTTCAGCAGTGACTTTTCTAGGCTGTAATGGTAGAAGTAGGATTTTGTAATCCTTATATTAGCCTCGAACTAGTCTATAAATACCGCAATCGTCAAGTTTAATATTATTACTTAATTAATCAAGGGTATCAAATGCTCAACAGTAACCAATGAAAAGAGCAAGCACATTTTATTTGCCGTTCAGATAATTGTTAATATTATTAGTAAAATTAGATAATACAATGATTGTGATAAATTACGTTAATATTTTATGGAAAAAATTATGTGCTCACATACGTACTTTTCAATAATTTAACGATAACTGGAACTTATGTGATTGAGCGATAATTTTTGTATTTATTACAACATATGTAAAAAAAAATCAAAACGTGAATCAAAACTTCATTCACGATATCAGTAAAATTATACTGAATAGTAAGTTATAGTTAGAATAATGGTATATACTTACTTAATAATATTACGAAAATTTAAATTATATTATACTGATTTCTACATAGGAGTTAGTTACAGGTTCTACGCAAGTTAACATTATTTTAGCTAAGTGATTTTTAGGTAAAATTATAATAACATGCAAATTTTACTGTTATTTTCTTAGCTCTTTCTTTATATAAGTCAAAGTAATAATACAAAACATTCTAGACTGACACAATAGTACCTCGCGAGAGACTGTAGGCTCTCGCGAGGTACTATTGTGTACAAGAACTAAACACCTTACGCTCGCTCGCACGATGAACACATGTGTACAACAAGTACTACCCTTTGAAAAAGAATTTTTTTAATTAAAAAAAAACCAAAAGCAATAGGTAATGTATAATAGAAGCAAAGACAAATATATGCTCTATGACTTGATATCTTTGCCTGGCAATGTTACTAAGAAAAAACTAAAAATAAATTACTCTATTCTTCCGGCGTTCCATACGTCACATTGTTGCGTGTTGCTCCATACATTTCTTCGAATTTATTTTATTTGTTGTTTTTTGTGTTTTGTGAATTTAATTGTATATGTTTATTGCAAATAACAATATAAATGAGCTATTCAAAACATATTTCATTTGTGTCGAAACATATTTGAGTGTGTCATATGTGGATTTATGGTGACTAAAAGTGAAGTATCTACTAGTACTATGTGTTTGAAGGGTAATTTATGAATTTTGTTACAATATCTAACATCTAAAAATTATTTTATTTGATACTTTGTACATTCAAGAAGAATTCCTGTAAGTTTTATCCATAAATATTGTCTCAAAGTGAAAATATTGCAAAATTTGTAAGTTAGGGAAAATTTTCCGCTTTCCGCCATTCGCGGTCGTGAGCGCACGGGAGTATATCAATATTACGTGGTATTTAGAGTTTACAGGTAGGTAGGTATAAAACGTTTGTAGGGCGTGACTAAATGTGTACACAATATGTGATATTCGTTTTTGCGTACCTATAATAACACATATTATGTTATTTTAGACCGCATGCGGATTTATAAATAACGGAGTGACTACAACAAAAAACTTAAAAATCAATTATAATTATGTATTAATAATATGTAATACTCACAACAAGACATTTTAAAACAATATTATTACAATTTGAAGAACAATCAACCACTTTGCTCAGCGTCAAAACACAAATACATTACAAGTAAACTAGTGAACTCAGTTTTTAATATCGGAACAGTGGAATGAACTTGAACACGTTTAAGGCGTCTATCTCTTTCTTTTGGTTGATAAACTTGCTCGCTTTTTTTACGAAATGTTTACATACACGATAGATATGCAAATTTGATTCATCCGTACTTCGTAGTAATTTATACTTGACATTTCCGTAGATTAATACTGTTAAATAAGTATTATTATTATTATTATTATTATCCCCGTATTTATTGATTTAGTGAGCTGTTATACCACAGGGTATATGCGTTCGTCTTAAAATTTTATAGTACTCAAGGAAATCGAATGTTTCTTAGGTTTTAATTGTGATATAAAATCAAATTCTTAAACGATTGGTGAGTACATGCGAACGGGAAATTCCAATGAACATGACTTCGAACTATCAAATCTATTCCAAATTTTACTATCTCAGGAATGACCGCAAAAAAAAAATAGTTTCAAATAGGGACAGGGAATAGAAAGGGACTTCATTCGTTAAAATTAGCGGTGATTATAATAATGGTTTGAAATATCAGTCAAAATTCTCAACACATTTTTTTTAAAATTAACAGTTTTATTTTTTTAATCTTTACTACATATCTTTTTTTATAGGATAGGGTGACAAACGTGCACAGAGTCCACCTGGTGGTAAGTGGTTGCTGCGGCCCATAAACATCTACATGTATTCTCGATTACAAAACAAAATGCAGATGCGTTGTCACCCGTGAGTACTAAGATCGAATGCCTCGTTTCCAGTAAAAAGGGTCTCCGGTACTCTACACTCACCATACGAAATACAGAAGCATTAAGCTACTATTTCACGCTGGTATTCTGTGAGAGCGTGGTCCTTCCCCGGTTGATCCGACCCATTCGTGCTACAACTATACTACTAATATAACTGTATAGTATAGTCTACCATGTTTATTTTACTACATTGTAGAGTTGACTGAAGTTTTTCGCATTGTAGATAAAAACCTTGGAGGTGTCTGCGTACGTAGTTTGCGTTATATGAACATATCTCTTTAACACATACAAATGCCGTGCGATTTAATTTTGCGTTTCTGCTAATCATTCAATGCAGGTATGAGATTTGGGCTTAAGTATAGTAATGAAAAGGTAATTATAGCTTACATTACATGGAAGTAATAATAATTTTACATTGAATGTTCTAATTAAATTAAGTAAGCTGTATTTCACTTTCAGTTGCACACTACCTAATACGAGTATAAGTATAACACAGATATTTTATATACAAGTAACAATATATAAACTAAAATTTGTGATACCACCCTATAAATCTAATTAATAAATTTATATATCACGGAATCTGACTATCACAAGCATAAAATAAATGTCTTAAATTTATAAAATGCATTTTTACAAAGGTAACCACTGCATCTCAATAACTGCAACCAAAGTTACAAATATGATTCGATAACTGTAAGTATTAAGGAGGAATGACTTACAGTATGTAACTTCTCCGGCTTTGTTAATTTTGAAATGAGAACTTGACGGTCGGGTAATATGAAATTAAATAGCTGATTAATAAGAAGATAGTATAAATAATGAAAGTTAAACGCTATCATATTACATATATTTTGAAAGAAAATATTTTATATATAAGCATGAACATTTAATACATATTTAGTCTTTAGCTAGCCATATATCTGACGTACAGTCTCCTCCAGGATATCTGTAAAAAAACATTAAAAATATAAGTTATTTTCGTCTTTTGCTGCTGAAAAGTAGATACTGAGGATCCAACTACTCTGAAAAATTATCGCTCAGAAAGGCATGGAACGAAATAATATAGAAATCTGTCAGACAACTTATCTTTCATATTTACAAATTAAGACAGTAGTGGACTGACTACATCATAGTGGAAATAAATGTATTCGACGAACATCGAGTGCGACGACTGCACATAGCGACATGCAGAAACTGGGTGCGTGTGGCGTGCGGATCAGGCTAAGAGGAGTAATTTGGGCGTGGCCATGTCCAGCTGTCGACTGTCATAGGCTGGTTCTATGGTGAAAGCGATATTTTATGGGCTAAAGATATCTTTAAATTTAAAATGTTAATAAAAGGATCCTTTGTATTAATCATAATGCAATACAATGCACTGACATGATTTAAAGAAGCAGTTCACTCAAAACCTCGCCGGGTACCGGAACTAACGTGTGTCTGAAGTCAAGTCTATGCTGAACAAAGTCTCGGATCGGGGGCCATTAAATCTAGTCCAGTTTAATCCTCAGAAGACACGAGAACTCCCGATACCATCCACACCATCTAAATGCTTGGCGGTCCATCACTGCACGTTTCACTAGCAGTTTTCTTTCGCGTTTGAACTCTCGGTGGAATAGTTTACCACCGGCGATTTTTCCGAACCGATATGACTAAGGGACCTTCAAGAAAAGAGCTTACTCCTTTCTAAAAGGCCGGAAACGCACCTGCAATCCCCCTGGTGTTGAAGTTGTTCATGGGCGGCGATAGTCACTTACCATCAGGTGAGTCGTATGCTCGTTTGCCCCCTCTCCTATAACAAAATTCTTCACCTGGCCAATTTAGACAAAATTTGACCAGGCGATAAGCCGTACGATGAAAGCTTGCCGAACGGACTAATGTGCCTGACGTCATACCACTGCAAGACTTCAAGACACAGTTCATTTTACGATCGACCATAAACAATAATTAAAAAATCTGAAGGTACTACGGGCTTAAAAATGACATGGGGACGTCAGTGATCTCAGTCCCCCGTGACCTTGAGTGCTGGAAAGCACCCGAAACGTCGGATATTAAAAATAAACGCGATAAAATCTGTAAAGATAGTTTTAATCAATTATTATTTAATGTAAAATTCTGAGATAAGATCAATGATGTGTTCTAATTCATAATGGGTAATTAAGATAAAGAGAAGTCCAATACTTCACAAAAAATTATTAATTTATATGTATAGTTTAAGCAGTATCGGACCAGGGCAACTTTAAGGGCAAAGGTGTAGTTTTATCAGTAAACGAGTTATCTATAGGTACATATAAATAAAATTGAATAAACTGTCTATGATATCCAAATAACTGAATGTTATTGAGCTGGCGGGACTATTTGCACGCATTACCATAAATTAACATTTTTAATTATTTTGTCTGTCCGGCGGTACAGACTTTGGAATTACTGAACCGATTGTAATAAGACTTGAAGAACAGATAGAGAGCAATGCCGAAGTTATCTAAGCTATATTTTATCCGAAAAACTCGAAGTCCTTTTGTAAAATTGAAAACAATCTGCGCTGGTTGCTAAAGTTATAGCCTATATACGTCCCACTGCTGGGCACAGGCCTCCTCTCATTTCTGAGACGGTTTTAGGGCAAGGGAGTGTCCGCCGCGCTGCCCCAATGCTGGTTGGCGAACTTCACATGTCTTCAAAATATTTTTTTCCTTATGCAGATTTCCTCACGATATTTTCCTTCACCGCCGAGCACGCGGTAAATCAGCACTTAAAACTGCAATTAATAATTTCATCGGTGCCGGCGGGGATCGAACCCGGGTTATTCGCGTTCTGTTACAGCTTATTTACAGCGAGCGTCAACCATTTGAGCTACCACGGCTCCGCGCTGGTCGCTAGTTTGTATTAAGTACATACATAATTTTATAAAGGAAATATAATAGGGTTGTTTTACGGTATAAAAATCACATACTTTATATAATACCCAAATAGCGTTACCTCATTTCATGTGGCAGTACTGGTCCATTTGGCTCAATTCCAAAATCTATCAGAAAATCGGGATCCAGTTTTAACCCTCCGTTTTCTGTATCTACGTCCAGCTTAACTACCCATCCGCCCTGAAATGCATTTATTTTGATGGTCATTTTATCGTTCTAAAACCTTAAAATAAAAATATTACCATTTTAGGATAATTTAAGAAGTTATACTCGTTCTATAGATTTTGGATAAATTTGTTTATCCCACGGAGAGTATAGAGATGATGATACGTATAGACGTTTACCGTCTAAAGAGAGTTGAAGCATTTGTGGCGCTCCCCACAATTGTTTATTCTTAATGATTGCTGGCTTCATCAGTTCCTGTTAATAAAGTGAAATCAGTTTTGGATTGCCATTCATTAACATTTCACTGGAATATTTTATTTTTATATTTCGATTTAATATAAATTTCTTCGCCTTAATAGCATTTAAGAGCAGCGTAATTCTTCTATTTTCGTATACTATTTATTTTATTTGAAATCCATAGATATATTATCATATTCAAATAAGTGTGTTACAACATTCTAGTATACTGCTTAACAAGGCCTCCCCAATAGTTTGCTTTATTGGGAGATATTTGGCATTAGCACTATAGCTACATGACAGATTTATGTTAAACAAAAAATAATCAACTATTATGTTTTTCAAACTTATTAACATATTTCATGAAATAATGTAATGTTTTCAAAATAATTGAATTTACCAAATATGAGAAAAGGCGTATTCTCATCATCAAGCCAAAAACAAACAGACCGCCTGATGGCATATGTGTTATCTTCCTTGAGGACTAAGATGGAATACCTGGTTTCCAGTAAAAAGAGTATCCCGCTCTCTACACTAACCACGCAACTCCGCCGCACTCAGTTGATAATTTTACGCTGGTAGTGTGTGGGAGCGTGGTCCTTCCCCGTTCGAGCCCAGCCATTTGTGCTACGACCATAATATAGATGCAGCATGGCTCTATCACGCATAATGATGATAAATAAATATATGAATAAACATTCGTCAAAGACTTACCTTAAACTCCTCATCTTCAATAACTTTTAAGTTATCATTAACTATTTTTCCTCCGAAACAAACACGGCCTGTTAGTTTAGGGTGTCCTGGATCTGATATATCATATTGCCTTACATCACCATGTAACCAGCATGAGAGGTACAGATATTTATCATCCAAAGACAGGAGAATATCCTTTAATAAACCTTAATAAAAACATAGGTATTATAAAATGTATTACTTAAGTATTATTTTTAAATGCAGAAAGATCGTCTTATGTAGAATAAATACTTATTTAAATCGTACCATTAAGTTGTGTGTTCACACCATCCTTCTGAATTACTTTAGCTGGTATATCAATTACTTTGTGGGCTTTCCATGTTCCATCCAAATCTTTATAAAACCTACGTTATTAAGAATTATAGCTTCAAACTCACAATAAAATAAAATAAAATTGCTATAAATTTGAAACTAAATCTGCCAAAGCTTTCTTAAATCTCATACCTGAATACGTTTGCCTCTACGGCACATGCAACAAATCCCTGCGAGGATTTAGGATCATGGAGGAACCTAATCTCGAGCGGTGCACACCCTTCTTTACCTAAGTCTATAACTTGAATCAGTTCATGTGTAGACCATTTATAAACATTGAGTGAAGTTCCATATCTCTCTTTATTAGGAATGTCTTCGGGGTGTAAACCTCTATAATACGTATTTAAAAATTTCTTCAATTGAACTTTTTTGTTTTCTTAAAGAAGAACATATTTAAACTTACGTTTTAAAATATTTAGGGCTGCCCCATCCTGATGCAATCATAACATCGTGATACGGTTGGTACCAGAAATCATATCCAAATTTAGCTAATTTGTTGCCTGCTGTCCACGTTCCTACAACAGTTATATTTTGTGTAAATTAAAATATTCGTATTATAAACCAATAAATTGATTTTAATTTAAAAATACCTTTGACTTTTAAAGTTTTTGAATCAACAAGTACAAAATCTCCCTTTGCGTTTTCGTTCTTATCTCCCATAGTCGAAATCATTATATCGCCGCTTGCTAGGCAATGCGTGGTATGTGGAAAAGCACAGTTGAATGATTTTATTTCCGAACCGCCAATTGTCTTAAATGCAAAATCGTGATAACTGACAATAAATAACATAATGTTGTCAAGTTATTTTTACTTAAATCTTTATTTTACTATAAACATGTACATGATGACACCACTACATGGACCGAAAACTTGGTGAGACAGAGAGGATGTTGATGGATGAAAGTGGTTAAGTCTTGTAATGTAGAGGCGAGACATATGTTCAGCAGTAGACTTCTCAAGGCTGTAATGACAAGGATGATGATGTACATGTAAAGTAGTGTTAATATTATAAGTGTTAATATACAAAGGCGTTGCTCTGTGTAAATTTTTAATGGATTTTAATTTAGAACAAACGATTAAATTTGTTTCTCTTTTACTTTAAAAAGGAAATTCAATTAAGTCAACGGTCATATTTCCGTCATTTTGTATGAAAATTTATTATTCTTTAAAAAATACACCGGTATATTACATCGGTGGACATATGTGTAGTTAGCATTCTTTTAAAATTTTCTTTACCCTACTAAAGAACTTTATAAGCAGTGGAAAGTAATATATGGCGACATTTATTTGTCTAGTCAGTTATAAAAAAACAGCATCGCTTAGTTGATAATGATCCAGAGCTAAAAACAAAAAGTGAACACATAAATTGGTGCGCACGAGCAAGAAATTTGGAATGAGATTCACATATAGACATTTCGGTTGCAAACGTAGAGTATTATAGAATTCTAATTGATTTGTGTCTTAGTTTGTACAGCAGTAAAATAGTGAGAAAAGGCTAAAATCACGTATCTTTAAATTTTGCCGTATTTTAGTTAATTAAGTTTATGAATAAAACCTAATTGTCGGAGTCAAAAAGAGAGTATATTCAAACATAATATGTTATTTAAGATTATTGTTATAAAAATTTTCTGAATGCTATCAACATTGCCATTAAATGATAACGGCGAAGTTATACGGCGTTATATATACGATTACCAAAATACATCTTGTCGAAATATTGTACAGAATTTAAAACTTTCTATGCTTATGAACCATTCAGGTAATGGAGAAATAGAAATGAATTTTCAATGTGATGAAATAAAAAAAATCTCAATTCAAATTTAATGAGAAACCTACTTTATGAACCAAACTCGAAAGATACTTCAACCTCGTCCAAGACCGAGACCAAAACCACCAAGATTCGTCTTTCGTCGAATCTCCAGATGTAAACTAGAATGCATCTTCAGAAAACTCAGAACCTTTTATGTAAATAGGATGCGAGAAGTTATGAAAGAGTCATCACCAAAAATTATACAGAAAATTAAAAAGGGAATGAGAAAAATTCCTTTGTTTACAGGAGATCGACGAAAAAGCAAATGCTATCTTGACTGGCCTAAAAAAAGATAAGGATACAAAAAAGACACTTGACAACAAATGTAGAAGAAAATGCAGTGAAAAATTTCCGGTAGAGACTAGATTAGCAATAAAAATTAAAAATTTCAATTATTTGTTAAAAAGTAATAAATTCAATAACAGTATTAAGAAATTGTTTGATTTAAAAGTCTTATTTTAGAGCTTAAGCTTTTTGATATTGTTTATCAAAATAATAAGAAGTTATTGCATTAAATTACTCGTTACATAGTTGCTTTTTATTTAATTTTGCTGCAACAGTGATTTTAATAAACATGTAATTGACACAGATATGGGTCTTTATTTAACAGATTAGTGTAAAATAATGTTAGCAATATGGAAAATTATTTTTCTAATGTTGCTTCATTCTAGATGAGCAATATATTTATTCATTATTTACAAGTTGTTTTGGTAAACGAACCTACAATGACCTAGTTTTAAACATCGCATGAGAATAATAATTTAGTACTAGTTGAATATGTATTCAAATACCCTTTATTTAAAATAAATAGGTGGTATAAATAACAATTACCGCATTCTTACTGCTAACTATAGTTTTTAAAGAAATTTTCGAATACCCGCACGTAATTTCTAAGTGTGTACATAATTATTGGTAATAACACTTTAAAATAACGATGTGTTCCCTTTTTGTTTAGTTAAATATAAGAAATATTCAACCAATAAATAACGTAAAATATAAAAAGCTTATTAAATTAAAAAATATAACGAATAGCGTTCTTGTTTTTATACACGTAGATAAATGTCATAACAGCTTATAATCTCTGTTAACAAAGTTTGTAGCAAAACATCGCAAATTTAAGAAATTTGATATCCCGCCCTTTTTATTTACTTTAAATGTATTATTTATCGAAAGGTCACCTTTTTAATTAGCAAGGCAGTAGTGTACTTGAGAATCGAATTTAGTTTCATAAAAATAATGCGTCATTCAGCTGATAACGTAAACCAAAGCTGCAACTAAAGTTACGATAATTAATATCATAATATCATCACCAACGTTTATTAATGGCTTTGTATTATTTGAAAGTCAATTTTGCCAAAATGTCGAAAAGTCGCCTATAACGTAAGCGCGGCAGAGTTTTTCACCTGTAAATAGTATTTTTGCAGATGTAAGTACATATTCTTTGTTGCTCTCTTTAATGTATATTGTTGGTGGAAATTAAAAATCTAATCTATACTTATAATAAATCTGTAGAAAAATTGTTTGTTCACGATTCACATAAATACTACTGGACGGATTTCCATGAAATTTGGTGTGTAGGCAGTAAATGATGTCGTACAACAGATAGGCAACTTTTATCCGCTTACGGAAGAGTAAAAAATTAGAGTTATGTTTTTATTTATTTTTTTAGTTTATTGTCATAATGGTTGTGGTGATTTTGTTAGTTATATAGAGGATTTAGCTATACGTATAATATAAAATAAGTCTATAGAAAAGTGTGTGTTTGTATGTGAAAATGAAACTCATCGCGCAACCAACCAGAAAAGGTAATAACGTCTGCCGGGCCAGCTAGTAAATATATATGTAATATTCTAGAAAATGTTAGCTGGAATAGATTACTTTGAAGGGTTGAAATTAAGAATCGTTTGGCAGGAATTTGGGAGAGTAAGGTGTTTTATGTTTGGTCCCTGATTATAGTAATACCACTCACATTAAAAGGTAATGCACCGTTCTTGAGAAAAATCAAAAAGAATATCCCATAGAACTAACCTCAAAATGATAACTCAAAATGAATTAGGGGATGGGATGTGGTGGAGCGGGAGGTGGGGGAGTTGTAGAGTCGCCCCTCACTTTCATATCCTGCCGGTCGTGATTAGTTTTTTTTATAAATTTTTAAAAATCTAATTTTGAGGTTATGTTTTTGTAATGTTTTTGATTATAAACCTGATTTATGGAGGGAGAGAGTTTGGGGAGGGAAGTACCACATAGCGCAGTAGATGGAAGCCCGTTCAACGGAGCCCCGCGAACCGTGGCTCCTACTTCTGAGTGGTATACAAAAAAATAACCACGAACGGGTCGAGTGAGCGAGCGAATAGACCCCGCCATTCCCTTCTAACCTAACCTGTCCGAGTCGGGGGTGCCCTAAGTCCCGAGCTCGCTTCGCTCGCTCTTGCACTCAATAAAACACCAATATATTAGCTTGTATAATTACTTTAAATTATAAACATAATATATAATACAATAATAAGCACACTACGGCGCGCACAGGTGCCTGCGATTTACTACTATGTATTTATATATTCCTAAATGTTCTCAATCTCCATTTGATTTTTTATAACGTAGCTTTTTTTTAATTTCACTCATATTATGTTACGTGGTCGGACTCCTTTTCTGCCAAAGTGTCCGTCTGGGTTGATTCCATCCTCTTCCTCTACACTGCTGGGTTCTTGTCAGAAGTGTGTAGAGAGCCAGTAATTGCATGCTGTGAGGCATTCCATATATTCGTTTCTTGATGTTGCCACTAGATGGTCATGGATCATATTAGCCTTCACATGGTTTACATACTTAGCATTACGTGATATGTGGTAAGTTCATTTGACGCTTAAATTTGATAAAAAAAGAATAAAAATAATTTATACATAAAATTACGGTGTGCATGTGTTCGTAGTTCTTCTAAACGGCTTGATAAAAATTTTGGAGGATACTTATGACGATGGTTCTTACTTATTGTTGGACCCGGTAGGTGGCGCTATTGTTGAGATTCAGAAATCACCCTTGCGAAACCGGGACGAATAAGTAAGTAACGTAAGTACGGGGCCAGTAAGTATATAAATTGGAATACACGTTTATAGATGACATTCACATTAACCTTAGCGTCATATTTGATGTAAATTTGCAAAAACTGACATCAGATAAGGTCAAAAGCTTAAGGTTAAAGAGGTCAAAAACATCTTTCAGTTTGTATGATTGCATATTTATTTAGTTATTTCTATGAATCCTTTCAAATCTTTATATTCAACACAATTTATTTCAGGCATAAATAGGACTTAAAAACTAAGAACATTGACCCATAGCAATATATACGTTAACCCATAAATATATACAATATAATAACAATTGTTGACTAAATAGTTTAAATAATATATTGTTTTTGTATTAATACCACAATTTAAGTTTACCTTGTGCAACTCAGGTTTCCTAGGATTACTGCCAACATCAATAACAAAAATATTGCATGAATGTAAACCGGGTAGTAAAAGAAGGTTCCTGCTTAGATCTGGATTATCGTGACAGCTGGAACACACATTCCAGCCACTGTGATGAAGTTCATCACCCAAACTCCCCGTGTAAGTGCGATGAATTACCTTGAATTTTTTTGTGGAATGAAAACAATATTTAGTATAACATACTATAAATTTATGTAAAGATACATTATTTACATAACAGTACCTTATTGACCGAGCTTTGCTCGGTATTTTTCGCTCGATTTTTTTTAATTCGTGTGTTTTGGAAATTATATTTAGATACAAATTACATACTGATGAAATATAAATAATTTTTTGATCTTAGCGACATAACAGAAAAAACGGAACTGGTTATTTGAATAAAAAATCATGAGTGCAATTATTTTAATTAAAATTTTCGTATTTTTAAATAATACTAAAAAAAGGGCACGAAAAAATAGATTTTCTCAAAAAAAAAAGGAACATGAAAAAAAAAGTTAGAAAAAGTCGGTCGGTCGGTCTGGGATCGAACCGGGGTTTTACGATTTTGTGACCGACCATTATACCAATTAAGCTATTTATAATCACTAACAATCCGTCAAAATTTACCTTCTTATTTTAACGATATTGTAGCAGATTTTCATTGCCTAAAAACACGGACAAAAAGACATTTTCTAAAAATAAATCCTAGCTAGATCGATTTATTATCCCCGAAACTCCCTGGACACTAAATTTTATGAAAATCGTTGGAGCCGTTTCCGAGATCCCGATTATATAGATATATATATATATACAAGAATTGCTCGTTTAATAGTATAGGATATTGGTTTTAAAAGAAATAATGTGAGAAAATGAAACCCAATAATTCTTAAAAGACTAATATATATAATACTAAATTTAAGCACGACATAATAGGTAATAAAAAAATTATGGTCAATGAAATTCTTACAACGAATATTAAGAGTTATCAAATATAGGGGTATAGAGATTTTCATTATGTTCTCCAGATGCTATTATCCATTCCAAATAAAGAAATAATATGGTTACTTAGTTAACTGTGATATCTAAGATAGAAACCTTCGCCATTAGTATTTATTTAGGGCGTTATCTATGCCATATCGAGTCGACTTAGTTATTACTGAACTATAACTTAACGTATATTTCACATACTTATGAGTAAACAAAACCTAATAGCTTTTCTGAAAATATGAAATTCTCGGAGTTAGTTTAATTAATATCAGATTATAATAATTACAATTATGGTCTTATTTCTCTTCTTCTTCAAATCATTTTTCATGAACCCGAAAAAATTTGAAAGGTTTACTCGATAGTCACCTGGCTGAGGGTGGAGGCTATGGTTAGAAAAGAGTCGATAGCCTCGTACTGATGATTCTGTTCTTTATTCAGTATAATATAGCGATATTGGCCGATATGTAAACAAATAATGAGAAATAAAACTTACTGCTGAAAATTATAAATACATAAACTTAACCAAGTATCCAAACCTGTTTGTATGTAGGAGAGTTAGGATCAACATCAACAGTAGCTAAATAATCTTGTTTAGTAAGATTAGGCTGTACACAAACAACGTACAAAAGTTTTTCTCTTGGACCATTTCTAAACGCGTCTAAAGGAGATGCATATCCAGGACCCTTACCTGATAAAAAATAAGAAAAAATATATATAAATATAATTATAACGGCATCCATACAAAAAAAGTTTTAGTTTACGTAATTGATAGTGTTTGATATTTTATTGCAAATACGATCAATTCAATCTGAGTTCAAAACTGCTTATATAAATTCATTATTTCAGTAGTAGTTAGTATTTATTTTTCTTTTTCCAACATTCTTATTTGTCAAAAAAATTATTAAATGTCCATGTACAGTATATATATTTCTGCTAAAAATATATTTCTGTATGAAAGAGGGTTGACGGCAAACAGGGGGAATTCAGTCCCTCGCAATTTAGTAATCACATCAGGTAATGTTTGCATATAAATGACTCCTTTGTATCAGTAATCCCATCAATCAGCCATTGTTTGATTTTCGAAATGTTAAAAAACATGAACAAACAATAATAACAAAGTTGCGTTCTAAAGTATTGTAAAATTCTGTATGGATTTTAAATTTAATTAAAATGTAAATTAACATTGTTACGTCCCACTTTTGGTTACACTGGTTACCGGCTTGCTTCTTGGCAGACTACGCTTTTTTAATCATAGTCAAAATGGTTTGCACGCAATGTTTCGCGAAGTACTTCACATATCATTTTGCTCTGAATGTTAGTTTAATGAACCCGTATTCCAATTTAGTTTAGTTAATGATTTTATTGTGTCTGTTATGGTTCTCTGACTGTAACATTTTTACTTTGTAGCTTACGAAAATTCACTGCTGAACTTAGTCATGCCCCATATATTTCACCACATGTTGCCATAGTAGCCACGCTTACCAACCTACGGGGGCAATCGCAGTGTTTAAAAAATTTAAGTTTAAAAATCGTAAATCATCAGGAATGTGTTCATTTTCTGTATCAGTTTCCCTCTTACGACACCAACGGGACTTTATGGGTTAGTGGATCCACCAATACTACCTACACGAATTAAAGGCCGGCAACGCACATGCAAATTCCCCTGATGTTGTTCTTCATAGACAGCGGTAGTCACTTACCACCAGGTGAGCCGCATGCTCGTTTACCCCCTCTCCTAAAACAACGAAACTGTTAATTTTGCTCAAAAAATTACGTGACTTTATATTATTTTATAAATAAGTCTTTTCCTGTAGAGTAGGTGGCTGTGACCCATAGAAATATACAGCTATCCTCGAGTAAGAACTGTAATGCAGATGCATTGTCACCACTGAAGACTAAGCTGGAATACCATATTTTCGGCTCTTTGAAAGCGTGGTCTTCCCTGGTCGAGCCAACTAATTCGTTTTACAACAATTACACACCTGCAGCATAACTCTACAATGTAAACTCAATAGTATTTTAGCTGTTCTTATAAAATTGCAATAATATGGGTCGAAATACTAGGCTATAAAAAATCTAAACATATTATATGTTTATATGCAATGCAGCTCTATAAATATGAATGGGAGGTCTTTAGGAATTATAGTGATCCGAGCGATGTAATGTACACTCACCATACGAAACATAGCATAGCGTATTAAGCTGCTATTTTACGCTGGTGTTCTGTTTTGTGTAATTACTTTGAAGTCTGGTAGTGTGTAATTACTTTAAATACATTATGCCAAACGTGGTGTCTTTTTTATTGGTTAAGTAATTATATACAGATGTAAGCACAGAATCGAGCAAAATATAGAATGGAATCTGGCTACAGTAGATTCCTTATTATTTTGAAGAGTAATTTTTGGTGTGAGCTTAAGTTCACTTTTAGTGGTTTTTTATTTATATTATTAAGTGTCACGATATGTTATATTATAAATGAAATATATTCATGGACTGCCTAAGTTTTTAAAAAAGTTCGTTAGTTACTTAAGTTAAAAAAAAATTTGTATTGCATTTTTTGAATATAACCCATAGCTGATTTTATGTTTACCGATGCATAATAAGTTAATAAGAGTTCTCACAGATGTCCATTCAAATTTTAGCTAGAACCAATGATAAAAATAATCACTGTATATTTTTAAAATAACCCTAACACACTTTCACGTATTTATGTATCTTTTGATTAATACATAGTAAGTATTACCCATTTCGTTGCAATGTAAATTCATAAAATATTAATAATAAACAAAGAAAATTATAAATAAAATTCACTAGATAACTGTAGGACATATTATTCTGTAAGAAACAATATTAAATTTCAAGTTATGGTCCGTTTAATATTAAAAACTTAGTTTATACTTATTTGTACAAATATTTACATTACATATTTCCATATAAAAGATAGTTTTACGTAAGTCCAAATTATTTTCACTTACTGATTCTTAGTTAAAATTATATTAACGTGCAAATTTTACTGTTTATTTCTTAGCTCTTTCATTAAGAAAGTCTAATAATACAAAACATTATGAATGATTTGAAACGTTTGCAGAGGCGTGACTATGTGTTCACACAATATCTGATATTCGTGTATGAAATAATGTTATTATTTACAGATCTTTAAATATCAAATTGACTGCATTGGCAAACTTAATAACTATTAGCAATATGTAATACTCACAACAAGACATTATAAACAATATTATTACAATTTGAAGAAATAATAATATAACAACCACTTTGCTCGGCGTCAATAATACAAATGCATTACAATACATGAACTTGTGAACTCGATTTGTAATATCGGAACGAAGGAATTAATTGGTCCAGGCATATCTCCTTTGATCAAGAAATTTGCAAGAAATGTCTACATACATAATAAGTATGTAAAATCAATTTTTCTGTGTATTACTCACACTTACGTATACGTATTACTAACATTTGATATTTCCTTAGAATAATATTACTTGATCATTTCTTACTCTCATATTTTTTGATTTTGTGAGCTGCGGTAACACGGAATATAATTTTATTTAATATATATTTTAACGTTTTAACCAGAAGCCAGCGTTATTGAAATTATAAATCAGTGCTTTTATTTAATTTTGTGGCCTAGCGGTGAAAGAAAAAATCACAAGGAAACATGTATGTCCAAGAAATTAAAAAAGTAAGAGTTTATGATATGTATTTCGAGGACAAAAGAAGTCTAGGCGGGCGGCGGGCACTCGACAGGCCCTTCCTTGCTCTAAAACACTATAAAGAATAAGAAGAGACCAGCAGAACGCTCATTTGCTGTTAATTTATTTTCTGTTACGTACGAATAAAAATTAATTTGTTAACACATCAGATTAAATGCATTATTACTTTCATAATCATTTAACTTTATTATCAATATATTTCTAATATAAAATCTCATAAAAATAGTACCTGGGTATATATATATATATATATATATATATATATATATATATATATATATATATATATATGTAAAATCTTTTAAACAATAATTTAATAATTTAGATTGATTAATTTCGCCAACATTAAATAAATCAAAGTAAGTAAACTAAAATGTAAAGTGTTTCGATTGTTTGAATTAATACTACTTTGGTGTAAAGCTAGCTCTATTTCTTACAGTCTTACATCTTTATATACATTAAAAATTATAACTTATGTTAAAACTACACTTCTAAAGTTTTTTTTTAATAATGATCTCCTTTTTCCAGTTGTATGACTATGTGTGCGAACGTAAGTGTCTTGCATTATTCTTCTTAAACTAGAATGCTGATGGAATTGGTGTCGAATTGAAATATGTCTGCTGATATTCTTGAATAAAATATGCCACAGTGCTTTATCCTTATTGTTCCACAATAAATCTGCAGTCTTTTCCTTAATCCTACGCATATTTTCTTCGAGTCTCCTAGCTTTTATTTCCATTTGTATGAGTGAGCGCGTAGTATTTGTCAAAAGACGATAAAGGTATTCTTTTCTTTTCGTTTTACTGTGTACAGAAGAGGTTGCATTTATTATAGACTTGCATTCAGTATTGTTCTTGTACACTAGGATTTTATCTTTGTTATGCGATTGTTTGTTGACTATTTCACCGCGGAGTACGATACTAACAAGAATAATTGCAAGACCAAAACCCAAAAGCACCAGAAGTTTAGTGTGTTTGTAAAGGGGACTCGCAGTTAAATTCATGACAACAGTTTTGAAATAAAAATTAATTCAAATATTTTGTGGTCCATTGCAATGTAATTTTAAGTTAATTGCACATCGGTTATGATGCAACAAGTCACATGTTAAAATGTAACTTAACCCGCACGACGTTCTTTCACGGCATGAGCGAAAACGATACTGACTGGTGCGAAAACACGCCGACGGTGCGTCGCACCCCACAAATTTCCCCAGTGACTTTCCCTCTTGAATGTTAGAAAGTAAAACATTGGACATGACAAAGCTTGAAACATAGATTATAATAAACAAAGTTTTTGAGTAGAAGTATTAGCGTGTTTTAGTTTTAATGTTAAGTTCATCAAGGCCATAAGCTTATAACAGGTTTTAACTATAAATATTAAATGAGTTTCATTGCTCTGATTTACTTATTTGATATATAATTAAGTCATATGTTAAAATGCTTTAATACGAGGCCTTATTATAATGTGAAAGTAGCCAAAAAGGTTTTTCAGGATCGTGTCAATAATCAAATGTCTGTTGTATACCTACACTTTGCTTAACTTTGATTTCTTTACCTTTTGGATAACAGGCGTACCTAAGAATTTATGATATGTATATATGTAAAAAAATTCTCATATCAAATGTTGCAGTGCTATTTTTAGCATTCTGTTAATACTCAAATATCACCTTATATAATAAATAGGACATTTTGAACTGTGATAGTATCTAAAATATATATTAAATTCTTAAGGATTTGAAAATATTTTAATATCTTAAAATAACGGTTTACAATTCTTTACTTCGTGTTTTCGTAGGTGCGTGAATAGCAAAGGGAGAGAGGGCATGAACTCGTCTGTCTCCGCCTCACCTAACGTAATGTAGTTTCCGCGTACCGTCTTGATGTCAGCGATATATGTATGTATAAAAGTAAAATTGTGCTACGAACAAGCATTTTTCCATTGTCTGCCTTTTTCATTGTATACTAGTAGATGATTGAGCAAGTACTTTGTTTCAAATTTCAAATTGAAAAGACGAATTACAATTCATAAACAGTCTTCGGCAGTCCACTGCTGGTCATAGGCCTCTACCAAAGCGCGCTACTTAGCTGGATATTCGGCTTCATGTATCAGTTCCTGCCAGCCGCCTTGCTCAGTTTGTCGTTCCATCTAGACAGTTTTCCAGTTACAATTCGCTCCAGGAAAATTATATTATAATTTGTTGGTAAAAGCCAAAGTTAACAAGAAATAAATTTAAAATCTTCATTGTAAAAAGAATTCATATATATATATATATATATTATATATATATATATATATATATACATATTACTTGATATTTGTGTTTAAATATGTCAAATTATTTATATATTTTCTACCTCCAGGTCAAGAAATTGTAATTCGGGTTTCAAGTTGATCTCAGATAGTATGCGATGTAATTTAAAATATTTTCAATATATATACTATTAATACGATTTTGTAATAAACAATTTGAAATTGTTCTAGTTTAAATATTTTAAAATATATTTGAGCTGAATTTAGCGTAGTGGTAGTAACATAAATTATGGTTTAATAAAATGTGTATTTTTTTTTAAAAATTTAACATTTACTTGCAATTAACAAAAACTAACAGACACTGTATTATGTGCAGGGTGTGGCTTTGTGGGGTAGACGCATGCCATTTTTGCAAATTATTGCTGACTTACAAATAAATAGCCGTAGAAGGCTCTTCTGTTTCTTATTTATTTCTTCTACAGATTAAGAGGTGTTAAATCCATCCTAAATTCACTCTGGCTGACAGCCAACATAACCGAACACTACACCATTCGAAAAACTTAGCGTAAATTCTAACGGGCTTCGTTATCACACACAGGTTGTTTTTCTTCAAAATGGCCTTCTTAAATATATTTAATGTATCATAATAACTATCGCCAGTAAGATGGTCAATTTTTTTATTTTGTTTATAGGATAGGGTTACAAACGAGCACACAGTCCACCTGATGGTAAGTGGTTGCTGTGGCCCATAGACATCTACATCTATTCTCGATTACGAATTAAAATGCAGATGCTTTGTTACCCGTAAGGACTAAGATGGAATGTCTCATATCCAGTAAAAAGGGTCTCCGGTTCTATACACGGACCATACGAAGTACAGCAGCATTAAGCGACTATTTCACGCTGGTATTCTGTGAGAGCGTGGTCCTTCCCCGGTCGAGCCGACCCATTCGTGCTACAACTGTACTACAAATATAACTGCAGCATGACTCTACCACGTATAACAAAAGCAATTAAACCTTCTTCAATAATGCAAATAAGATAACGATTGCTTATGTACTTATGATCGATTAGTGCCGTGATTACAGTGTAGTGGCAGAGTAACAATATCCACTACCCCATATCGTCCCGTGGGTGTCGTAAGAAATGACAGAGGGAAATATAGACCGGTGATGAGTAGCAGCATCTTCCTGATAACAACTCGAAGTAAAAAAAGACTGCGGTTGCTGACCCGCTAGTTAGGCGTGTAAATTATGGCAAAATCTATGACGCAATCCATGGGGGAGACCTATATTTTCAGCAGTGGACTTTTATAGAGAGAGATAGACTGTAATGGAAATGGATGGATGTTTTTTCTTAAATATATCAATAAGACCAAAATACTGAAAATTTAAGGCATATGTACTGTGTTTTCTAAGGTTTTTATTGTGATGTATGCCGAAACCAAATCTTTAAACGATTTGCGACTATACCCGAACGGGGAATTCCAATGAACATGTCTAAAAACTTTTAATTCTACTCAAAACTTTAATATGACGATACACACACACACACACACACACACACACAAACACGCACGCACGCACGCACGCACGCACGCACGCACGCATGCACGCACGCACGCACGCACGCACGCACGCATGCACGCACGCACGCTCGCGCGCACGCACGCACGCACGCACGCACGCACGCACGCACGCACGCACGCACGCACGCACACACACACACACACAAACACACAATCACACTCACGCGCAAACACACAATCACGCACACACACACAACCACGCGCATACACACACACACACACACACACACACACACACACACATTCTCTCTTTGTCTATACATGGACATTACAATGTGTGCAGTGAAGCCAGTTAAAATAATGAATTACCAAGCATTTAAATTTAAAAGATAAAATGTACAGAATGTAATTTTTCTTCACAAAGAAAAAATCGTTACCCCCATTAGGATCCAGTACCGTAGAGATAGTTAACACATTAGATAAATTGCACGAGAACAAATAAATATTTTTAATATTTGTTCTGTGCGGAATTCGAACCCGCAGCCCTCAGCGCTGCAACTCAATGCTTACGAGTTGTATATCTACTACGCTGCAACTCAATCCTTAGTATATATTGTATGATAATAACAATACAGTAGGTCATAGATTTTGTATAAGTTGAATGCATCCGAAAGATCATTCATAAAATTATCATTGTGAAACCAAAACGGACGATACGCGGTATTGCAAGTCTTAGACCTTCCAAATCCGTTCAATAGAGAGCGTAGATACTATACCTACACAAATAACCTGGATTCAGAAAGCCAAGAGATAATTTTTATTAATAATAAATTGGGTGATAAAAGAGTACGTTACCATATTTTTATTAGTGATAGTGATTAAATAAATATTTTCTCAATAAAGACAGATGCTGTTTATCCACAAATGAACGTGTAGATAAATGTAATAATAACTTATGAAAACTATCGAAGGTGCTATAATATTTATATTCTATACCTAGAATGGTTATTTAAAATTATTTTAACACACGTTGTGAAATTATTAAATTGATGAAAAAATTAAATGCTACAAAAATTGTAACACTCCACGTGAATAAAACATGAACAAAATTTAAAAAGTAAACAAATATCACTTCTCTCAAAAACAGCACTAGTAGATCAAAAAATAAAGTATACACGTGATAAAGGAATTTCTATTTCAAATCTATTAAGAAAGCTAAGACACTTCCATTTCAACGGGTAAAGCGATAAAAACTATTAAAACGTAGGAATTTCATAGGATGGTTATCACATGTTTATTTTTGCCACATATTTCATAATCATTGTTTGGATAACATAACTCAATCCTTTTAATAACATATAAATTAAACATTTAATTCTAAAAAGCTATCTTTGAGCACATAGCCTTTGCGTAATGATGAAAAAATAAAATGTTAAAGAAATCGAAAGTAAAATAATAATCATGATAAATGCATATATTTTAACTTTATATTATATCACTAATCTCTCGTAATGTAACTATGAAATGTATGTTATCATAAAATTTATAAAATACAAGAATTGTAAACTAATTTAAGAATATTGTTTTAAAAGAATTATAAATATTTATTATACGTATTATTTGTCATGTGACATAGCTTTAGAGCCAACAGTTTCAACACCAAAAACTTTATTTAAATCTTTCTCCAATCGGAGCCGATGTCTCTCACTACCCAAAAATAAGCAAGGTGTGAATCCTTGCATATTTTTTTCTGTCACGTAATAGATGTAGCTGATTAAATCAATGTTCATTTTAATGTTTTAAATTACCACAACGTTTTTTCACTTTAAAACCAAAAGAAAATACTAATAATAACTTGATTTCATTTTTTGTTTCTGTTTCTTAGCGTTTCACTTCAAAAACCACTTTCTTATTACAGTAAATTCAATGCAATAACAATTTATGGTGCACAAATTCTCTGGATTACTTTCATCAAAAATATTATCGAAGAGTCATCAAAAGCGGACTCTAGAACCACTTCTGCGGACACCGTCAAAAAAGTTCACCAAACCCTGATCTGCCCAAATAATCTTAGTACCCTAGCAATTTATCCGAGTGCCAAGTCCAACCAATGATGACACTAGGTGCCTCTTACAAAAGATAATATCTTAAGAAGAACCCAAACTACATATCCGGGGCATGAGGAAGGTTAAAATGGGGAGTTATAATTACCGCTGAGACAAAACGAAATATCGACAAATTAAAGAACACTGAGAATTTTGTATCTTCTGGCCTTACCATGGAAGAGCAGACTAAACGACGTCCAAGCATTGCAAATGTTGGTATTCCACCAGCGATCACTGATAAAGAAGTGTTTGAGTGCATCTTCAAACAAAATATGACTGATAAATTTCCCAATGTCACGCGTGAGTCCTTCCTGGCAACAGTCAAACTAAGCCATAAATCAGTTAAGACAAACCTCCCTACTTACAATTACAAAGTAAGTGCCACCTACGTTAGTTTGGACATTGCGAAGGCCTTCGATCGGGTTTGGCACAAAGCGCTTCTTTCGAAGCTCCCTTCCTATGGGCTTCCCGAGTAATTGTGCGATTGGATCACCAGCTTTCTTGCAGATCGGAGCATCAAGGTCGTTGTAGACGGTGCAAGCTCCGATTGCAAGCATATTAATGCTGGTGTTCCACAGGGCTGCGTGCTGTCGCCAACGCTGCTTCTTCTGCACATCAATGATATGTTGCAAACCAGTAACATTCATTGCCATGCAGATGACAGCACTGGTGATGCTCTTTACACCGGTCGAGCCATTATTTCTCGGGAAAACGTCTCCGAGTGCCGGAACAAACTTGTGTCTGAAGTCGAGTCTTTGCTGAACAGAGTCTCGGATTGGGGGCGACTAAATCTAGTCCAGTTTAACCCCCAGAAGACACAAGTTTGCGCGTTAACCGCTAAAAAGAACCCCTTTGTCGTATCCCCTCAGTTTAAAGGCACTCCCCTTATTGCCTCCGCCAGTATCGGAATCCTCGGCGTCGACATATCGAGTGACGTGCAGTTTCGTGGTCACTTGGGAGGGAAGGCCAAATTGGCCTCTAAAAAGCTTGGTGTGCTCAGCAGAGCGGGACAGTGTTTCATGCCGGCACACCGCCTGCAACTTTACAAGGCGCAGGTTCGGCCGCACATGGAATACTGTTCCCATCTCTGGGCTGGGGCTCCCCAGTACCAGCTCCTTTCACTTGACCGTATCCAGCGCAGAGCGGATCGAATCGTCGACGACCGAGTGCTTTCCGATCGGCTCGATTCACTGGCACTGCGAAGAGATGTTGCATCCCTTTGCATTTTATTTCGCTTATACCATGGAGAGTGCTCTGAGGAATTGTTCGGATTAATCCCAGCCGCCAAATTTCATGACCGCACTACGCGGCAAACGTCCCGATACCATCCACACCATCTGGATGCTTGGCGGTCCACCACTGTACGTTTCAAAAGGAGTTTTCTTCCGCGTACAACCTCTCTGTGGAATAGTTTACCACCGGCGATTTTTCCGGACCGATACGACCTGGGGACCTTCAAGAAAAGAGCTTACTCCTTTCTAAAGGGCCGGCAACGCACCTGCAATTCCCCTGGTGTTGCGGTTGATCATGGGCGGCGGTAGTCACTTAACATCAGGTGAGCCGCATGCTCGTTTGCCCCCTCTTCTATAAAAAAAAACCTAGCATCAGGAAGACCCTTATCAATCAAGGACGAACGATATATTAATTGAACCTCTTGCCCAGTTAAAGACTTAACAATAGTAACAAGATGCTTCAACTGCCAGCAGTTTGGTTATTCAGACAAATTTTGTCGGGGAAGTAGCCCTACATGTAACTACTGTGAAGAGCTCGAACATTCCTTTAAGGAGTGTAATAATCCAGTACGTAAATTCACAGAGGACAAATACATCAACTGCATAGACTATGAGGGCACCTAAGAGCGTCGCGTATTATTTTATTTACTTAGCTCTTAACCACTAGTTTTAGTTTATCTTTGAGCTTAATTATGATAAATAAATTACTGAATGACCTAGAAAACTTTTCTGTGTCTGACGCTAGAACATAGGATGTTGAAGACTATAAAAACATCCTTCCTCGACCTGTAAAAAGTTAATCTTACTAACACAAAACATTAGAAGCATAAATCGGAACATAGCCAGTTTTATTTTAGTTATTTATTTTTCAATTAAAACTTAAATGTAACACCACATGCTAAAGGGTACATAGGGGGGACTTAATACCATGTGGCATTCTCTGCCAGTCAATCCTGGGTGCCAAGAACAATTGTTGGCAGGTGCGAACACAATACATAAATAAAGTGTAAATATATTAAAATATATACGTTTAAATATACACGAATAGTAGGTTTTGAAGTTTTGTTGCATATACTAGATATAAAATGTGATATTATTGTCCTTACAGTATGTTGGCTGTCAAACCTCCCACCCCACCTATCACTTCTAGACGACTATTCTTTACACAAAACCGAGAAAAACATTATTCAAAATGACAGTTTAGTAATCTATGTTAAAATAATTTAAAAGTTACTGAAACTTAGAATTAATTTCAAGACGATTGTAATTGCAATTTACAGAGCTTCTTCTCAAAATATTGATAGATTTCTACAGTCCCTTCATATTACCTTAAACAAACTTAGAACATTTAAAAATATCATCCTAACTGGTTAAATACATATTAACATTACCCCTGGGAAAACAGATAACCACGCATATACCTACATAAATATCTGCTCTTTTCATGGACTATTACCAATATATTACCACCTACACATCAAACCGGCTCATGTTTAGACCATTTTGTGATTAAATCAAATAAACCTTTTTTAACATTAGTTACTGATTCCTCGCTTATTGATCATCAATCAAATTTTACTAACATTACAATTAACCTTACCCAGAAAAAAACTGCATACGCAGTAACACTAAAGTCCATATGACGAACCTTGAAAATAACATTAACAATTTTGACTTTGTTTATCGCGCTAACGATGCAAATACGTCATTGAGTTACTTTATAAATTCTTTAAAATACGCAATAAAGAATATATACCGAACTTCCATTTAATTTAAAATCCATAGACAGGAAAAGACTTAGTTTGTGTAACCCCTCAAACCAAAGACGCATTTGTTAATAGATTTTACATATAATGTTTGGACCATTTCTACATAACAAGCTCAACAAGCTACTAAAAATATATGTATAGTGTAAGTTATAAGAAATGTAATATAATTGTAAGTGAATTTCTGAATAAAGTAAATTACAAAGACACAGAAAAATTGTTAGAAATTCTAAAATAGTTTTCATTAATTGTAGGTAATAAATAATTGTAATCTAGTTACTTTATTTACTATATAATATAGTTTAATTATTTAAATTATCTAGTATCCTACATTATTAGAACCATAGCGTAAATGATGGTCTGAAACACAGGTACTCAACCTAGTTAGGTTCAGACAGGTAGCAAATATTATAAACTTGACTTTTCAACTTTTCTTTTGTAGATTCTACATTATTAAGTTACACATAGTTTTATTTTTATTAAAGCATGTTACTTTTGTTAGATTTATTGTTACTTTATTTAATTGTAATCATATTTGTTCCTGTATGTAAACATTTATAATAATTGAAAATTAAATAAAAATTCATACTGATAATCAAGCTCCACATAGAGAGCTAATACTCAACATAATTAATTATGTTAGAATTAATTTGGTTACAGAAAAGCTCACTAAAGTTATTTTTCATATTTTTAAAATAAAGTTATACTGAGCATTAGGATTAACCGCTCAAACAACGCCACCTGATCTTTAAAGGTACCCAATACTCATTTAAATTTAAAATGCAGATGCGTTCTCACCCTTGAGGACTGAGATGAAATGGCTTGTATCCAGTAAAGAGGGTCTCCAGTTCTCTACACTCACCATACGAAACACAGCGGCATGGTGCTACTATTTCACACTGGTATTATGTAAGAAGAACAAAACCAACGGGACGAAAACACAACGCCATCAGCCTGATTTTCTTTGTTTTTGCATAAAGTTTGGCAAATATTTAAATGATTATCGACTCGGTATTTGGTTCCGTAAATTGCATAAAAGTGAATAATTTACTTAATATAAATTCCATTATTTAAAAAAAAACGAAATACATTAATTAAAAAAAAACATCTATTTATCCTTACCGGCGACTAGAATAAGCTTACTGGTCACTATATAGTAGAAGGAACGGACGAATTACAGTTATTTTTGTGAAAATGAATAATTTTTTTTGTTTGAAGTCTTCATCGCGCGGCCATTTTTTTTATAAATTAATAACTTTGAAAATGGGACAAGGGTTGATGGTTTATAAATCGTTACCGATTAATTAAATTTACAATAGCTATCGCAAATAATTTATTACGTTGTTCAAAATAACATCAATCAAAAAGTTTGGTTAGTTATTAAATTGCAGTTTTGATAAATTTTGTAATTTAATTGAAAAGAATCAAACTTTTTATGCAGTTACCTCAGACCAAAAAAGAAAGATAGACAGATATGACAGTGACGCTGAAACCAAATAAATATCATTTTAACTTATTGGAAGTACACCCCACTCATAGTCATCTAAATAATTTGCAACACACTTTTTGATGCACACACATTTAGGTACATATAGATATGTGCATCTTGCAGTGGACTCTGAAGGGCTGTTAATGAAAGAACAAAGAAAGCTGTTTGTCAGTGATGCATGAAGTTAAGCATGTTTTTGCCGTAACTTGAAATGTACTTTGTGTTCTGCCTATCTTTCTGTTGGTCTGATGCAAATACGTAATATTTTAAATAAAATAATAATTAAATAAATAATATAAAGGATGGCACCGTCGAGCTTGTCGCCATCCCGGTGAGTCGCATGTCATTATGTCGGCATGTCATCTCCGGTTGTTCGGCGCTTTCTAACTCTGAGTATTTGCACAGGCACAACTTCGTTGCCAGAATTCTACACCAGGAGCTCGCTCTAAAATACGATCTCGTGGACTGAAAATTGCCGTATTACAAGTACTTGCCGGAAGCCGAGCTCGAAAATGACCGCGACGGGCTCTACTGGGACCGGGTCATCATCACATACAGGACTATTCTTGCGAATAAGCCTGATATTATGCTGATAGTCTGGGCACAGTCAAGGATATATTTGGTCGATATTACCATTTCGTGTGACGAGAACCTCGTGAAAGCCGAAACAGATAAGCAATCAAAATATCTGGACCTGGCTCACGAGGTCACCGACATGTGGGGTGGTCTGTCGACCGAAATTATTCGTGTAGTCGTTTCTGCGAATGATATCTATATAAATATAAATCTCTCTGGTCATCTGAGGCGACTGGGACTCCGTGGCGGACCGCTCCGGGCTCAAATGCAGAAGGCGGTGCTCCTCGATACTGCCCGCATCGTCCACCGGTTTCTTTCCCTTTCCCCCTAACCCTCAGCCGTTTGGTCTCCCCTGCCGAGGGCTTCCATCTGGTTGGGCTTTTATTTAATTTTGTATTTATTTTATTTTATTGATATTTATGCATATTTATCTTTTAATTTTTATATATAATTATATATTTATAGAACCTAACCAGTAGAGAAAACTATATAGATACCCCCAAAAATAAATAACGTCTTGCGCAATTTGAAGAATGACAGTAAGAGTTATATTGACTTTGATCAACTTTATTTTGTCAGATCTAAAATACTTATATATCAGTCTGAGGAGTGACTGTGAAGTATCAAATTAATTTTGAGTATTTGTTTACACCTTGCGGTAATAATGTGCTTAACAGTAGATACTATTTCTGTTGATAGCAAAAGTAGGGTTAGTATAATATAAAACCGTAAGAAAACTATGAGTAAAATTGGGTGGCTATTTTCAAGTTGAAACAGTCGGTTGAAAACTTATCTTAACAAACGTGACAAATGAGCACGCAATCTACCTGCTGAATGCTGTAGCCCATAGATACCTACACCTATCTTGATATAGTATCAAAGTCCACATACGTTGACTCACCTTTGTGGATTAATATGGAATGCCTCGTTATCTAAAAGGAGTTTCCGGTTCCCGTCACTCACCAAACTCACCATACGATACAAACACGGCAGCATTAACCTCATATGTGCTCCTCTGCACTTTAGAAATATTCTGTATCGCTTAAATGTTAGATCAGCTAGATCGTTCCACTACCTCGGAGATATCGTTTGACAATTATTAAAAATAAATATCTTAAAAGTGGCAATCTTATTGCGTACATTTACAATGCAGTACCTGGATGACCGAACCGAAAAAAAGGAAAAAAGTTAGACCGAAGATAGGACGCGAACCAAGGCAATACGATTTCGCGACCCCTCGATATCCACTTGAGCTATTACGATCATTTACACGGTGTCAAAATTCTTCTTCTATTGTAGCAGTTTTTCATTGCCTGAAAACACGGACAAAAAGACATTTTCTAAAAATAAATCCTAGCTAGATCGATTATATATATATTTACAAGAATAGCTCGTTTAAAGGTATAGGATATATAGTTATAAAGTTCACTGATGTACGTAAGCCTCCCCATAGACTGCCTCATAGGGAAGATATTTGCCATAGTTGCCACGCGTGTGCTGGTGAGTTGGCTATCAAATTTTATTATATTTTTTAGTTGTTATCAGGAAAATGCTGATGTCCATCTCCAGTGTCAGTTTCCCTCTTTTGCCTTATACATCACTTACGTGGCGATAAGGGTTAGTGGATATCCTTACACTGCCATTATAATAAAAAATACGGTAACAATAAAATGACCTATATAATATATACATTTATAAACAATTACTTATAACTTTTATTAAATAAAATTACTTAATACTTATGTTAAAAAGTAATACATATTATGTAATAAGTAAGTTGCTAAGTTGTTATCTTTTATATGAAAGAAGGAAATTTTGGAGGGTGAAACTGATCGCGTCCGGAGGAATTACTTGAATCCTGACTTCCTACACTTATTATTCCAATCCAGTAAAGGACTTTCTGAGTGAACGGTCTCTCTGGGTCATCGTCGATGTCTGCTCATCCGATCCTGTGGTGACTGACGCCAGTGTTCCCCAGGGATCCGTGAATATAGAATCCGGACGTCCTTTTTTAGAAACGAGGCATTTTATCTTAGTCCTCAGAGGTGACAACGCATCTGTGTTTTTATTCTTAATCGACGATAAATGTAGATGTCTGTGGACCATAGCATCCACTTACAATCAGGTGGACTATGTTTACTTTTGGCACCCTTACTCTATGAAAATTAAATAAAAAAAATCATAGAGAGAATGATTTGTGAAGGATGTTACAGAGAAAACGTAACATCGAGTTTTCCTACGAAGTAAAATTGGGGAAGTCTACTTGAGCTACTTGCAAAATTAAGATATTCACATAAATCTAAATGTTCTATTTTTTTTTGTGATATGTACGTACAACAACTGTCAACACATCGTGTGATACATTCATGTGTAATACATTACTGTCTAACTGGAGTAGTGTAGGACGTTAATCGTTTATCATGTTAAAGTAGACAATATACTAATGTATTCCCAAGTAGGATACCTTATGCCACCCTCATATTGTACTAAGGAGTTGCATAGAACTTTGTCATGTGGTTTTTATTTAGTGTAGTTATTTGAAGATGTGTATTAAGCTCTATACACAAGGCTCTTAATTTTATATTTATTTGTATCGTTAGTGTATTTTTATATTAGTCTAGTAACAGTCTATATATTTCTCACAGCTGGGCACAGGCCTGCCCTATAGATTGCCTCACAGGAAGATATTTGCAATAGCTGCCACGCTTGGCTAGCGGGTTCGCAACCGCAATTTTTTTATTTTTAGTCGTTACTAGGAAAGTGCTGCTGTTTATTTTCCGATTTGTTCTCCTCTGTCGCCTCTTACGACACCCGTGGGAGGATATGGGGTAGTGGAAAATCTTACACCGCCATTACACCTTTATGAGAAAAATGTATTTCTTCCAAGTAATTGCTGCATATAATCGAATATTTTCTTTTGGGAACCCCTTCTTCTCTATTTACTATTTTTAACCATTTTTGTTGAACATCAACATTTTGTGGAAATATGCCACAGCATCCACATACCATCAACTGGACTGTGTTTTCGGTGTTCATCCGAATTCTATAAAAACATTTTTTCAAATAATTGGAATATTTTACTACGGAATCCTAAAAATTAAATAATTACTCAGTTGAATAAGGCTGCATGCAGGGCGTACATTTGCCAATTAAAGACATTTCGATAATATATTATCGATAATGTCATTCTCTACAAAAGTGAGGTTAAAACATTGAAGTAATGTGTACTTACGTACTAGAATAGCTATCTCAAACAAAAAATGTGCGCTACTCTGTGTTCGCGCGGTTGGTTTTTTTATCATAGAATAAACATAGGTAGAATGACCCGTAGGTAATAGAAGATTGTATTGTTAAATAGGTAAATAAATCGAGAGCAATATTTCAATTTTGTCATCTACTATGTAATATTATATTTGCTTATTTAATTTAATATTACATAGTATTATATCACAATTACATTTTCATGAAATTTTTATCTGAATATTTTAAAAGGTATCTAACTATGTCAAATATAAAAAATATACTAAATGTATGTTTAACAAAACTTATTAACATAACATTTAAATTACAAATATTTTTATTTAAATTAGAATAAGAGTCGTTCATAAATGCTGGGCACACGAGAGTTATAAACGGACGAATTTATACCACTTTGACTTTGATGTGGAAACCTAAAAATAAAATAATAGAATAAGCAGATTTAAACATGAAAAATTTTGCCTAATTATAATAACTTATATATGTTTCTACAAAAAAAATGTGTATAATAATATATTCGTCCTATGCCTAAGTACCCACAGAAATGTCGCATCTGAACATATTAATTTCATAATCTATATTACATGACAAGAGATGGCGTCTTAGGAATAATTTGTTTCATTATTAATCTATTGTAAAACTTTTTTATTGATTAAGTATCGAACCGATGAAAAGTAATTCCTTGGTTTTTACTGACATTTCTTGAATTATTTGTGCAATATCTAAATACACACGACGGCATATTTTTATCAAGAGATTTTTTAAAATCAATACAACACGTGACAACTCTACAAGCACCTGGCGAGTGACTAATTAAAGTGCGGTGTATGCACCGCAGTTGAGTGGAACAGAGTAGCTGAATGCAGTGTCGCCTCTAGTACGTAGTACATAATAGCTCAATGGGTTAAAATTAGAATATTCTCACGTATTTTTAATTTTTTGAATTCAATTGCTTAACATTCAGATGATTATTATTATAAAATGTGATAATTTTCCCATCCGTTTAAGTAAAAATTGTTTGTGTATGCGTTAAAATATATCATTTAGACAGCCAAACTAATTTTCAATCGTACCAATGGGTTATATGTATAAAAATGAGGGATTGCTTTCCGAGTTGAGTTATATTTAGATACTACACACCTATTCATAATTAATTACGTCTATTAAACGCTAATTTTTACTTTAATATCTGAGATTTTGCAATTACAAGGGGGATTTTTTTTGTTCGTGAATGACGCCAGCCTGATATAGGAATATAGCGTGTACGTTAATGGTCCAGCCTATTTTTCTCGATCTAACATACGCGTACACTATACTCTTTCTCTTTTGCATTGCTAATCTATTTTAACGCCAGGTAATACCAAATCTATGTTCGGGGGTGACAACGCATCATAATTTAGATAATTAATTGAGAAGAAATGTAGATGTCTATGGGCCGCAGATTCCACTTACTACACTAACACTTATAGATTCCACGCTTGGCAGTTGAGTCGGTATAATAAAAACTGTAATTTAAAAATACGTGTCTGATGATTGTCAAGACTTTAATAAAGATTTATTAACATCGTAAGATCCTTTGATGATAAAATATAATAATGGTCTGATCTAAGTATAGTATTGGATTACACTGGATATAATTTCTGAAAAGACTTGGTTGTAACACGAACATACTATTTTCTTTTTTTTTTATGATACTTAAAAAACTAACTCACAACGTAAAACGCGACTTAGTATCACTTCAGTCTAATCCTTAATATCATTTTTATTGTGCTTAAAGTTTTTTTTTTTTTTTGATGAAGGATAATCTTTCACACAGAAAGTGATACCATTATATTAAACAAATGGCTATTATTACAATAATAATTAGTCTTTCGAGCTATTCTTGTGACCAGCTAAACTGTATAAAACAATTGAATAGAAATTGCACGTCAAAATAAATGTTTTAATATTATAAACATAAATATTGGCAGTATACACTCTCTATGGAATAGTTTACCACCGGTGATTTTTAGGGACCGATTCGACCTGGGGACCTTCAAGAAAAGAGCTTACTCCTTTCTAAAGGGCCGGCAACGCACCTGCAATTCCCCTGGTGTTGCGGTTGATCATGGGCGGCGGTAGTCACTTAACATCAGGTGAGCCGCACGCTCGTTTGCCCCCTCTTCTATAAAAACAGTGTGATTATTCGAAATGTCAATAGTATGTGTAATATAGCACCATGCTGACTGTTTAGCATAGTGGCTATAGGCATTTACTAGTATAACATAATATTCTTACTGTCCGACATTTACAATTTTACGTAATGCGGACATCATCCGACATTTACAATTTTACGTAATGGGGGGTCATTGTAGAAGCGTGCTCGTCGCGACCCCTGCCAGCCCTTTTCAGGGCTGCAATTCTACACAGCTGCGCACCCATGCGAACGAGGGTTAGGGCGTCCCCCCAAGGCGACGCACACCAGCTCGTCCCCGTTGGTGTGGAATGTAGCGCGCAAGGCGGCGATGGGGACCGCCACCCGTCACGCACAGCCCGACACGGCGGAAGGTGGAGGACGGAGTGCAGAGTTGGCACGTGGAATGTTAGAGGAGGCATGAGAGATAAGACGAATGAGTTGATCGAAATAATGAAAGAAAGAGAATTAGATGTCGTGTGTATGTCGGAGACCAAACGGAAAGGCAGTGGTATTGAAGAGCTCCCTGGCGGGACGTTAGCTATATGGTCCGGAGTCCCGGAAAGCGAGAACGCCTGCCAAGGAGTGGGAGTGCTGTTGTCGTCCCGGTTGGTCGATCTTATGACTGAATACAAGGTTGTGAACTCAAGACTTCTCTGGGTTCGCTTCAAAATGGGACTGACGAAGTTATTCCTTTTGGCTGTTTATGCGCCGGTAGCTTCGTCGTCCAGGGCTGAGCTGGAGGAGTTTTGGGAGAATGTAAGAGAAGTTCTAGATTTGGTTAAGGGAAACGAAAGAACTGTTGTATGTGGTGATTTGAATGGATGGGTAGGCATCGCTCGACCAGGATACGAGTCGGTGCTTGGAAAGTTTGGAGATAAAAGGGTTAATGATGCTGGCAAGCTTATACTGGCTGTATGCAAGGAAAAGGGTCTTCTTGTGACAAACACTATGTTTAATCACAGGAAGATCCATATGTACACTAGAGAAAGAAAGAATGAGAGAAGTATGATTGATTTGTTCCTGGTGGATGACCGACTGCGAAAACAGGTGATGGATACACGAGTGTTCAGGGGTGCTGACCTGGGAACGGATCATTATCTAGTAATTACTAGATTTAGGGGTTTGTTCGCGGGTTGGCGCCACCGGACGGCAGTAACAGAACCACAGTCGGTCTGTCGCATCCGAAGCTGGAAGCTTCAGGAAGCGGATACTAGGGACAAATATCACACGAGGGTAGCCGAAAAGCTTGACACCATCGATGGCAGGAAAGAATGTGTGGAGAGAATATGGCAGAACCTTAGGGATGGAATGGTAAGTGCAGCGGAAGAAGTATGTGGTACGACAAAAAGAGGTAGTAGTAAAAGAAGAGATGCATGGTGGAATGACGAAGTGAAAGAAGCTGTAAAAAAGAAGAAAAAAGCATGGTTAGACTACTTAGCCTCTAGTAACGATGAGCATATGAGAGAGAAGATGAAAGAAAGATATAAGCTGCAGAAAGTTCATGCGAAAACATTGATTGAGGAAGTACGTGAAAGGTGTAGAATAGAAGCGGACGAGAGGTTGTCGCACAACTTTAGGGAAAACTCCAAACTCTTCTGGAAAGAGGTTGGAAGGTCCCGGAGTGGTGCGACAGCTTTAAGAATGAACAAAGTGCTTTCGAGAACCAATGACGTCCTCTCAGAAAAATCGGACGTCATGCAGCGATGGAGTGAATTTTATAGAGAATTAATTGTATGCGTGTCATGATCTTAGTGAAGGATCCGGGGGTGACGCCGTGACTGGCACGCCAGACACGGACCTCGATGACACTGAGGTCATCAGCATGAAAGAGATTGAACGTGCGATTCGAAGTTTGAAATGTGGTAAGGCTGCGGGACTAGACAGAGTTACTGCTGAAATGGTCAAGTACGGTGGGCCTCGCGTCTGGGACAGCTTTCATCTGCTGTGCAATTTGTGCTGGCGGACGGGAGATGTCCCGGATGATTGGCGATCCGCGGTCATTGTGCCTTTATATAAAGGTAAAGGTTCACATTTTGACTGCAGGAGCTATCGGGCGATCAGCTTGACCAGTTTAGCAAGTAAAGTTTATTCGAAGGTTTTGACACGCAGGATGCAAGAGAAATCGGAAAGATTCTTATGGGAGGCACAATGCGGATTTAGACCTGGAAGAGGATGCACGGATCAAATGTTTTCTCTCCGCATGATCACGGAGAAGCTTTTGAGTGTTAACCAGAGGATTTTCTGTGCTTTTGTGGATCTGGAGAAAGCATTTGATAAGGTTATAAGGAAGAAAATGTGGGAACTGTTTCCGGGATATGGTGTGGATGGTCGATTGTTAAGGGCTGTGCAGTCACTCTACTATGACTGTAAAGCCTGTGTGCGGGTAGGACATGACCTGTCACCCATGTTTAGCGTCCAAGCGGGCGTAAAACAGGGTTGTGTCATGTCTTCCTGGCTGTTCATACTGTATCTCGACAGCTGTTTACAGAAGCTGAAAGATAGCTGTTTGGGTGTGAAATTGGGTGACATAAAAGTTAATTGTCTGCTGTATGCTGATGATGCAGTGCTTATTGCACCATCAGAAGCAGAACTGCAGGCATTAGTCACGTGTATGAAAGAGGAATGTGAAATTAAAGGTCTCCGTTTGAATGCTAATAAAACTAAGGTTCTGGTATTTGAAAAGGACGAAGAGAGAACGAAATGTGAAATATGGGTAAATCAGGAATGTCTAGAACAGGTAAATGAAATTGTATACTTGGGGAGTGCTTTCAGCCGGGATGGAAGATGTGATTTAGATGTGGATAGGCGTGTCGCTGCTGGAAACAAAGTCAATGGTGCCCTGAATGCATTAATAAAAAGGCAAGGCGTGGTGAAGAGTGCACGCCTTGCAATACATAACGCAGTGTTGGTACCGACTTTGTTATATGGCAGCGAAACCTGGGTATGCCAGAAGAAGCATAAAAGCAAGTTGAATGCAGTGGAGATGCGATCTCTTCGTAAAATGTGTGGCGTTACCATAGCCGACCGAAAGCGAAACGAAGAGATTCGCAATATGGCAGGATTGAAAGTTGACCTTATCACAAAAATTGATAGGGGCGTACTCCAATGGTTTGGACACGTTGAACGAATGAGTGAAGACCGAATGGTGAAGAAAATATATAGAGCGAAAGTAAATATTAAAAGGTGTCGACGTAGACCGAGACTAACTTTCGAAGACCATGTGAGCAAATTGCTCGAAGAGGGGAGGGTCAAGAGTACTCGGATACCTAGACGTGCATGTTTGAAGAAGTTAATGAACCTGAAAGAAGCGAAAGAGGTATGTAAGGATCGTGACACTTGGCGATCTGTTCTCTCTGGCTACCCCGTTAGGGATTGTGCGTGACGATAAGTAAGTAAGTAAGTAAGTACGTAATGCGGAGAAGCCAATGCCGATTGTTACGAACCGATAAAATACGATAGAATATTTATACTACAGAATGTGATAACATGTAATTAATTGTAAAATAAACTACAGACTTATAAACTTTAAAAGCATTTGTTAAGCATTTAGTCACAACATAATTCAATAAAATGCTAAATTTGCATTCTGATGTTGTTCCACTCCTCGACATTGGCTTCCTCTCATTTTTGAGAAGCTTACAGAGCGTTAAATCCACCGCGGTGCTCCAGTGCATTGGCAAGCTTCTTATGTAATTGAAAATTAATTTTTATTTCTCAGACACGTTGTGATTCAATTTTTTTTTCATCCACCGTCGGTCAATTTTTGGTAAATCAGGATTTAAAATTACAATTAACAATTTCATTGTTGCTGGCGGAAATACAACATTGATATTATGAAATATACGGCAAGTAACTCAAGGGTTACGAAGGCTATGTTATCATATTAAATAAAAACGTATATTTGAAGCAAAGTATTTACAACTAACTCTATCAACGCGTATACCATTTTTAACAATAGCAGGCGTTAGTTTTGTAGTTAAAAGCCGTTTTTTTTTTAAATAGGATAAAGGCATTATTTATCTATTTAATTTTACCTACGTGATATACGCTTAGAGAATCCACTTAATCCGTTTTAAATGTCATAGTACTCAGGCATCTAATAATTGCAATTAACAATTCCATTGAAACCGGCCGGATTGATTGCGATCACGGGTTGAGAAAATTGCAGTTTTAAGTGCTGATTTCCCACGAGGATTGAAGAAAAATATTTAAAAAATTCAGGTTTCTCATATATTCTTCTTAGATATTTTAAAAAAACGACGGGTTGCACACACGGAGTGCCGGCAGAAGTGAAAACTTGATTATTAACGTTGTGAATTTTTGATATTTTGGAATGATTAGGGAATAATTTTGCACGAATTGCTTTTCATCATCATCATCACACATGAACATTCGCGCAAGCACCCTGCGCCGCCTAAACGAAACACAATAGCAGGCGCAGGCATATATATTCGCCGCGCCGTAGAAAGAGAGGGGGATACTTTCTCTCCTACGCTGCGCCGGCTGTCTCTCTCTCTCTCTCTCCATCCGTCTTACGAATTTTCGATCAGAGTTACGTGTCCTGACGCGAGTTTTACATTTTTTACCCATTACAAAAAGCGTACAACGCCGCTAAAGAAGTTTTCACTTCAAAAATATTGGAGAACATGTTAAGTAGTGGTCATGTAAGTTTCGCGGCGTAAAAAGATCCATTACCATTTATTAACCCGCGTCTGCCTAATAAGGATTCAAAATTGGATTATAGATACAATTGTTGCCAACCCATCTACCAAGAGGGATAACTGTGGCAAATATAATCCATGAGTCTCAAGTTTTCGAGTCTATCGGTATATGTTCAGCAATAAACTTTGGTAGGATCTAATGATGGTGAAGATGGTGATTAAGTGAAGTATAGTAGCGTGGCGTATTCTAATCTACTCTTGAAATCCCTCATTGCCAGAAATGAAAGGAGACCCGGTTCCAACAGTGAGAAGTTCGTTGTAATATGAGGATTTTTTCGTTTTGGATACATACACTAACTCAACAAAAACTCTTACCAAAAGCATGACCATTGAATGAATGACATCATTTAATTCCTTCAGGCTAGGTTTTGCAAGAAAACAAGAAATATTGTTTCGGTCAGTAATTCTTTTAATCAACTGTTTGTATTTTAGCTGACGTTTTCAAGAAAGCAAATGACTAGAAACTTAATTTGCCTTGTAATCACCTCACTGGTTAAACGGGTTTTTTAGTTCAGAACTGATACACTCACGATGATACTGCCTGCTAGTCTACATTAACATCACAATAGGATTTTAATTAGTTGAGTGAAAAAATGTGTGATGTAATATTAAAAATAATGGGCTATTTATAAAATTTGACCCCGCATTACAAAAAGTTGAGCCCAAGTCTCAATGGTTATGCGGTTGAGAAATTACTTTTGAATATTCTTCGAATAAAATCACTAGATCATCTTGATTTTAATCTACGTCATCTCTCACGATACCCTCAAGAACTTGGGATAACCTAACGACTAACTAACTTCCATGACACCACTCCGTCATTAAAATATTTATATTAACTATGGATCCTACTACACTTTTTTATTTATCCTTCACTTCAACGATATTAAACAAAACCCTTAACTAACTAATACTACTCTTAAACAGATTCTTGACACGAATGAAGAATCTTAGTAAATATTTCCTTGTATTTGCACTTTAGTGAGAAGTGGAATACCCTTATTTCCGTAAGTAAGACAATATGTATTTTTTTCTGTGACATATAGCTTTATCTCGAAGTAATGTTAAAGGAGATGATTTCAGGATCTCGACAACAGCGCCACCTACCGGGTCCAATTGTGAATCTAAGCTATCCAAGGACCCACTCAAATACACACAAAAAGTTTCACCAATACCAGTCGGGCCATTTGCGAGGTTATTTTTCAAAGAGTAGCCAAATTTTAAACTTAAGTTCAATTGTATAAATAATGACATACCGCTACTACCGTTTTAAGTTTGTTAAATAAGACTTCTAATTTTCTTTGAAATTATCCCTAAATTTAATGTAATTTATGGGCAACAATTTTCGATCTACCGATCAACCCTCACCAATGTGTGCGAGAGCATTTTTTTAATAAATCTTTCTTCACCATTTGCCTTTACTACTTATTCTGCGCCTTTTCTTCAAATTTGGCCAGTTATTGTAAAATAACTCTGTATAGAGATGTTTGCACAAATTGTGTGGTGTCACTATAATAAATTCATCATTCCATCTCAAACCGTTTTCTGTGACATACTGCAAGAGATCAGATATGTAACGCAAAGCGTTTAATAGACTATACTCTAGGGTTGTCTCATATAAATTTTGAAAAAAAAGTGGGAAAAGTAAACTTCTAAAGCGTGTAGAGGCAGTGTAAGAATATCCACTCTCACATATCATAACGTAGATGTTGTAAGAGAAGACAGAAGGAAACAAATCAGGACTGGGGCAGCAGCGTTTTCTTAATAATACCTAAAAATAAAATACTGTATCCAACCCACTTGCCATGCGTGACTCTGGCAAATATCTCCCCTATGAGATAATCTATGAGTGAGGCCTATGTTAGCAGTTTAATACGCTGAAACGGTAAGAGTGGAAGAATAGTAGACGAAGTTTTTAGTGTAATTATTTAGACGACATTTGAGTTATGCTATTCGTTAGTCTATACAAAAGAGTCTACGGAAATTAAAAAAAAAAGAAGTAAGTCTATGGAAATACCACATACTGACTGACTGACTCGTCTAGATATTTTTAAAACTATACAACCAATTGACATGAAATTTAGTAAAGTTAGTTACCAGTTCAGTTAGTCCATATAAAAGAGTCAATTTTTTTTTACTTTTAATCAATCGTAAAAGCCGACTGCAAAGAACTGAAAAAACTCAAATAAAAAGTCAAAGATTCAGAAGTAGAGTTTTTAATAATTACAGATAGTATGTCTTAGTACCAACTTGCGAAACTATTATGTGGAATTATTTTATTATTTTTATTTCTTTAAGATTAGCTTTGAATTTTTAGTCTAATTTTTCGAACGATAAAAGCATTTAAATTCTTAGAGCATACAACTAAGGCAAAGCAATACCGTGTTTCCATACGAAAATAAATCAAATCAAAACGCAATTGCGAATACGCTATGCATCTCAGGATCGTCAATCGCATATATTCAGTATATTTCCCCGGAAAATAGAAACGGAAATTCAATATTTGTAGTGTATTTCCAAAAAGACATATTTTTTAAGTATTCAGCAACAAAAAATATGACTACATTTACCTTTACATTTGGGCCGGCCATATAGCTCGAAGAACCGATAACCGATGGGGAAGAAAGGTTCTCGAGTGGCAGCCTCGTACCGGTAGGCGTAGTGTAGGGCGACCCCCCACTAGATGGAGTGACGACCTGGTAAGACATGCAGGAAGTCGATGGATGCAGGTGGCTCAGGACCGTGCTTTGTGACATTACTTGGGGGAGGCCTGTGTTCAGCAGTGGACTTGTGAAGGGCTGTAATGATGATGATGATGATGATGACATTTACCTAAATTATATGCAACTTATGTACTTTATTCCTTTTTTAAATCGAATAGTGGCGGTGTCAGAGAATCTATCCTGTGGGTGTCATTAGAAGCGACTATGGAAAATTCAAAATTTTTAACTAATTCCGAAAAATGGCGCTATAACTATTTCGTTTACGCAAGACGAAAAATATCTTGACCGGTAACGGGCAGCGATCGTCAATTCGCCAACCGAACGTGACTATTTAATTTTAAGACAAATTCTCACTACAAAGTAAGAGGGATAAGTCCAGCAGAGGATTTACGAAAGCTGATAAAGAAGATTATATATTATAGCTACCTAGATTATATCTTTTAGGTCTTCGTGTGCGATATCTTTGGTTGTTAAAAAAATAATACACGACATCCATTTTATGCCGTAGTGCCATGCTACTGCTATTTTGTGGTAGTAGCACGAATAGGTCGGCTCGACCAAGAAAGGAACACGCTCTCACAGAATAATAGCATCTCAGTGCTGCTGTAGTATAATGAGTGTAGATAACTGAGGACTCTTTTTTACTGAGGCATTCAAATTCAAACCTCAGACGTGATAACGCAGTTGCATTTTGATTCTTAACCGAGGATAGACGTAGATGTCCATGATTTACAGAATCCATTTACCATCAGGTAGACAGTGTTCCTATATTACCCTTATTCTATAAAAAAAATGGTAAAAGCCAACGAAAAGTTTGCTGGTTATTAACTAAACGTCAAATTTTTACAAAAATGTATCGGTTGAAATTTTAATCGATGTAGCAGGCCTACGTTTCAAAGATTTGTTTTATTTGAAAACAACATGTAGTACAGCTGATATTGTATGCGTTGATAAAATTTCTACATTTGAGCTACTATTTTCGAAATAAAGATTTAGTGAATATTAAATTATTGTTAATTGCTTGAAACAACACGTACTTATCAGTAAACCGAAACCTAACGAGTAGTGGCAATGTAAAAATATCCACTACACCACGTTATCATCCTGTGGGTGTCGTAAGAAGTGACAGTGGGAAACAAATCAAGAGATGGCGGCAGCGCTTCCTAATTACAACTGAAAAAAAAACTGAGGTTGCCTAATTACTTGCCAAGCGTGGCAATTATGGAAAATACGAGGCCACCCTACAGGGAGGACTGTGTTCGGCAATGGACTTCAGTATGCTGTAACGGTAAACCGAAACCCAGTAGCAATGAGCCGCCAATATAGGCCGTGTAGAACTCGACAGCCAATGGTCAAGAAAGGTTCTCGAGTGAAAAGTTCGTGCCTGTAAGTAAAGCGTGGGGCGTTCCACTACTAAATCGAGAAGATGAATGCAGGTCGCGCATTCATCAACTTTCTGCAAGTCTAACCACGTCGTGTTATGTTACATATTCCTTAAGGGAGGCCTTGTTTGTTAAACAGTGGACTTGTGAAGGACTGTAATGAATCATAAAAATAAAATAAATGCTCTTCGTCTGGCAAAATTTAATTCCAAAATGTTTCGCAAAATCAATTGCCCGTTATCAAGTGTCTTTAAAGCTGAAATTTGGCTTAAACAAAGTTTCATTCACTTAGTTTGAAAAGGCATACAATTGATTGGAAAATCCAGTCTAAATGTTGGTCATAAAATAATAATTGCAATCAGTTCAAATTTTATTATTTTTCTTCATAAACTTTAAACAGATCTCTTCTATCGTAGAGATTTTAATTTAACAACGTCCATAAAAGTCAATTATTCGTTATTACTTTAGTCTTTAATCTTAAATTTTATTTGTCATATTATCTTTATCTCATTCACTAATTTAATTGAAAAATAAAATTAAAAACGTAGATATAAAATATCAAGTTTTTTAATGGGATTATCGTAAAATCTGTTGTAAGTGAGCGTATAAATTGCAAAAATTGCATGGCACTACGGCATAAAATGAATGTCGTGGATTATTGGTTTAACAACCAAAGATATCGCACATGAAGACCTAAAAGATATAATCTAGATAGCTATAATATTGTTAGAAGAGAAGGTCTGATCAAGAGCGCCGACGCCGCGCCGGGCTATATAGGGCTGGCGTCACTCGCCCCTTTTTGCCATCGGTCATCACGGAGTTCGGAAGCCTTGCTCGAATACTAGCGTCATTATTTTAAATCTTGTTTTAAGCTTTTAAGTTAGTTAATATTTGTTAGGCCAAAGGCCATTAAAATCTTTTTAAAAAGTCAATCTGTGTTTCTATTTGTAACATCAGAAGTGGGATCAGAAGGCTGAAAAGCCGCTGCACGCCTATATTTCTGGTTTTATAAAGGAAAACTTAGTTTCCTTCAGTTGTTTATTTACTATTCGGGCGAAGTTTTTGTCTGTGAGATGCCTAGCAACGATAAACGCAACAAACAAAAACGCCGTGAGCAAACTCCTTCGCCCAATCCGATCGAAGAGATCCTGAGGAGGCTACGCGTGCTGGAGGAGCAGCCCCGTGCGTCTGTGGAGCTGCCAAACACGACACCATCGGCATCGGCATCGGCATCGGCATCGGCATCGGCATCGGTGTCCGGGATGCCTACACCGCCGCGTGCGCCTGTGCCCTCGCGAGTGGGGACGCCGCCGCTGACTCCGCACACTGGCAACGTGGGATCAACGCAGTCTGAAGTAGTGGTAACGAACGCCGTAAAGCGTCTTTTGACCGCTATCGGCAGTACTCGGGTCAGATCTAACCGATATTTTGTTTCTGATTTTGATCCGAATGTTCATGACTTCGACACGTGGTGTGATGAGGTAGAAAGAGCCCGTATTTCGAACCATTGGGACGACAGAGAATGCCTTGCTCGTGTCGGACATTGTTTTAAAGGAGAATCTTGCAGCTGGCTTAGCCAATGGACAAGCAGTATTCGCACGTGGTCCAATTTCAAATTATAACTAAAAGCGCTATGCCCACATTCTGTCGATGTCGCGAACATGTTTTGTGATGTAATAGGACAGGGTCAGATAAATACCCCACATATGCTGAGTATGCTCATAAATCACTTTTAAGGTTACGCATAGTTAAAGGTCTCAGTAGCGAGCTGCTTACGGCTATTATTATTCGTGGAATTGCAGATCCACAAATTTGTGCTGTGGCTGCTAACGCTAAACTATCACCTGATTCTATAGTGGAATTTTTATCGAGCTTTGTTAAACCTTCTAACTGCAATAATAAGAAACAGCAATAATAAGAAAGTGTATTCTACTGGTCCCAATCGATTATACCAACCCTCTAATAGTATTAACCCAAACCGCAAACCGTTAAAACGTCAATATGATCCCAAATATTTAAAATCAATAAAGTGTTATGAATGTAAACAATTTGGTCATAAGAGTGTTAATTGTCACAAATGGTCAAATGCACCACCGATAAATAGTAACGAAAAAGTAATCTCGTTACCGACGACATCTCGTTGCGGTACGTCGAAGTTTGCGTTTTGCAAAAAATGTAGGCCATTCAGGAGTAACTTTTTTTGCTAAGGAAAGTACAAATTCACGGAATAATAATGATGTTAATTTTTGGCGCCAAATCGCGGACAGTTATAAAAATCGCGATGTGACGACTGCGGTCATATCGGGAATACCATTAGACGTACTAAACGATAATGATTCATGTGTTTCCTTAATGTCAAAAAATGTTTTAAACATTTCCCGTGTCAAGTAAAGCCTACGAATCAGTTGCTACGCGGCTTGGGTGGTATCGAAATAATATCGGAATCATTTGTAACATTACCCGCCGAGTTAAGCAATATAACAATAGAACTTGATTTTTATGTGGTGGGTGGGAATAATTTGAGTGTACCAGTCATTATCGGTACAGACGTACTAAACAGGAAAGGTATTACATATGTTAGGACCGGTGATAGCCAACGTATAATTCATAGTGTGGCGACTGTAAACGATATTCTGCAAGTAAATTTGATTTCTTTGTCCGATCAAATTAATACGTCGGTATCTGGAAATAATAGAGAACGATTACTAGAGATCCTCACCAAGTATTCCGATTTCTTTTTAAGTGGTACCACGACCACAACGGTGAAAGATAGTGAGATGCATATCAAATTAACAACCGATGTATCCGTGTACTATAGACCCTACAAATTATCGCATGACGAAAAAATTAAAGGTACGCACTTTGGTGAAGGATTTCCTCGGTAAAGAAATTTTTCGCGAGTCAGATTCAGAATACGCTAGTCCGATATTGCTAGTAAAAAAAAGAAGGATGGTTCTGATAATTGGTCGTGGATTATCGTGCATTGAATCGAATAACCGTCAACACCAGATATCCTCTCCATCATCATCAGTCAGATCAACGACTATATAGATAGGTTAGGCTCGCTGGTTTAGCTCTCTGGATTACGTTTACGGTTTCCATCAACTTAGAGTTGCAGAAGAATAGACTCATAAGACCGCATTCGTTACACCTACGGTTTAGCAAACGCGCCGATTTTTTTTATCAAAAGACTATCTCTAAAATGCTTAAAATCCTTCATTGATGCTGGAAAAGTACGGTCTATATCGATGACGAAATAATAATGACGGACGGAATTGACAAACACTTCGTTTTATTAGATTTGGTTATGAAAACGCTAACCATAATAGGTTTTTTAGTTAATTTAAAGAAATGTACCTTTCTTACCAACGGAATAGAATACCTCGGTAGGATTATAAGAGATGGTCAGGTTAGACCGAGCTGTAATATTTGAAAAGTGTCAATAAAAAGTAGACGTTTTGTTGGTACTAAATCTTTAATTACAATTCTGTTTTATTACAAACTTAACTCTAATATATCTATGTCGTGTGGGCTACAACACTACATCACAGAGCAATTATCACCTGAAACATGTGCTGCATTTTTTGAAGGTACTAGTAGTACGATTGCTGTTATATTTGCTTTGTTATTTTACATACCTGATAACCCCTCATCTGTCAACAGGCCTCTGGAATATTGGAGTAAACAAAGGAGCATAATATTATGTCAAGTGCCTTGTGGAGCTCGATCAGTTCCCACGTATTTCTATATTTTTTGTTATATTTCTTATCCAAAAGTTAAAACTATGTTTGTGATAAGAATGTGAACCCAAACGGGACATAAATTATTACATAAACCACTTAATTTGCAGTATTCTCGACTCTCGACTTAAACTCACCCAAAACTTACCTTATCGGGTCACTTAAGTGAGGCATGTTATCGTAGAGCTTGTGGGGTGAAAAAAAAATGTGTCGAGAGCTATGTTATTTTTATGGATTTATGTTAAATATGTTTTAAGTGGGTAAAGTAAAATGTTTGTCGAATAAAGGTTTGCTTTTGTGATTGTAACGACTTATGTGTATTGAAGTAGGAGGAGCTCGATTACATCAATTTCAAAATAGAATTGATAATGTGTTACGAAGGGAGCTGTCCTGATTCGTATGTAATTTGTTAGCTTATTTTATAATGACTCAAACGATGTATGCTTTGTTTATAGCTCTCATACGGGACTTTTGCAGAAATCGCAAATCTGATTACACGTACCGCGATCGCGCGAGTTCCTTTAGAGGTGCCACGGCGAATGCGCTTGGTCATGTGTTGGTGCTGTGACAGTCGAGAAGATAATCTTTCCCTATTCTTGAGCTAGATTATGTACGAAACAAGCCCGTGTTTACTGATTTTGACTACGTTACGTGTTGTGTTCAGTGGAAGAGACCCGTGTAAATCCTGTGCGCATGGTATTGGGTTGACCCCGACACTGGTGGTTTCTGGGGTGAGTCGGTGGCGCAGCCGACAACAGACCTGTGTAAATCCAGCCATTATTAGGTATCTGGGGTGACCTGCTAGAGACTGATGTAAATCCTGTTTGCACACGCGAGTTTGTGCGGGGTATTCGGTTGCGTGGGAAGAGACCTGTGTAAAACCTATGTGACTTGAAACGCTTTTGTGTAGCGTTGATAACTGTTCATGTTGACTGTTCTGACTGACTGACTTGTTTGGCTAATTGGGTACATAATCTGACGCTTTTATGAACTATATGAATTTAGATCAACTGTTAATACGCGATATAAATAAATGTCTCTTAGATTGTGTGTATCTTCTCAGAGATCGACGATGGTGACGTCGAACAGCCGCGGGACGCGGTGTGTTGCTGAGCCATCCACGAGTTCCTGCTGAGGGCTTCGAGCACGCAGCCCCGTCAGGAGAGGCCGTGTTAGAAGAGAAGGTCTGAATCAAGAGCGCCGACGCCGCGCCGGGCTATATAGGAGGGCGCCATTTTTCGGAATGAGTTAAAAATTTTGAATTTTACATAGTCGCTTCTAATGACACCCACAAGATAGATTCTCTGACACCGCCACTATTCGACTTAAAAAAAGGAATAAAATACATAAATTGCGCATAATTTAGGTATTTGTAGTCATATTTTTTGTTGCTGAATACTTAAAAAATATGTCTTTTTGGAAATACACTACAAATATTGAATTTCCGTTTCTATTTCCTGGGGAATATACTGAATATATGCGATTGACGATCCTGAGATGCATAGCATATTCGCAATTGCATTTTGATTTGATTTGTTTTCGTATGGAAACACGGTATTGCTTTGCCTTACTTGTATGCTCAAAGAATTTGAATGCTTTTATCGATCAAAAAATTAGACTAAAAAGGCAAAGATAATCTTAAAGAAATAAAAAGAATAAAATAATTTCCACATAATAGCTTCACAAGTTGGTACTAAGACATAGTATATGTAAAATATTAAAAATTCTACTTCTAAATCTTTGACTTTTTATTTAAGTTTTTTCAGTTCTTTGCAGTCGGCTTTTACGATTGATTAAAAGTAAAAAAAAATGATTCTTTTGTATGGACTAACTGAACTGGTAAAGACTGCTTTATTTATTGTTCTGAAATATAGACTTACGAGTAAAGCGTACAGCGACCTGACAACCCCTAGAGTGCCTAAAATTCTACATAAATTAAGTCAATTTACTTGTCTCGCTTATTCCAAATTAATTTTCAAATAAGGCAAAAAGACAAACCTTTTAAAAGATGTTGCGTGTTATCGTGCGTGGAAATAAAAATGACAAGTGGTCATCTTTGGCCTCCGTATACTATGCCAAATATTAGAGTAAATGGGCTCGTGTCTTCTGACTTACTAGAAAAAGGACATCCCATTTGTAGTAGTATTATATGTGACGTCACATCACAAGACATGACATCTTTAATCTGTAATGACTTCACAAAAGACAATTTGTCCAGTGAATTAAAGGCAGTTTTAACGACATTTGATTTTAATAATGGTATCGAAAATTTAAACAAACGAGAAACAGCGTAATATAATGAATGTGGTTTTGATGTTCGGTCACTACTCACATGCCTTCTTATTGAAGACTGCACCTCAATTGTAACTAGAAAGCTAAAAGTAAACATTATGCCTGCAGAATATGCAGCTTTACTGAACACTGCCTCACGTCTGGCCATCTATTGTGGAAGGAAGAGTTCTACAAGCAAGTAGATGATGTGACGATAGGCTCACGTCCATTAAAATATACTACTAGCCGCCGATGAATATTAGTCAGGTTTTACCTTCCCTCAAGTGTAATATTCCTCAATAAAATGCAGGAGTATACAAGCTAGATTGTGAATGTGGTCTCTCTTACATAGGACAAACAAAAAAATCTATGAAAGCCCACGTGAAAGAACATATAGCTAACGTGAAACATCGACGCTTCAGGAAGTCTGCAGTCTGTAAACACATTCGAGATCGTCCCTAAAATTACATGAGATTTGATAAACCACAAATGCTCGTAAAAGAACATCGATTCCTACCAAGAATAATAATCGAGGCTATTGAAATAAAAAAAACATCCTAATTTCAATAAAGAAGATGGATGGGTCCTGCTATCTGCTTGGGATCCTATAATTAAAAAAAATCAAATCCAAGCCCAAGAATACCACTGCAAGACTTCAATATACTGTAATCTCGTTCTGCGTAGAACGTATCAAAAATTAATATTCAAAAACTGAAGGGAGCCGAGCAAACAATGTCATTAGGGCGTCAAACATCTCAGTTCCTCCATAGCCATAGGTGTACAGCACCTGAAGAAGCACCCGAAACGTCGGGAATTAAAAATAAGTTTATTAAGCGCAATGAAACCCGTATAAATAGTTTCATTCAATTGTGATTAAAGTATAAATAGTGTAGATCCGAAATCCTAATCTTTGATTTTTGTTCTATAGTATCGTATAAATATTGACATCTAAACTTTCCCCTCAAAGTCATAAAAACTTTAATGTGTAAAAGAGGAAAACATTCACACATAAATAAGTTGTAGTGGTCATTCGTAGCTAAACAAGGGGTGCAGAAGCAAAACTTTAGTCATTAAATTGAGGGTGAAAGTACATTTTCTTTAACCCTTAGTTGTGATTTTCTTCCACACACCGCAGTTTATGTAAAACCGTAGCGGAGTTTCTTGGTACAACTTTTAGATTTTTAGGTATTCTTATGAAAATTTTAAATATCGTTGACAGTGTCAGGAAATAAAAATATTTCTAGGTATTTTAAAGGCATCTTAAAAATATTCACCGTTTATCCAAAAATATTCATCGTAATGATGTAGGTATATTCACATTACGAAGTTCCTAAAAACAGGATACAATAGATTGAATCTGCCCGTTCTCTAAATGATCACTCACTTCTAAACGGTACAAACTGCAAATTTTTATTTACATTTTCAAACAAAAGTCATCTGCTTCACGCTAACCACTTTACCAACCAAAACCATAGCACATTGTTCAAAATTCTATGATTTCACCATTACGCTGAAATTTTCAACGTAGTAATCGACAGCAATATCTTCGCCGTTTTCCTACAGTGGACCATACCATAGTATTATTCCATGTTATGTCCAGTTTGTTATAAATTGGCATTTCGGGTCTGTGCACCCTGTCCGAGGGAACATCTGAGGGATAATTGCGTTTAATGTTTGTTGCGAACGCTCCCAAATACGCTTCCAGCGTATTCCGCACCAGACCGTTAAAATCCTTATTCAAAGTACGCCTATGCCTCCAGGCCATTGTAATCGTTGTTTTACTGAATAATTGGTACATATTAATATACGATTTTGGATACACTTTAAATAATTTAATATTTCATTTGTTACAGTCTATTAGATTCTTCTGCTGAAGGAATTGCCTTTATTTGAAAAAATACTTATGCCTTCCGTAAAGAGTTAAAAATGAACGAATTTATTCCACTTTGAATTTGATGTGGAAACCTTAAAATAAAATAAAAGAATAATGAGCAGATTTAAATATAAAAAATGTGCATAATAATAATGTATTATTCGTACTATACTTAAGTACGCACATATATGTCGCATCTGAACAAATTAATTTCATAATCTATATTCCACGATACGAGATGACGACTTAGTAACAATTTGTTTTTTTTTTTGTTAATCCATAATACTTTTTTATTGATTAAGTATCTTATTGACAAAAAGTTATTTCTTGGTGTTATATTAATTATTTGTGCAATATCTAAAAATGCATATACACACGACGGCATAATTTATCGAGATTTATTTTTAATATAATTAATCAACACGTGTTAACTCACTAGCGCCTAGCAAGTAACTAAGTAAAGCGCAGCGCTCAGTGTGACCATCTTTAAAATACAGATCCTGCCTTACTTTCGTTAAAAACCGGCTAAAACCTGCCAAAGTCTGTTGTGAAAAATGCCTAAATACTGCCAACTTTTTTTACCATTGTATTAAACTAAGAAAAATAAAAATACACATTTAAAATGCTATATTTTTAGTAAATTAAAATTAAACATTGCAGTTACGTTATAGTTTATATTCGGATTTATTTATTATTTATTACATTCGATTTACATATCCTTCGTTGGTTTGAATCTAATGCAATTGCCATGCTCACTAATGACTTGTTTAACGTGCAGGATAGACGCTACATGTTTGTTTATAAATCTATTTCACGTTTTTTGTCTTTATTAAATTTATTTGAGAGAATATTCTTTCGCATGCTGCGTTGTACATTGCTAAGCATACCACTCCCGTTGTGAAATTTGAAATAAATACATAATATTTTAAGTGTCTCTTCCATGACTGATTGAAATATTAACCATAAGCTCGTGATTATGAACACTTGTTTTAAGATTATCAACTTTACATACAAACTTTTAAAGTTATTTATTGAATATGATACAAACATAATACCAGTTGAGGTTTGAGATATCTTTATTTCTCATAAGAATTTACAATAATTCACTTACATGAGAAAGTTTAAAACACATACAAACAAATAATAGTCTTATCCTAAGCGTTAACGAATCAATTTCACTCAAACACATTCAGTTGTAATTATAACATTTTTTTAGCAATTTTTTATTTCTAGAACAAACAAAATACTATTTTTTTTTGCGCCCGAAGCAAATATGGGCAACCCTCCGGAAAGCGGGGGAGGGAGGTTGGGAATGCTCATAGCATACCACGCAGCCGGCTGCGTGGTATGCTATGAGCATTCCCGGCGACTTTTACCCACTAAACCCAACCTTTTAGGAATTGGCGTAACGATCTGACTAGAGATCTCTAAGCCGTATACGAACGCGACCCTCCTTGGCAGAAAGGAGGGCGCAGCAGAAAGGAGGGCGCAGCAGAAAGGAGGGCGCAGCAGAAAGGAGGGCGCAACAGAAAGGAGGGCGCAGGAACAACAAAATACTAATAAACAGGACACTTTTAACGACTTCCGTAGTCAAGGCGCAAGCAATGCTTGAACTCTAGCTAGAAGCTAGAAGCGGCGCGTAAAATAGTGAAATCAAGGTACGCTCAGGTTAGAAGTTAAATAATATTTTAAGTGCTTTCTAAATGTTGGGGTTGATTTTTTACCATAATTAGATCTTGGGGTTAAGATGCAAAGGTCGTTTGCACGTCTTAGTCCAATTTTTTGTATTTGCTGTTTCGTTGTGAATGTTATTTGAGTATATATATCTTTATTTAATATTTTTCTTATTAATATATATATATATATATATATATATATATATATATATATATATATATATATATATATATATATATATATGTATATATATATATATATATATATATATATAAGTCTGCAGTCTGCGAACATGTTCAAGATCGTCCCCACCATTACATTCGATTTGATAAACCACAAATTCTCGCAAAAGAACACCGATTCCTACCAAGGATGATACGCGAGGCTATTGAAATTAAAAAACATCCAAATTTCAATAGAGAAGATGGATGGGTGCTGCCACCTGCTTGGGATCCTATAATTAACAAAATTAAACCCAAACCTAAGCATACCACTGCAAGACTCCATGATACTATAAGCTCGTTTTGCGTAAATCGGACCAAAAATTAATATTCAAAAACTGAAGGTAGCCGGACTAACTATGACATTGGGACGTCAAACATCTCAGTCCCTCCCGTGACCATGGTTGCTGTAAAGCACCCGAAACGTCGGGAATTAAAAATAAGTAAAAGTAGTGAAATAAACGCGATAAAATCCGTAAATTTAGTTTTATTCAATGTGTAGTGTTCGCGTAAATTTAAGAAATCATTATATATATATATATATATATATATATATATATATATATATATATATATATATATGTTTGAGTAATATATAAAAATTTTGTTTGTTTATAAATCATATGTAAATAATATTTTAATTAGTTTATTTTGTGACCTTTGTAGTGGTTCTAGATTTGTTTTCGCAGCAGTGCCCGACAGATCTCCAAATGTATGCGGCAGGACTTAGCAACTTCAATACAGCTCGTATTGAAGATGCGATTGAGCCAGACCAACGCTTCAAAATCTTTGCCAGAGATCTGTTTGCATGAAATTACCAGATCTATAAGCTGACGACCAAATTGCACACATCGTTCCCAGGATAAATGAGAGTTTGAGTGAGATTGAGAGGTTTTACGAGCATCTGTACACGTCGTCGTTGAAGTCATGCGCAAGTGTGTGTAACAATTCTAAACCAAGTCTTATCAAACACAATTTGGATTATACCCCGGATTTTAGTCTTAGCAAGATTAGAATGGCCTTCAGCACCTTAAAAACGGCAAGGCCCCGGGCGAGGATGGAATTACAACGGAACTTCTGAAAGTGGGTGTAAAACTAGTACTTGAAATCCTTCAGAAATACTTCAGTTCCGTATTCTGTTTTGCCGAAGAATTTCAAATTTGCTGAAGGGAATATATTATGTGACATATGGTACTAAAGCCTTTTAAGAAATATGTTTCTTCGTAAAGATGCAGTCATCACATGTACGTGTGAGAAAATTTGCAACGACGCTCGGAAAAAAGCACGTAGACACGGCTCAGAAGGGAAATCTGTCGAAATTTCTTCAACAGAGCGTTGTCGCCTATCTTGAAGAACAAAACCACCGCACTTCTGTTCCACGCATCTGGAGTAGTGCCATCATAGACAACGAAATTATATTATATAAGCATAATATTAAATCTCGGCTGAAAAATATTTACATTTGTGAGACTTCAACGGCTACCTCAATAATTTGTGTTTCAATACCTACTAGCTTTTCTTCTATCGAAAACTTTATAGCTTTATAATTCGATGAATTCATTTATCTTGTTTACCCAGTCAAAATGTCAGAAATTATGAAGGAAGATTAATGATCGTTCAATTTTTCAAAGGTTCCAAAAGAAGAAAAAAATGAAAGGGTGCTAATTATCCTCCTTAACTTTACTATTAAAAGTTTTAAAACATCGCTAGCATTGGTTTTCATTATAAATATTATTTTGATGGGTTTCTTGCTTGTTTTTCTACTACTAGAGCTAAAAGCCGAATACGAGCTTTAATAGACGAGTTTTATCCATAATCTATATTTGTGAGACGTCGGTATATGCTTCCTCAATAATTAGAATTTATTTTATGTAGGTATTTGCCCTTCTTCTTGCGAAACTTTTGTAGCTTTATAATTCGAAGATGAATCATTTATTTTATTTACCCAGTCAGAATGTCAGAGATTATGATTGTTTAATTTCCCAAAGGTATCAGAGGAATAAAAATTGTATGGGTGCTAATTATCCCCCTTGACTTTACTATTAAAAGATTTAAGACATCGCTAGCATTGCTTTTTATTATAAATATTATTTTGAAACAGAGTGCCGATGGGTTTCTTGCTTATTTTTCCCTGGACAGTTTTTTTAAACCTGAGCTAAAACCCAAATACGAGTACTAATAGGCGAGTTTAATTTATAATCTATTTTGAAAGACATACAATTTTACTTAATACAAGTTATTTTTATTTAATAGGCATTCTATTACTTTTGACTTTGATTAAAAATCCTATTTTCTTACACCATCGCTACTCGGTATAATTAATTTATTTAGTTAGGTACACAAAACAGAATAACAATAAAAACTTAAACAAAATGAACGATTACAATCTGGATGATATTCCAAAATATATGCACACAACATGATATAAGGTAACAAAACGAGTTTACAAAACAAATATTTACTAACAACGAATAATTTGGAAAATTAATTCTTTACATAAACATTCTTCCATGATTATATTATTAAAAGTCTTGAATGCCTTATTTACTATATTTATGCTATTATCTAAAACGGATTTCTTAAATTATTTAATTTTTATTAGATATGACAATATTTTTGCAAAATTAATTACTAAATAGGCCACACATTCTGACTAGAAGATTATGACAAAACGTATTATTTCTGTAAGTGCAATGCTAAAAGTTTTAAGGAAAAAATATTTTAGAATAAGGGTGACAAACGGTCACACAGTCCACCTGATGGTGAGTGGATTCTGTTGCTCATAGACATCTACATTTATTCTCGATTAAGAATCAAAACGCAGGTGCGTTACCACCCTGAGGACTAAGACGAAATGCCTCTTAACCAGTAAAAAAGGGTCTCTGGACACAGCAGTGTTAATCTGCTATTTTACGCCAAACCATTCGTGCTACAATTATAATATAGCTGCAGCATGGCTCTACTACGTATAATTTATAATCTATTAAGAATAATATAGTATAATATATAACATTATTTAAATAAATTTGGAATATACCGGACTGTATACCACCATCTATCACAGACCATGAAGTATTTCTGGACTTTTCTATAGTCACTACGCTCATATAATTAAATTATGTTACTAATTTCTCACAATGCCACCACATGGATAATTTAAATCTTAGATGCACAGACCGTGGCCCGCGGGCCGCATTCAGCCCGCCGGTCGAATAATGGTGGCCCGCCGACAGCAAAAATAATACTCTCGTACATTCGAAAAATATTGAATTATATTCCAGAATAAAACCAATAAAATATGTTCGAAAAGTAATTTGAATCTCGCGCGCGCGCTCTTAAGTGCGGTTATCGGTGCGCCGTGCATACGTCGGTAACAGCGGTCGGTAATGTTCGTGTTGATCTCGGTTAAATTCGTTTTCTTGAGGAACAGCCGCGGCCGGCGGCGCGGCGACGACTGCAGCGCGGTTTTAAATAGATAAAAGGATTTTAAAATTTCTAGGGGCTTCTCGACAGTAAGTCTTTCTTTATAAACTTTGTTCAATATTTTATTGTATTTACTATCAGACTCTATTCAAAACGTTTAACACATCAATCTTATCCTGTTATACTAGTTTACGACACAGTTAAACCTCATTTGAACGAGGAGCAGATTTTCATGAAGTATTTGACTAAAATAATAATGAAGTGGGTTTGTTTTTAAATCGAGTCCGTTTATTCTTTGCTTCTAGTGTTTGCGTCAATAGAGATTGTGGTTGGTTAAAACATTTAAATATTAACTTTTTAAACATATTTTTTCTCTTTCATCAATCACTTTCTATAATTTAATGTATTGAGAACAGCATATTTTAGGGATATATAATTATGAGAACGAATGTATAAATATACTTTTTTAAAGTTCAATGATAGTAAAAAACATTCCTTTTCACACACACTGTATTTTTTTTGCTTTTGTTATAAATTTACTTCTGCCGGGGCTAGATGGAGCTTATGATCAGTTTTAGATGGTAAGGAATCCTGATTTTTGGAAAAAAAAGTACAGCAATAAAACACAACATATTGTAGTTACGCTCATTTCCAACTAAAAATACATTTAATTTAAACATATAGTTTTAGCCACTAGCAACAGTTTTCAAAGATTTTATTCTACACAGATTTTATTGAAAATTTTGAACAATTAATATTAATTTCTGCACACATAGTCGCGCATAATTGTGGATCTTCAAGTATAGCTGGCGTTGTAAAAATCTGGTCTTAGCTCTTCAAATCCGGTCCAGACCAGATTTATTATTAAACATTATGGTTAGATACGCATGCTATCAGGTTATATGGCCGGATATACTAATTATAAAAATAAATATTTTAAACGAGGAATTCAAAAATATATAACATATCATGTATGTGAGATGATTAAAATGTTGTGCGAGCTTTCAACCTGAGGGCATGTTTGATGCAATCTGCTGCACACGATATTGTTGGAAATTCTATTATGATCTATAGATTGCTTTGCCGTCAGTGTATAGCCTCAAGCCCGGTAAAATTACGTTTATTTAGTCTAGCATTATCTACAGGTTAAACTTCATAAAATGTATACCATTATTTTGAAAAGCCAGAAAGGATTGTAATTTTTTTACATCTATTGTGTATCTCTGTTCAAATAACGTCAATGTTACTATAATATGTATAATACCTTAAAGTAGCGCTACGTACAGATTAAATTTCATAAAATTTATAGTAAAATTTCTAAAAATCAGAAACTATTATAAAATTTTCAGCTAAAAATGTTAAACACAACAACATGTATACGAGTGTCTTTATAATTTAAATTTTCCTTATTATAGCTTTAAATATCTTAATTATACTAATTCTTAATATTAGGAATTTATATAATAAACGAGACGCACTGAAAGTTACCTCGCCGCCATTGAGCTACCTACTAGAGGCGACACTGTATTTAGTTGCGCTGTACCATTTAATTGCGGCGTTAGAGCCGCCAGTGTGACCATATGTGGCCATTTTGGCAGGATTGGCCAATTATTTAAGCCTTTGGCATGATCGGTTGACGTTTTATAAAATTCAGCAGTACTTGGCAGTATTGGGGTATTAAAAATAGATTTCACTTAGGCAAGTCAAAATGCCTAAAATGGATGGAAAATAAAATTATTATTAAAAAAACTATTTGATAAACACTGAAGTATTCTAAAAAATACAGTGTGTGTGTGAAAATGAATGTTTTTTACTATCATTGAACTTTAAAAATGTATATTTATACATTCGTTCTCATAATTATATAACCCTAAAAATATGCTGTTCTCAATACATTAAATTATAGAAAGTGATTGATGAAAGAGAAAAAATATGTTTAAAAAGTTAATATTTAAATGTTTTAACCAACCACAATCTCTATTGACGCAAACACTAGAATCAAAGAATAAACGGACTCGATTTAAAAACAAACTCACTTCATTATTATTTTAGTCAAATACTTCATGAAAATCTGCTCCTCGTTCAAATGAGGTTTAACTGTGTCGTAAACTAGTATAACAGGATAAGATTGATGTGTTAAACGTTTTGAATAGAGTCTGATAGTAAATATTTTTCAGCCGAGATTTAATATTATGCTTATATAATATAATTTCGTTGTCTATGGTGGCACTACTCCAGATGCGTGGAACAGAAGTGCGGTGGTTTTGTTCTTCAAGATAGGCGACAACGCTCTGTTGAAGAAATTTCGACAGATTTCCCTTCTGAGCCGTGTCTATGTGCTTTTTTCCGAGCGTCGTTGCAAATTTTCTCACACGTATATGTGATGACTGCATCTTTACGAAGAAACATATTTCCTAAAAGGCTTTAGTACCGTATGTCGCATAATATATTCCCTTCAGCAAATTTGAAATTCTTCGGCAAAACAGAATACGGAACTGAAGTATTTCTGAAGGACTTCAAGTACTAGTTTTACACCCACTTTCAGAAGTTCCGCTGTAATTCCATCCTCGCCCGGGGCCTTGCCGTTTTTAAGGTGCTGAAGGCCATTTTAATCTTGCTAAGACTAAAATCCGAGGTATAATCCAAATTGTGTTTGATAAGACTTGGTTTAGAATTGCTACACACACTTGCGCGTGACTCCAACGACGACGTGTACAGATGCTCGTAAAACCTCTCAATCTCACTCAAACTCTCATTTATCCTGCGAACGATGTATGCAATTTGGTCGTCAGCTTATATATCTGGTTATTTCATGCAAACAGATCTCTGGCAAAGATTTTGAAGCGTTGGTCTGGCTCAATCGCATCTTCAATACGAGCTGTATTGAAGTTGCTAAGTCCTGCCGCATACATTTGGAGATCTCTCTGTTCAGTTGTCTGTATGTTGTTATATTTCCAAAACTGCAGCTACATTCTAAACTTAACGCTGTCCACTACCATCTAGAGATGGCGAAGCCGGGCATGCTCTTTTTAACCGAGACTCAGGTGTCTTCTTCAGCTGATATCTCATATCTCTCCTACCCGAGGTACAAATTAGACTATTCCATTGTGCTCCGGGCTGGAGTTTGCGTATACGTCAGATAGGACATCTGTTTTCGACGCCCAGTCTTGAAGGTATGTACCTGTCTATCCTATGGCTGCGCGTAGAGAGCGATGACCATCCTCACGTCTATGGGTGCCTCTATAGGTCCCATAGTAGTAATACCGAAAGAGACCGACTCATCGACCACGTCCAAACGGCTTCAGATTTCGTGCTACAGCAGATCCCATCCGCAGAGATGAGAGATCCTTGGCGATTTTAACGTCCACCACGCCGAACGGTTCGGATCACGTTTAACTCCACTGAAGATTCTTAGCACCGCCTGCCCTGCCGTTAACATGATCGCTACCGTAGCCAGGAATAGCACCGAGAACTGAGGGCTGTTTATTTGTGTCGTTGCTTATGGGAGGATGTTTTCCATAGTTGCTACGCTCGGTAAGCGGGTTTGCAACCGCAGTATTTTATGAAAATAATAGCGCGCATTTATTCTGATGCTTAACCTTGATGCACCGAGACTATGCAACCCACGGCACATCGCTGTAGTGGGTAGAAATTCCATATTGCCCATTCCATCGGGCAAATGCTGGTAATTGTTATAACTTAAGACCGTACGAGCAAGGAAGGTTAATTAAATTTTAAGGTATTTATTAAAAGAAATATTTATAAAAAGAGTTCATCTTGATTAAAACTACTTTTACGCATTTTGTCACGTTTAATTTTAATTTTATTTATTTTTATTTTTAATTCCCGACGTTTTGGGTGCTGGAAAGCATTATTATTAAGCATTATTATTAAATTATTTCTAGGTATTTTTAAAGGCATCTTAAAACATATTCATCGTTTATCTGAAAATATTAATCGTAAAGATAATATAAAATTATTTCTAGGCATTTTTAAAGGCGTATTGTATTCATCCTTTATCTGAAAATATTAATCGCAAAGATGTATAGTCACATCACGAAGCTCCTGATGTCATGTTAATAACTGACTTTTGGATTTGTTCTCAGAGCGGACGAAATATGCCTTCACCAGACATGTGAAAAATTAGCGCATTTTTTGTAGAAATATGGTGGCATATTTTATTAAAATATAGTATGAGTTCGTGTTCAACGAGGTATTGCAATTTAATACGTTTACGCGTAAATATTATATTCTTGAAGTAGTTTCGAACCAAATGCAGCAAAAATGGTTCGACTCGACTTATAAATGCCATAGTGATGTCATACTAGAATGCCAGCGTTAAATAGCAGCATAATGCTGTTGTGTAGCTGTATAGTACTGTATGAGTGCTGCTTAGTAACTGTTTAGAGAACCCGAAACCCTTTTTACTGGTAACAAATCATTGAATCTCGCTTCTCGGGTTGACATGGCATTTTTATTTTGATGACATCTGGATATCCATAATGAGTGTTCGTTTGACAGCGTTACTATTTATTTGCTAGGCTGACTGCCTGAACGTAGGAGCCACGGGCTTTACTTTATGATCAAAGTCAAAAAACACTTGTGTTTTTGCGAATTAGTTGGGTTTTTATACAAAATGTGTACGTTCGTGTCTGAAAGTCCTTTGATTGCAGTCGTTGTTCTGAAACTTCATCCCAATTTTTATTCGATGATATACGTCTAGAGTCGCAGATAGTATAATGATGCAGATTTTGTACAAAAACTATTTTACCAGTCTAATAGAACTTTTTAAGTTTCATGTAACTACACTCGAAATTACACCGCAGCTTTTTTCACCACTAAGTCTAGCATTAAGAACTTTATTGTGAAAAATTCACCTTATGCCAGATTCTATAGAATTATTAGTGCATAAAGCAATGAAGTCGACCTGCACTTTGACTCACCCAGAATATAAAGTAGAATAAATTTAAGTTTTTTTTTGTTTATATATTTTGATAGTCATATGCAAGCGGAATTTCCTTTCAAGCAATTTGTAGCAATTTTGTTAATAATTTTAACTACTTGTACTAATTTGATGTGTTATTTACAATCGTAGGGAAAATTTTCGATTTCACTAATAAAGTGAAAAAATGCATCAATGGTACTCGACTCAAAATAGTTGATTCTTAAAGGCCACAGATATTGCCAGCGGTTATGAAGTTGGCGGAGAGGGTAAGATACTGAAGACTTTTGTCGCATCACTTACCAGGCGGTCCCATAATGAACTGGCCTGATATAGTTCAACGCGTCATGTCGCTACATGTTGTATTGCATTAAATAGTACGTTTATCGTGCACTTAATATAAGAAACATGCATCGACATGAAATGCTTAGTCTTAGTTTAACAGGCATTTGAATAACGAGAGTCGCGTATTTTTTCAAAATGTCGAAAACTGAGTATCGAAGTGTCATAAAGTTTCTGTTTAAAGAAGGTTTATCCCCTGCCCAAATAAAAGAACGATTGGATGGCGTGTATAAGGAGTCTGCCCCCTCCTATAGCACAGTGAAAAATTGGGTGAAAGAGTTTCGCCTCGGGAGAGAAACCGTCGAAGACTTTGGCCACGACGGTCGACCTGTGGAAGTGCTCACTCCCGAAACGATTGCTCTTATCGAGGAGGAGGTTCTGAGTGACCGCCGTTTGAAGATTAGAGAAATTGCAGCAAGGCTTGGGCTCTCTAAGAGTATCATTCATCGCGAGATCCATGAACATCTTCACATGAAAAAAGTGAGGAAAAAAGATAGGATGCACGGTTCCGGAGATGTGCAGATCAATTAACTCTTATCTAATTGATATCCGGTGTAGCCTCAACCGTCATTAGCGCTCCATTGTCCTTATCTACTTATCTATTGTTGATTGACTACCGTCATTATCTATTATTCGTCAGCGTGTGGGTCGGCTTATGCAATTGTATTATACTCCTTTGTTCCTATCTACACTAATCTGACTCAATAATAAAACACATTACCCAATTTTGTTAAAATTTTTATTTATAAAATACAAAATCTTATTACTTGTTATCTATAAAATAGGAGCGAAACATCTCATCCACTAGTATATCGTTATACAATGTGTTCCCTGTAAATATACTCGTAAAACTATGCATTGAACATCCCTGAAACTTATATAACAAATACATTAAACAATATTCGCCACAAACTGAAGTCCACTCATTCTGAATCCTATCAACATTCCAGTTCCATCTTTTACAATTTCTTTTAAAAAACTCTAGATGATATCGTACAGGTGCCCGTCCGAATGAATCAAAATATTGACCGACGTCATTCGTATCGATATATAAAGCTACCCAATGTGACCCTAATTACGTTAACTGCAGCCGAAGGACCCAAAAAAAACCGAAACTAATATAAAATACTTTATTATAATATAAAAATTACAATATAATTATTACAACTAAAAAAGAAGTGAATCAGATCGATGCTAGATCTAGGTTGATTTTTAATTATTACATTAAAATAAGGTAAAGTAATATTGCAGAGCTCCGATTGCATCCGTTGACGTCAATGCTCATGTTCTGCTGAGTTGCGCCTCGTGCCGCTGCAATGTATCGGGGTCGCTGCTGTGTAGGCTCTTTACCTATGAGGCTATGCTATAACTCCTCCACCCTCAGATCAGCAACTATTTTAGAACTTTGAGAGAAAAAGTTGCTGGTAATGTCTTTTCGACTTTTGTTCTTTCGGGGTTTTCATAGCTATGTTGGGTGTTATCCTGGGTCTGTTCTTGCTTCCTAGTCTTGTAGTAGTAACGAACTGAGATTATGATAGCGAATACTACTAGGCTTGATAACACGGCGTAAAAGGGAGTAGTAGTATGATATAAGGTTAGGGGGTGCATCTCTCGCAGATGAAGTGGTGGTTGCATCATGAGTTGGTCCTGGGCTGCGTGGAGTCCTTTCAGGTTGATTGTATTAAGGCTGATTCGTGGTACTGCTGGGGTATCTTTTGCGCTTATATCCATTGGTATTTTCATTAGTTTCAGGGGATGGCCTTCTACTTGATCATTGATATTAGTGATGGTGAATTCTTGTGTTCGCAGGAAGCAATTGATTGGTATTGTGGCTAAGTAGCTGCCCTGTAATGTAGTAATGTCTTCACGCCCGCATACTGTGTGGACCTTAGTTGGTTGAGGGAAGGAGATGGTATAGTGCTTGTCGTCAAGACGTTCCATGGCTTCTTTTGAAAGTGCGATGTCGGTTATCTTACAGGATTTTGCTATAGACTGATTGATGATGAGGTTCTGGATACAGTCGGATTGTGTTCGAATTTGGGTGTTTGTTTCCTTTTCGCATAGGTACCGATTACTCAACTTCGGACATTCTGTCTCCATGTGCACGAATTTTTCTCTATTGGTTGCTATTAGAGGATAGGGTGGAATAATAGATTGGTGGTTTTTGTTAGGTACAATGGATAAGCGGAATAGGTCGAAGGTGTCTTTGGAAATAACGGGGAATTTCAGAACAATTACTATTTGATTCTCCGTGAAATAATAACCTGACTTAATGATATCGTAATATTCTCTAGTCTCTAAATTTAATACATGTTCCTTATCATAAATTTGCCTTAATCTTACTAACATGGACTTAATTATTTTAACACTTAAGGTAGAATGGTGGGTGCTCGATGCACGACTAAATGCTAATATATTTTCTATCCTATTAAGCTCATTGAGCACATCATCGATATTTTCGGTTAAAATTGTTAGGAGTTGGGCAAACTTAGCATATTTGATGAGGCTACTATCTCTATAAGCGGCTCTATCTAATAACTGGATAAGTGTTGAGTTAATTTTGTTTTGATTTTCAATTATCTGGGATATTACACTATTGTGTTGAAACATCCACTCCTTACTAATGCTAATGTGACTATTGAATTCCGATTCGATCCTATCTTGGTTATCCTTTAAAACTTTTATGGCATTATTATATTTCGCGGCATCTAAATAATCTAAATTACCGGTTACGCTTTTGATTACCGAGCCTAAGCCGTCTACTAGACCTCTCTTAGTGCGACTAGGCTCTAAGCTATTTAGTTGTATTAAAACTTTATCTAATTTACTATAAGGATAGTCCATTTGCAATTCGTACAGTAAGTTGGTGTCATTATCAAGTCGGTTCTGGTAGTTTTGTAGCTGTTCCTGTAATAGGGTTACTTTGTCTCTGATGTCGTCAAGTTTAACATACTGAAGAAATGTGTGATAGTGAGTTATAAGAGTCGTTGGTCCAAGTCTAAATGGTAGTAGGCCTGGTCCGTCTTCAAGACATTCAAGTTTTATCTCCTGGGCTTCGATCGTCAGCATGGTCAGTACGTTCAGTAATTTTAGAGTCCTGTAACAATTCGACATTTTTAGGTACACGTTTAAGTCTAGACTTTCCTATCGGGCCGCGTTTCCTAGACGTATAAATGTGTATTGGTAAGTCAGCTAGAACGTGGTCATGGGTGTAACGTGGGGCCAATTTTTGTCGGCTAGCTAGGGGGTTTGAAATGAAAACTTGTTGGTTTGGTTGGTATTCAACTTCTGATTCCCGTGATTTATTCCGATTATTTATTAGTGCCGAACGTTCGGATAAAGAACGCTCGTTAATTATCTCGTACAATATTTTCATTTGATCTCGGTGTGTAAGTATATATTGTTGTAGTAGATGTTTCGTCAAGTCGATGTCGATTGGGTCTCTAGGGTTAAAATGTCCGTTGATAATATCATAGGGCCTGCATTTAGTGAAACTGTGTACAGAACTGTTATATCCCAAGATAGCATAAGGCATTAGGTTTACTACATGCTCGTCTTTCTTTTGTAGTTTAAGGATTCGCAGATGTTCCAGTATAGTCGAATGGAAACGCTCTAAGTTACCGTTATCATTAGGACAGTGAGCTAATGTTTTATGATGGTTAATTTTGTGGAGTTGTACGAACTCAGTAAATAGCTGGTTCGTAAATTCTGTCCCATTGTCGGTGACAATAGTAAGGGGAAGACCATGATGCGTTCAGAAGGTAAGTAAGCTTTGCAAAATACTCAATGCTGTTCCGTCTCTTAAATGATATGCTTGAGCATATTTGGAGAATACATCTATAAATGTGAGATATTTTTCATTATGTACCGTGAACATGTCTATATGGATGATCTCGAAAGGTTTGGTAGCGGGGGGAACGATATTGAATTGTGGTTTTATAGGTTTCCTATCGTATTTAGCCTGACCGCATATGGTGCACTCATTAATGTATTTCGTGATGTGTTCTCTCATTTTAGGCCAATAATATCGTTTGGAAAGGGCCAGAAAACTCTCATTAATACCGCGATGGTTGGTTTTTCCCTCGTGATAGTTCTTTATTATTTCTTGTTGTTGTAGATATTCTCTTACATTTTCTACTTCAACTTTAGTTAAGACAAGATTCATAGACGAGCTTCCGAATTTATCTTGTAGGATTGGAATGACGTCATACATGCAAAGAGGGGGGTTAATTAGTAATCCGGTTTTGACTTTTGGGTTAACGTATTCTTTTATGGCGTTGACTAGGTCTACTTCCATTTCCGGTTGTCTTATCTGTACAACTATTCGAGTATGTGTATCAAAAGGTTTAGTCACTATTGGTCGTCTTTTAATGTCGCCTACAATTGTTAATATTAGCTGTCTGTGGAATTTATTAATAGGTTCGTCGGTGATGGGGATTTCGAGAATCGGATTTTCCTGGCTTGTGTGGGCTGTTTGAGTAGTCGAGCTGCCACTAGGGGCTATTTTTTCTGATGGGTTAGCTAACATAGAACAAGATTCTTCGTTATATATTTCTACCCGGGAAAGAGCATCGGCATTGGTGTTATTTTTTCCTTTTTTGTATATGACGGAAAAATCGTATTGGCTTAATTTTAATCTCCACCTAGTAAGTCGCGAGTTTGGTTCCTTAAGATTCATTACCCACTGAAGGGGTTTATGATCAGTTAAGATTTTAAAAGTACGGCCAAATAGATAGGGTCTAAAGTACTTGGTTGCCCACACAATGGCAAGTAGCTCTTTCTCTATAGTGCTGTAGTTTACTTCGCTCTCATTTAGAGTTCTAGAAGCGTAACATACAGGTTTGTCTGATCCTATGGGTCCCTGAGATAGGATGGCTCCTATCGCTACGTTGGATGCGTCAGTTGTTAAGATAAATTCTTTATTGAAGTCAGGATATTGGAGGATTGGGTCGTTGGTCAAGAGAGTCTTGCATTTTTCGAAGCAGTTAATATAGTCTGTGTCAAGAGTTATTTTTCGTCCTTTTTTTAGACATTGCGTCAGAGGTTTAGTAATTCGAGCAAAGTCTGGGATGAACTTCCGATAATAACCTATAAGGCCTAAAAATTGTTTGATTTCTTTTGCGGTTTTGGGTAGTGGATACTTTTCTATTGCGGATATTTTGCTAGGATTTGGCTTAATGCCATCTTTACTAATTATATGCCCTAAATAAGCGGTTTCTAATTTAAGAAACTCGGACTTACCCATTTGTATTTTAAAATTGGATTCCCGTAGTTTCTGAAATACTTTCTCAAGGTTTACCATGTGTTCTTGCAAAGAAGTGCTGAACACGATAATGTCATCTAAATACACGAGACAAGCTGTATTTTGGAGGTCACGGAGCACGTTATCCATGACACGCTGAAACGTAGATGGTGAATTCTTTAATCCCATGGGCATCCGTAAGAACTTGAAATGCCCATGCTCAACATTGAATGCGGTTTTCGGGATGTCACTAGGGTTCATTTCAACCTGGTAAAATCCACTGGCTAAATCCAAAGTTGTGAAGTATTGACAATTACCTAATTTGTCTAGTACATCTGATATATTCGGGATTGGGTATTTATCGTTAATGGTTTTTTCGTTAAGCTTCCTAAAGTCGACTACGAGTCGCCATTTGGTCTTGCCAGAAGCATCAACCTTTTTAGGAACTATCCAGATGGGAGAGCTCCATGCAGATTCGGATGGACGAATTATACCCTGTTCTAACATTTTATTGATTTGTTGTTTAACTTCGTCTCTATGAATGTGGGGGTACCGATAGCTTTTAGTATATATCCGTATCTCATCAGTGGTTCGGATGCTGTGCTTTATTTTATTAGTAAATGTTAGTTGTTCGCCTTCTATATAAAAAACGTCAGCGTATTTGGCACATAATCGTTCTAAATTAGCGCGTTCTTCGACATTTAGATGGTCGGTGCGTAAACGTGACAATACTTCTTTGTAACGCGGGGTTGGTTGAACGTTATGAGAGGACTCGATGTTATACGTCTCGGCACGTAGTGGGCGGTCTAGGGAGAAAATTATATCATGCGGATTCGGGTTAAATACCTCTATAATACCGCGGTTGTTTGACACCGATGTAAGGCATTCGTTTATGATGCAATTAGAGATGTACTGTTCGCTAACTAAGGCTTCTCCATCATGGACGTTAATAGGTAGTTTTATCAATTTCGATGATTGGGACGGTATCACTTCCTCGTAAAAATTAACATTCCTAGAGTTATACATTAAGATAGGATTGCTAGCTAATCGCGTTACAAGTAGTCTATCCCTTAGATCTATTCTAGCTTCCCATTTCTCTAATAAGTCGAGACCAATCAGGCCATCACGAAGAGAGTTCGATACGCTGGAAATAGTTATAAGATCGAGCACAGGACAAAAAATACCATTCCAGTTTGGAACCGTGTGTATTAAACTACATTTCCGAAAATTATAATAATGAATTCTCTTCGTGATCATCGTAAATGTCCATATGAAAATTATTATACACATCAAGCTGGGTCAGGAGTTGGAGTAATTTATAAGGGTGCACCATACCAACGCGGTCATGGTATTGGGAGCTTCTTAGGGGGGTTATTTAGATCAGTTTTACCTTTACTTTCAAGTGGTGCTCGAGTGATTGGTAAGGAGGCATTAAGCGCTGGAGTAGGACTTTTATCGGATATGGTTCAAGCGCGTCCTATGGAAGCCTCAATAAAAGATCGTCTAAAGCAAGTTAGTACGAATTTAAAACGAAAGGCTGATGAGAAAATTGATCAATTTAACATGACAGGATCTGGGTATAAAACTAAAAGAAAACGATTGACCTCGTTCATTCCACCATTAACTGCTAAAGTGAAAGCTGCGCAAAAACTTGGTCTAAAACCAAAAAATAACAAAGATATATTTTCAAATTAAATATATCTTTCCTTCATAATCATTCTTGCGAGTGCGTTAAGTCAGAATTGGATTTGTTTGCACTACCGTCTACACAAACTAGCATTGAAAATGGATTGTGGATTCATTATAAACCAATTTCATCTCTTGGTGATGATGGACCTATCGAGTTTCAAGTTCCTGGGACAGGCGATGACTAAATAGATTTGTCTCATACATTACTCCACATAAAGGCAAAAGTATTAAATCAAGATTCAACTAACTTGATATCTACTACAATAGTAGCACCTGTAAATAATTGGCTGCATTCACTTTTTAGTCAACTTGATGTTTATTTAAACCAAAAATTTGTATCACCACCTAATAATACCTATGCATATCGAGCATACATGGAAACCCTTTTAAACTATGCTCCTGCTGCTAAACAATCTCATCTTACTTGTAGTCTTTGGTATGATGATACAGCAGGAAAAATGGATTCTACGGATGGTAAAAACATAGGATTTGTTAAAAGACAGGAATTGATTAGTGAAAGTAAGGAAATAGAAATGATTGGTCATCTTCACGGTGACATTTTCAACCAAGATAAATTTTTAATTAATGGTGTTGAAATGAGTGTTTAATTGGTTCGATCGAGAGAGAGCTTTAATTTAATTGCTGGGTCAAACGATGTAAAGTTTAAAGTTTGCATTACGGACGCAACTCTTATTGTTCGACGAGCACGAATTAATCCAAGTGTATTACTCGCACATCAAAAAGTTTTAGCTTCTACCACTGCTAAATATCCTATTACTCGAGCTGAAGTAAAAGTTTTAACAATTCCATCGGGTGTTCAAGGAAAAACTCTTGATAATATATTTTTAAGGCAGGTACCCAAAAGATGTATAATTGGATTTGTGAACAATTCTGCATTTAATGGTTCCTTTACTAAAAATCCATTTAACTTTGAAAACTATGGTATTAATTCTTTCACCTTATATATTGATGGTCAACAAATACCTTCAAAAGCTTTGCAACCATCTTTTAATAATAGTATATTTACATCAGCATATCATACTCTATTCTCGGGAACTGGTATTCACTTTCTTAATGAAGGAAATGGAATCTCTTGTGAACAGTATGCCAAAGGTTACTGTATTACTATATTTTCATCGAAGCTCAATGATTTCTGCAACAACACAGTTATCATGTTAATATCAATTTTTTAACACTTAATCATAAAAGTTAAAAAAGCTAAAGTTATAACCTATTAAAGTCCACTGCTGAACATAGGCCTCCTATCATTTCTGAGAGGGTTTTAGGGCTAGGAAATGTTCGCTGCGATACCTCAATGCGTGTTGGCAAACTTCACATGCCTTCGAAATTTTCTCAGACATGCATTCCTCACGATGTTTTCCTTCACCGCTGAGCACGTGGTAAATCAGCACTTAAAATTGTAATTAACAATTTAATTGGTGCCGGCGGGGATCGAACCCGGGTCGCGTACTGTGAATTTTATATTTTGCGCTAACCATCTGAGCTACCACGGCTTAACCATATACACACACATAATATTTAAATATAATTTGTTAACACTAAATCATACACACGTAAGAAAATAACAGAAAGAAAAGTAAGTTTGTCAATAGAATAAACACTTACATCCATGGCCTTTGATGCGTTGAAGTAATACAAACGTAGTATTGATAGATCCACTGCGGTCAAACGACCATACACTAACTCCATGACTGCAGTTGCTTGGTCTTATATAGTACCAGTGAGTAATAATTCTAATCTAAAGAATTTCTGCAGTAGAGTTGATAGTATCTTTATGCGTCAACAAGCTTACCTTACATTCTGTTGCTTATCTCTACATTCCTACGTCCTTCCTGTCGTGTCTTGTTCAGTGTATTGGTGACTCAAATACGATTTGTATAACACAAAGAATGCAACTTAATATTTAGAAATCACTATAATTGATCACTCCTATATTAGTCATTGAGTAGATTGGTACTGTAATAATCTACTAATAGCAGTAATATTATGGATACACTAGATGTACAACAACATCTGAAAAAGATTCACCCCACTCTAGAAAATAATGTTTATGCTGCCAATAAACTACCCATGTACACCCACGTACCAACGTATATAATATGCAATTTGGATACAGATGATAAACCAGGGTCACATTGGGTAGCTTTATATATCGATACGAATGACGTCGGTCAATATTTTGATTCATTCGGACGGGCACCTGTACGATATCATCTAGAGTTTTTTAAAAGAAATTGTAAAAGATGGAACTGGAATATTGATAGGATTCAGAATGAGTGGACTTCAGTTTGTGGCGAATATTGTTTAATGTATTTGCTATATAAGTTTCAGGGATGTTCAATGCATAGTTTTACGAGTATATTTACAGGGAACACATTGTATAACGATATACTAGTGGATGAGATGTTTCGCTCCTATTTTATAGATAACAAGTAATAAGATTTTGTATTTTATAAATAAAAATTTTAACAAAATTGGGTAATGTGTTTTATTATTGAGTCAGATTAGTGTAGATAGGAACAAAGGAGATACAATTGCATAAGCCGACCCACACGCTGACGAATAATAGATAATGACGGTAGTCAATCAACAATAGATAAGTAGATAAGGACAATGGAGCGCTAATGACGGTTGAGGCTACACCGGATATCAATTAGATAAGAGTTAATTGATCTGCACATCTCCGGAACCGTGCATCCTACGCAAAAATGGACAGATTCGTGATCAGAGCATGCCAAAACCTTTTTTTTTTTTTTGGATTGTGAGTCGACGGACATCGTACTTGTACCCCTTCTGACTCAGTGCGCCAGAACTGGTACAACGTAACTACAAGTGCGCCAGAACTGGTACAACCTAACTACTCTCTGTACCGCTGAAAGAAGTTTCGGTACCCATCTTGCACTCACTTTTTTCATGTGAAGATGTTCATGGATCTCGCGATGAATGATACTCTTAGAGAGCCCAAGCCTTGCTGCAATTTCTCTAATCTTCAAACGGCGGTCACTCAGAACCTCCTCCTCGATAAGAGCAATCGTTTCGGGAGTGAGCACTTCCACAGGTCGACCGTCGTGGCCAAAGTCTTCGACGGTTTCTCTCCCGAGGCGAAACTCTTTCACCCAATTTTTCACTGTGCTATAGGAGGGGGCAGACTCCTTATACACGCCATCCAATCGTTCTTTTATTTGGGCAGGGGATAAACCTTCTTTAAACAGAAACTTTATGACACTTCGATACTCAGTTTTCGACATTTTGAAAAAATACGCGACTCTCGTTATTCAAATGCCTGTTAAACTAAGACTAAACATTTCATGTCGATGCATGTTTCTTATATTAAGTGCACAATAAACGTACTATTTAATGCAATACAACATGTAGCAACATGTCGCGTTGAACTATATCAGGCCAGTTCATTGCGCCAGAAGTGGTACAACGTAACTACTACAGAGACAGGAAAGAGTGCGCTGCGCTTCGGAGTTTTTGGATCTTTGTGGCGAAAAACCAAAGACTGTGATCGAGCGGCTAGTGACTGGTGATGAAACTATGATCTTGTATTATGATCCACAAAGCAAGCACGAGTCAATGGAATGGCGTTATAAGGGTGTAAAGCCCCCTAGGAAGGCAAAGGTGCAACAATCGACTAAAATACTGATGTGTACAATATTTTGGGATTTTCAAGACATCTTGATGGTAGATTTTAAAGAACGTAATACAGTCGTGAACGGCGAATATTATGTTTCTTTAATATATAAATTACGAGACAAGATAAAGGAAAAACGAAGAGGCAAGCCGTCTAAAGGTGTCCTGTTACTCCATGACAACGCCCCTGTTCATACCGCTGGTGTTTCGAAGGATGCAGTTCGTCAATGCGGGTTCACAGAAGTTCAACATCCACCTTACAGTCCAGACATGGCCCCGTTCGACTATTATTTATTTCCAAATTTAAAGCGGGACTTAAGAGGAAGAAAATTTTTAAGCGATGAAGAGTTGCAGGCGGCCGTCTTCAGTCATTTTGAGGATAATAAATGTCATTATTTTTATAAAGGTTTAGAGATTTTGATTCACAGATGTCAGAAGTGTGTTAGTATTCATGGTGATTATATTGAAAAATAAAATTGGTTTCGTTTCATTTCCTTCATTGGTTCATAGTTAAGCCAATTCCAATTTGATATTAATAATTTAAAAGCAGAGTAACAAAAATCAGCAGGTTATAAAAACATTAGAAAATAAGGTAGACTTTTTGGAAAAAAATTTGAGAGCAGCATAACTTGAAATAAAAAATGTACCATTACAGTGTCCTGAAACCCGTGAAACCCTAATAAGCACAATCCAAAAACTTGGCAATATTATTAATCATCCCGTACTAGAACAGGATATTGCAAATATTTTTCGTTTGAAGAGTAAGACGGAATCAGTGTGTACAGTTATTGTGGAATTCTAGTCAGCGGCAGCAAAGCAACTATTTTTGAAGTCAACTAAAATCTATAATAAACAGAACAAGGAAAACCGTCTTAACACAACCCACTTACAAGAAAAAGGACCTAAGCACTTCTTATACGTCTCTGAAGTGCTCACCGCCATGACAAAGCGACTCTACTACCTTGCAAGAGAGTTTATTAAGAGTAGTGAATAAGAGCAATGTTGGACAGCCAACGGTAAGGTGTACATACGCAAAAAAGAAGGGATGCCCAGCCGACTTATCAAGACAGAAGATGATCTAGCACAACTACGAAGACAAAAGTGACTAGACTGCGTTATTTTATATTTAGCAATATTCTCCAAATATATTATAATACTATTCTTGTTACAAGTTTATAAAATTAAATTTAAAAACTATATTAATCACCAACATCATTTCATATACATACAACATTCTACAGAACACACAAATACTACACTAACAAATACATACACACACTACATACAACTAATGTTATTAACTAAGAACACATGTGCTGTGTGCAACACGAGAATATATAAATGCTATAAGCTCTCTTTTTGTACTACTTCTGGCGACGAATTAATTGTCATTATCAATTTAGCTCTATTAAATGTCACATATAAAAATGTAACTAGGAAAAATAAACACCACAATAGTAGATAATATACTAAATAACACATACAACATAGATTCTGTCTCAGTGTCGAATTCATCTACCTGTGACTTAGACAATTGCATCCCACTAAACTTCAACCCTAAGCAATCACTCAAAATACTTAATCAAAATATTAGAAGTATCTCAAAAAATATGATTGATTTTTATACCACACTCGCTAGGACTAAGGTTGATTGGGACATAATCACCTTAACTGAATGTTGGCTTCCCAATACACATAATATCCCTGACCTAACAGGTTATAAATATTTTAAAACTGCTAACAATCTAACACAAAACGAGGGTGTTGTTGTATACGTACATGAAAACCTACAGGTTTCTGTAGAAGAACCCCCATTTATAGATGCAAATTGTCTACAAATAAAAATAAACCAAAATACCATTTTATTAGCAATATATCGACCACCAAGCCATAGAGATGTCACTAACTTCCTGCATTCGCTTAACATAACCTTGACTAATATCACACATTACAAAAATATAATAATAACTGGGGACATAAACATTAACATCCATGACGAATGCCACGACATAAGCAAGCTTAATTACCTAAACTTATTAGCGTCACACGGCCTACTGACTGCACATTCTTTGCCCACTAGACAAAATGCATGTCTTGATCATTTTGTCCTCAAAACTCTATTACCTGCTTCAACATTAGTCGCCCATTCAGCACTAAATAATCATGATACCGTGTTATTATTTCTCGCAAGCAAAATGCCCAAAATAGCGGTTAAAAAACAACGACGCGCATTAACTATGATCAATTGACTGACGACATGAAAATAATCGACTTTGGTGAAGTATATAATACCCAAGATCCTCATGTAGCAGCAGAATTAATGATAAGTCTTATCAAACAGGTGGCCGAAAAAAACACTAAAGTCGTGAAAGTAGCAAACCGTAAAAAAATCGTTAAGCCATGGATAACTCCTGGCTTTTTACGCTGTATTCGACACAGAGATAACTTACACAAAAAATCAAAGAAGTCGCCAGATAACGAAGTCTTAAAAATATCTTTTACTAGGTACAGAAACTATTGTAATAAGTTGTTAAAAAAATTAAACTGGAATATGAAAAAAATGAATTAAAAAAAGCTAATAACAATCCTAAGCAACTCTGGGGAGCAATAAACAACATTACAAACAGAGCGAAAAAGAAAGAGAATTCATCCCATCACTTATTAACTCTATCATCTTCTCCGGAGCTATCTGTTAATTTAGTTAATGATTTTTTCGCTAACGTAGGTAAAAATCTTGCGGAAAAGATGTTGGGTGGACTGACAGAGACAACAAAAAAAGCTTTTAACAACAACTCGCAGTCCATGGTATTGTTAGCAACGGATGAGGACGAGGTTGCAAGGTTAATTATATCTCTCCGTAACGACTGTGCTGTGGGTTGGGATGGAATATCCTCTTAATCTCCTTAAAATGCATATTAATGTAGTTGTCCCACCCCTGAAATATATCTGCAATCTTGCCCTCACAACCGGAAAATTCCCCAAAGCTTTTAAAAAGTCGATTATACACCCGATTTATAGTGGGTGGGGACAGAGATCGTGCCGATAACTATAGAGCTATAGCCGTGCTCTCTGCCTTGTCCAAAATACTTGAACGCATAATGAACAACAGGCACGTAAACTATTTGGAAAAAAATAACTTACTATCGCCCTCACAATATGGTTTTAGGTCAGGCAAATCTACGTCCGATGCGATTCATGACCTCACAAATTATATTGTTACAAACTTGGACAATGGGCAGAAAGTTCTCGGCATTTTTCTAGATCTTTCCAAAGCTTTCGACACAGTTTCTGTACCCATACTTTTACGTAGGATGGAGAGTATGGGAATTAGAGGTACTCAACTGCGACTTTTTGAAGACTACTTGAATGGACGTACTCAGCGCGTTCAGGTGGATAAGTTCGTCAGTGCCGAATGCATAACTACCTATGGAACGCCCCAGGGCAGCGTGCTTTCCCCAACCTTATTTCTTATATATATTAACGAACTGGGTATGCTCACACTTCCTAAAGGGCGAATCATAAGTTTTGCAGATGATACTGTCCTCCTTTTTAGTGCAAGTACATGGCAAGAAGTCTATGCGTACGCCCAGTTAGGCTACAACACTGTCTCAAATTGGCTTCGAAATAACGTTCTGACACTGAACATAGATAAAACATGTTATGTCCCGTTTAGATTAAAAAACAAAACATTAACCACATCATCTCTACCACATACCATCGTAAGTCACTCGTGTTCCAATCCACTCAATAATGCAGACACCTGCACACAACTACGTCAAGCTGACAGAGTAAAATATCTAGGAGTTATTATCGATAGCACTCTACGTTTTCATGAACACATTAATACACTTAATAGCAGGTTGCGTAAATTAATATATGTATTTAAAACTCTGAGAAACGCGGCAGATGATAAACTAAAGAAATCCGTATATTTTGCCTTGGCCCAATCTCTATTAACATATGGTATTACGTCCTGGGGCGGTGCTCCAAAATCAATAATGCTCCAATTGGAGAGAACGCAGAGAGCCATCTTAAAGGTCTCTTTTTCGCTGCCGTATCACTATCCTACAGAGCTCCTATATAAAGAGTTGAAAATACTAACTGTGCGGCAACTTTTTATACAAAGAACCTTACTGAAACAACATGCTCTATTAAAATACAATCCCTCACTCTCTCGAGGGAAAAGGCGTTTTAACCCCGTGGACCGCACTCATATAACTCTATCCACCAAACTATCTAAACGTTTCTTTTGTCACCTCGGAGGTTTTCTATACAATAAAATCAATAAAATTATCCCTATATTTAACGTCAATAAGACTACATGCAAAAATAAAATAACTATCTGGCTACAAGAATTAAATTATGATAACACTGAAAAGCTACTCACTAATCCTAACTAATTACTATCCGTACTAAAGTTAAATACTAACCCAATCCTAAATTTAATTTCTATCCCAGTAACTACTATATTACTAACAAACAAAAGAACGCACACACACTCACACGCACACAAACAAACTCTATCTCACACACACACACACACCCACACACGCACACGCGCACGCACTCACACACACACACACACACACACACACACACACACACACAGACTAATACTAGCACCTACTACTATATACTACTATACTATACTACCTACTATATATTAAATACTAGTTAAGTAAACGAAGGTACATTATGTAAATTACAAATATGGTACATGTACATGGTAAAAGTATTGTAATAATAACCATAGGGCGGAGACCTGGTGGCCTGAAATACAGGCGTAAAGCCTAGCTTAGGCACCAGTCTCCCACAGCATAACATTAAGGTGTAATATTCTAATATTATGTACAATAATTCTGTAATATTGTGGTGAGAAAATAAATCATTTATCATTATTATTATTAATTCATTATGGGACCGCCTACGTATGTCGCAAAAATTTCAAAAGAATTATCTATTCTCCTTCTCTATCAACATCAGCCCGTAAAAGCCTACTGCAAGACGTGAAACGTAAAGGGCTATAAAGCCTTGTACGGACTAAGCGTTCCAGTATACACGTAAACTAGTTATGTTGAACACGCGTGCATATCAATACGCGTACAGGGCTTTTTTATGCATTGCGACATTATGAAAGCGTGATAACAAGTCGCAAGTCAACCAGTCATTATCGTCGTGTACCACTGCGGCACTTCTCATTGTGCAACCGAAAACCGACTGGCGACAATTTGACAAGCGTGCTCAAATCATATACGCGTAGCTGCACGTACGGACTAGCGTTCCTCCGTAAGCGTAACCGACTACGCATAAATTGGAACGCTTAGTCCGTACAAGGCTTAATTGTCACGGTTGGCAGACAGATTGGTGATCGCAATGCAAGACGTCTCACACTTTTGACGTTGCTGTCCGTAGTTAGCTTAGATATTTGTCTGTTTCTTACGTTACTGATTTGGTTATAGCGCAATATATCAAAAGCCATTAGATTTGTTTGGCGTTTCCCATAGTTGCGTATACACCATAGAGGAGTGATGGATTCATTTACACTGCTACTATTACACTGCAAATCAAGAAAATTCACTCATTAACTCTTTAGTAACTCATGGGCCATTTAAATAATAGTCATCACAGTACTTAATTTTTTTTATAGGATAGGGTGACAAAGGAACACACCATCCACCTGCGGTGGTAAGTGCATACTGTGGCTCACTGATATCTTCATCTATCCTCGGTTAACTTCAGAACAGTTCAGATTCACCTTCGATAGTCTTGACACTGACTTTTAGCAACATCTGTGAAAATTAATTTATTCCCTTTGGTCGATTTCTTGGTTAAAAAGTCGGTTTATTTATTTATTACGTATTTAATAAATAATTAGAGCATAATGTGCTTTTACAAGTTCTAGGTCCTTTTTATCATTTTAGAAATCAACATCAAAGCTTCAGTTATAAAAGGAAATAATCCGAATATAATTAGCGCAATTAGCGACCGAAGTACGTTGCTCGAATTCAATGACCATGTACATATTTTATCAATGAAAAACTAATTTGAAAATATTTGTTTTTCCCTTCTTAAATGAAAGTTTAGTTTTTTCTCCTCTCTTTTCCATAGATGAAAGGAAAAGTTAATTGTAACTTATCATTGAATTGACGTGTTCAAAATGTTATGTAATATAAGTAATCATTTGCACTTTTTCTATAGAGTTCTGAGTTCTTTACTCAGAACACTTTTTATACTGGTTGTCCCGGAACGAATGCATCTGAATGATGGAAATCAGCAGACAGTCCACCTGGTGGTAAGTGGATACTGTGGCGCATATACATCTACATCTATCCTGGGTTAAGCATAGAATGTTATATACAGAGTGTTTTCACTAAGACGGGGGAAAGGGTCTCTAGTTTTGTACATTCACCACACTGTTATTTACGCTGGTATTCTGATAGATAGTATTGATGGTAAATGTGCTGGCTTTTTTTTCCTTAATAGCTTTAATTTTTCCATTCACTTTCGACAGTCTTGGCACCGACGTTTGACATCTATTAAAACATAAATTATTTCATTAGGGAATAAAACGCTTTCTTACCAATTTAGAAACCAACATCAAAGCTACAGCTAAAAATGGAAATAAATCGAATATAATTAGCGCTATGTCGTACCCGCTGTTATTATAAGAGGCGACAGAGGGAAACTGAAATAGGAAACGGGCAGCAGCATCTCCCTGATCACAACACAAAGTAATAAAAAACTTTGCTTGCGAACCAGCCTGCCAAGCGTGGCAACTATGGCAAAATCTCTAATTAGAATTAGAATTGTTAGTTACATTGACTTTATATCAGATTTATTCATCATCATCATCATTACAGCCCTTTACAAGTCCAGTGCTGAACATAGGCCTCCCCCAAGGTATGCTACAAAGCACGGTCCTGAGCTACCTGCATCCATCGACTTCCTGCATGTCTTACCAGGTCGTCACTCCATCTAGTGGGGGGTCGCCCTACACTTCGTACCGTTTCTACCGTTACGAGGCTGCCACTCGAGAACCTTTTTTCCACACGGTTGTCGGTTCTTCGAGCTATATGGCCGGCCCATTGCCACTTCAGCTTACTAATCCGTTGGGCTATGTCGGTCACTCTGGTTCTACTGCGGATATCCTCATTTCTAAGTTTATCACGCAGAGAAACTCCGAGCATTACCCTCTCCATAGCTCGCTGAGCGACTTTGAGCGTCCTCATACGGCCAGCAGTGAAGGACCACGTCACAGTTCCATATGTCATCACTGGCAACACGCACTGGTTGTACAACTTAGTTTTCAGGTTTTGAGGTATACCTGACGAGAAGATGCGTTGTAATTTCCCGAACGCTGCACAGCCTAGTTGAATCCGTCGATTGACCTCTCGGTCGAAGTTGGACTTACCTAGCCGGACTATTTGTCCCAGGTAAACGTACTCGTCAACAACTTCGAGCTTAGTGCTCCCAACAACTACCGGCATAGGTGTGACATGGACATTAAACATGATCTTTGTTTTGTCCATGTTCATCTTAAGACCTATCCGTTGGGAGGCACTATTGAGGTCATTGAGCATAGTGCTTAAGTCCTCCAGCGATTCTGCCATAAGGACTATATCGTCAGCAAATCGAAGGTGAGTGATGTACTCGCTATTGATGTTAATACCGTATCCTTTCCAGTCCAGTATCTTGAAAACGTCTTCCAATGCAGCGGTGAAGAGTTTCGGGGAAATAACGTCACCCTGTCTTACACCTCTCTGCAGTTGGATATGTTTCGTACTCTGGTTCTGTACTCGGAAAGCCATCGTAGCCCTACTGTACAAACAATTCAGCACTTCGATATACCGACAGTCAACTTGGCACCGCTGAAGAGACTGTAGCACCGAACAAATTTCGACGGAATCAAAGGCTTTCTCATAGTCCACATACGTCAGGTAAAGTGGCAGATTGTACTCTTCGGACTTCTGTTTTATTACTAATGCATATTATTTACCATCATCGTCATCGGGATATGAGTCCATGCCGTTGCAAGGAGAATTTACCCTAAACGCCACGTTTTGCAGCAAAGTGATCGCTGCACTAGACGTCTTGCATTTTGACGCTGCTCCTTGTCTGACCGGTCTGGACCTTTAACGTCTGTCGCTTCAACAAGATATTTATACCGTTATTTCTCAAAAATCTTTTTGGCATTTCCCGCATATCACCTCCGACGACGCACATAGGACGAAATGGAGTCGTTTATTCTCATAAATCTCCATTACACCTGATAATAATCATAAAAAGCGACTCTATTATAAATTGACACTCGCTTTGTAATAATATGAGAGACTACACTATGACAGTTATAATTAAAACCTCCAATATTTTTACAATATTTTTAAAATTTGTAGCTCTCACAAAATGAAAAAACTAAAATTGTAACCTTTTTGCGAACTTAACCTTTGTTAAACAAGCAGCGACAAGAAAACTTTGTCTATTACGCCAACAGAAATAAGGAGGGGAACTTAAAGTTTTCTTAATCTGACGTAAGGTATTGAATTACATCTTTCCTTGTACAAAGAACGGGATCAACTTTGTTCATATATTCTAATGGTTTCCAATGTATGTACATAAATTGCTCTTAACCTTCTTTTTATAAAATAGTTTGTAAATTATGAAAGAAAATACGGTTTCCATCGGAGTCGCTCATCTCGTGATATTTTAGCTTACCTAACTTATAGATGAGCGGAAGCGGTAGAGTCATAGAGGGAGGGAGGCCTAGGCGGATAATTTGGACTGCGAAGGCATTTCAGCACACAAGCAAGCACAGACGCACACGCACAAACGCACACACGCACACGCACACGCACACGCACGCACACGCACGCATGCATACACACACTTTGTTTATTTATTTTTTATTTTTCTTGATCTATGTTTAGAGTCTGCATTGTGCACGGAATGTAAGATAACTGAATGGGAGGGGAAACTGCCTCCTAACATACAGGGTAACCTAGTTTAGGAGTCTATGAATTGTATATTAATTTCTGTGTTCAATAAAGAATTATTATTATTATTATTTGATCGGAAATTTTTATGGGCATCTTACATGATGACCTCAAAAAAAATAGTTTTCTGAAAATCTAATCCTTATTATAATTGAGGATTCTAATCTCACAATCTATATTTTGGCAAACGCATTTTATTTATGCCAACTTTCCATCATCTACATAAAATTTGTCACTTTTCTGATGGAGGTGGCGTCGTTTGGGATTCGGGAAGGGGGGGGGGGTAGTAATGGCTGCCACATGCGTCATACATGTGAACAGTTGCTGCTAGTTGGTCTGCTCGTGTTCCCTTTTTGATTTTTCACAGACCTGAAATTCTAAATTACCGTCTATATTCTAGGATATATGATATGGAATAATGTTTTAATATAATCTTAAAAATTTACAAAAAAAAATTAGGATACCTTCAAAGTTCTTCTTTGGTCAAAGAACCAGATTTCGAAACGGTAGAAGATTTGAAAGAAAGTTTCTTATGTTAATATAACAAATATATTTCCATTAAGAGGGGTGATGCAAAAGTAATGATAATCGTTTACTTTAGCTCCGCATAGAAATCCAAAATAAAATTTTTTTTTGCTTGCTTATATACTCAATACGTCAGCCTAAAAAAATCATATAAATAGATCACGATTTCCGGGAGATACATTCATTTGAATACGAACTGTCAAAGAGATAACATCAACATTTAGAAAAACGAAATTAGAGCTGTCATCAAGTACCTCTGTTTGAAAAAAATGTCTTCAAAAGACATACACAGTGACTTAGTGGAAACATTGGGGGACTTTGCTCCTCCATATTCTACAGTTGCACGCTGGGCCAAGGAGTTTAAACTGGGCAGAACATCCACTGAAGATGAACATCGCGAAAGACGCCCATCCACGTCCCTCACTGAAGACAACGTGAAAAAAGTCGAAGATGTTGTGTTGGCAGATCGAAGAGTGACCATCAGGCATGTAGCTGAGGTCACAGGGATCTCATATGGCAGCGTTCAAAGAATCCTTGCGAACGAGTTGCATATAAAAAGGTCTCTGTGCGTTGGGTAGCCAGAATGTTAACCGACGAGCAAAAGAAAAATCGAGTTAACATTTCGAGGGTCACTCTCGAAAAGTTCCAAGCAGATCAAGAAAATTGTTTGTTCCGTATTGTGACTACGGACGAGACCTGGATCCACCATTTTGATCCTGAAACGTGACGAAACAACAATCGATGACTTGGAAGCGAGCCTCCTCACCGACGCCAAAGAAATTTAAAGTTTCAAGTTCGGCGGGAAAGGTTATGGCATCTGTTTTTTGGGACGCTCAAGGCATAATTATGGTGGAATATTTGGAAAAGGGAGCCACTATTACGGGCTCTTACTATGCAGACCAAATAAGAAGATTACGGGAGGCCATTAAGGAAAAAGACGCGGCAAACTGCGAGCTGGAGTGCTGTTTCACCAAAACAACGCACCGGCTCACAAAGCCGCAGTTGCAATGGCTGCCATTCAAGAAACGGGATTCGAACTGCTCGAACACCCTCCCTATTCGCCAGATCTAGCTCCTAGTGACTTCTACCTTTTTCCTCGGCTCAAGGAACGCCTCCGAGGCAACAAATTCGAAGACGATAGCGAAGTAATGGCCGCTGTTGAAGCGTTTTGGGAGGGTCAAGACAAAGAATTTTTTTCAAAGGGAATCCTGGGTTTAGAAAAAAGATAGACTAAATGTATTGATTTGTTAGGAGACTGTGTAGAAAAATAAATTATTATTTTAACTTTAATTACCGTGTTTTATTTTCATTATCATTACTTTTAAATCACCCTTCGTATATTTGAATTTCATGTGAAAAATCATTGTTACGTGCAGACTGATAACATAATTAAGTGTGCCATTTTTCTAATTTTGGCACGAAATACTAAAAAATAATAAAACGCAACTGCATAGCAATATGGCGATATATTAAAATAAACGTATGCGGTACCTGTGTGATTCAATACGTCACGGTATTAACTGACTTGTAGATTTCTTTTCACAGCGGACGAATTACGCCTTAACCAGACACGTGGAAAATTAGCTCATTTTGTGGAGAAATATGGTGACATATTATATTCAAACTTTGTATGATTTCGTGTTCAACGAGGTAATGTAATTTAATACATTTACGCATAGATATTATATTTTTGGAGTAGTTTTGAATTATATGCAGCAAAATTGATATCTTTCAATCAACTACTAACATAAAATTCGTCATCTATCTGCAGGAGGCGGTGTCGTTTGACGTTTCGTCCATTTTTCTTTAATATGCTCGGGGGTGGTGGGCTGTAGGCTGCCACATACGTCATACTAGTGAGCAGGTGCTGCTGGTGGGGTTGCTGTGCTCAGTCTACCATTCACTGGGATGCTGAGTTACCTATATTTAACAATATATATTTTAGAATATTATATTTTATGTAATGATATTGTAATATAATCTTAAAAAAATATAAAAAGAGGGACATCAGACGTTTTCGGTCAAGGAACCGGATTTCAAAACAGATTGACATGATTTCTTTATTTGTTAAATTAAAAAAAAATACATTTGATAAAATGAAGTTTTATTTTCTTACATTTATGCAAAAAGCATATTTCATAGTAAAGATCCCTTTTACAGACAGACAGATTATTCCATTTCCATTCCGTTTCATTTTGACAATTTTAGCACGAAATACAAAAAAGCGTTGCTATACCTTTTAATCTAAAAAATTTTTTAAGTAAATATATATAGCAATATAGCGTGAGATACAAGCACACGGGTGTTTCAATACGTCATGTTATTAACTGACTTGTAGATTTATTTTCACAGCGGGTGAATTACACCTCAACCAGACACGTGGAAAATTAGCTCATTTTGTGTAGAAATATGGTGACATATTATTATATTCAAATATTTTGTGATTTCGAGACGAGATAGCACAATTTATTACATTTAGGCATAGATATTATTTTTTGATATAGAGTCACGCTGCAGTGTATTATATGCAGCAAAAATAATTCAACTCGGCTAATAAATGCCAATGTGTAATAGCAGCACAATGCCGTTGTAGCTTTACAGTGCTTCATAGTGCTGTATGAGTGCTGTTCAGTAAGTAAGGAGAACTGTAAACTTTTTTTACTGACAACAAGGCCTGTAATCTTACTTAGGTACCCATGGTTCACAATGTCTTTTTATCATAAGGTGAACTGAGTTCTCGTTTATTAGGCGTATAGCTTGGCTTTGTTTTCGGATTCAAAAACAGTCTTTTTTTTACAAATTAGTTGTGTTTTTGTAAAAATTATAAACGTTCATGTTCGTGCTTTGATCGTTTTCATATATCTGAAACTGCATCTCATTACCCGGTGTTAGGTAAGCTAAAAGTAGTTTCAAAACTTTTACCGGCTTAAAAATTTCTGTTCTGTAATCCTCCTATAATTGGCTTTATCATTTAAATATAAATCCCATTAACTTTTCAAAATTATAGGAATTATTAAATTAATAGGCATAAAATATGCGACTAGTGTTACATTTATAGTCACCATCATCATTAACATTATAGCCTTTCACCAGGCCACTGTTGAACGAGGTCTCCGCTAAGTAATGCCATAAACACGGTCCCAAGCATCCTGCATTCAATTTATAATAGTCGATCACTTTTTTATTTTTTAATATTTACAAGAGTTATTTAATTAATTTTTATTATCTACAGGAGAAAATGATGTATACAAAATAAAACAGAGTTTACTTTTTCAAAATTAAATGTATTATTTAACCTAAGTCATTTTCGGATTGTATGTGGATTTGTATATGAGTGATTAATTTATGTAACGTCTTACGTATATATCGTGGATGACGTGCACAGACATATGACTAAGATTTAATTAATAATATAAACTGTGCAAGTATATTTCGAAATTACTCAAAATTGTTTAAAATTCTATGACACAATTTCTAAAAATAGTTGACGATAATCAGCTTTATTTTTTCCTCGTATTACATTCTACAAGCTCTCAAAAAACTGACTAACTAACTGCCTTTATTTTAATGTATTACATATTTGTGTAATAAAACGTTCTTTCTATAATTGGCACTGCACTTATTTTAAGATTGACCATTTTCTTTCACATCTTCGTGATGGAGTAGTATTAAACTTTCGCTTGCTGTAGGTGTCTCCAGTAACGGCAAGTTCTCAACTTCACCTGAGAAAGTAAATTAATTAACATTATACATTTAAGACTTTTAAATTTATTTAAGCATTTCTTAAAACATTCAATTTTACTTCACTAAATACTAACTACCCAGCAGCAACAGCGAATCAAATTTGATGTTAAATTAAAGTATAGCACAGACTTGTCATTGTTAGTCAACTTGGGGCATTTTCCAAACCTCAAAAGGTATCGATACTTGACTATGTCACATATATATGTCTCGTTGAACTTGTCATTAAACAATTAATTCGTAACCTGTGTCTTGTATTCCTGACAAATGATTAACAACCGTACTGGGCGTGAATACGCAACATGAGTACTAGAATCCACTACCCTACACCATCCCGTAGGCAACGTACGAGGCAACGGGAGGAAATTGAAATAAAAAATGGGCAGCAGCATGTTACTGACAACGGCTTAGTATTAATAATTAAAAATACTGCGGCTTCCAACTTGCTTTTCTGGCTTGGCAACTTTGGCAAAAATCCCCATATGAGTTACTTTATGGAAAGGTCTATGTTTAGTAGTGAACTTTGGATGAGCTGTAATGAATAAAATAATGAGCATATTGATTGGGTTTAGCCTGTCTATATTACCTGTATAATCGAGTGCACTTAAATGGATTTTAATGCCATGTGTAGAAAAGTCCGTACCATTATGACATATCGTATACAACATTTTCTGAAATAATCGGTGATGAGACTGCAAGGCTGCAAAGAGATCTTAATCTGGAAAATCGCGAAGTACGCAACTTCGTGAAGAAATCGTTTGAGTCATTCTACACAGATATTATGGGAATATATTATGGGAATGATATTATGGGAATATCCTAAACCACATAACAATATCATTGAAACATATCCATTCGAGAGATCGTGTTAAGAATGAATCAACTCTACGGAAAGTTCTAATTATTATTATTTATCTTTCTTTTCTTTTTATGTTATAGTTCTAATTATATATTTTATCATTATAATTATAGTGACATTAAGACTAACAACCTTCGACGCATGTCAAGCTTAGACATGTTATTTCCGGTTGTTCAGGTTTCGGTTTAATTGCAGGTTGAAAGCAGATATGGTATTTGGCGGCTGACGCTTATTCTTTTATTTTTAAACACACAATTTTCGTAACAAATGAATATAAAAAAATGAATGCTTTATCAGCATAACATTTTCACGGTATGTAACCTATTAAACAATTAGATTGTAAACTGTCACACTTACCAATTCTTATTGTAAAATTAATCGATTCACTTTCATCCAACATTGAAAAAACGTTTTCCACTGGAATGTAAACATTTTGTGTGTGCTCTAAGAAATCTGCATCTCTTTCACACTTGCATGGTCGCCTAAAATTAAGATATTATATCACTTTTATCTACAAAATATACTTCTCAATACCAATTTAAGATACGTTTCCAAGGCCATTAGGACATTAGCCGTTAATTTGGACATAGCGAAGGTCTTTGATCGGGTTTGGCACAAAGCGTTTATTTCGAAACTCCCTTTCTATGGGCTGCCCTAGAAATTGTGCATTTGGATCACCAGTTTATTTACTGATTGGAGCATCCAGGTCGTAGTAGATGGCACATGCTCTGATTACAAGCCTTTTAACGCTGGTGTTCCACAAGGCTGCGTGCTCACTAACGCTGTTTCTTCTGCATATCAATGATACGTAACTTGCAAACCGGTAACATTCATTGCTATGCGGACAACAACACTAGGGATGCTTTATACAATGGCGTACCAATATTTCTCGGAAAAACGTGTCCGAGCACCGAAACAAAATTGTATCAGAAGTTGAGAATTTGTTGTACAAAGTATTGGATTGGGGCAACTAATTCTAGTCCAGTTCAATCCCCAGAAGACACAAGTTTTCGCGTTTACCGGTAAAAAGAACCCTTTGTCGTATCCCCTCAGTTTCAAGGCACTCCCCTTGTTGCCTCAGCCATTATCGGAATCCTCGGCGTCGACATATCGAGTGACGTGCAGTTTCGTGGTCACTTGAAATGGAAGGCCAAATTGGTCTCCGAAAAGCTTGGCTTGCTAAGCAGAGTGGCACAGTATTTCATGCCGGCACACCGCTTGCAACTTTACAAGGCGCAGGTTCGGCCTCACATGGAATACTGTTCTCATCTCTGGACCGGTGCACTCCAGTACTAGCTACTTTCACTCGACCGCATCCAGCGCAGAGCGGTTCAAACCATTGACGACCGAATGTTTTCTGATTTCTCAATTCATTGGCACTGCGAAGGGATGTTGCATCCCTTTACATTTTCTATCGCAGCTTTTTTGTATATGAGAGGGACCAACGAGCATATGGCTCACCTGATGGTAAGTAATAACCACCGCCCATGAACAAATGGAACACCAGGGGAATTGCAAATGCGTTGCCCGAACTTTTAAAAAGGAGTGGGCTCTTTTCTTGAAGGTCCCTTAGTCGTATCAATCCGGAAAAATCTCTTGTGGTAGTCAATTCCATAAAGAAGTTGTACGAAGAAGAAAATTTCTTTTAAATCGCAAAATGGCGGACCATCAGTCATCCAGATGGTATGGATGGTATCGCGAGTTTTGTTGCGATGTGCGATGGTGACATTGTGTAGCTTGAATTTGTCCGAACACTCCTCGTGGTGAATGCGATGAAATACGCAAAGAGATGCAACGTCTCTTCGCAGTGCAAGTGAGTCAAGCCGATTGGAAAGAGCTCCAACGAGCAACCACGGGGAGTGCTCTGAGGAATTGTTAGGATTAATTTCATCCACCAAATTTCACGAACGCACACCGCGTCAAAACTCATGATACAATCCACAATACCTGAATGCTTGGCGGTTCACCACTGTGCGTTTACTGGAAGTTTTCTTACTTATAAAACATCTCTATGGAATAGTTTACCACCGGCGATTTTTTGATCTATACGACTTAGTGACCTTCAAGAAAAGAGTATACTCTTTTCTAAAACGTCGGCAACGTACCTGCAATTCCCCTGTTGCAGTTGTTCATGGGAGGCGGCAGTCACTTACCATCAGATAAGCCACATGCTCGTTTTCCTACTCTTCTATAAGAAATAGCTTACGCACTTACTTAAATTGATGTACGTGAGCCTTTTATTTCCGAAGGAATTTGAAGAGGAAAATCAAATTAATATCTAAAAAACTTGGTACGCTTAGTTAGCAATCGGACCGTATTATATTCCGACACAATGCTTGCAACTTTAAAAGACGCAAGTTCGGCCTCATATGAAATACTGTTCTCATCTCTGGGCCGGTTTACTACAATACCAGCTCCCTTTACTTAACTGCGCAACTGAAGAGCGAACACTGTTAAGGTTAATGATAGCAAAGTAAGTACCTATTTTTATAATAAACAAAAATACGTTATATAACTTCAGTTCATGTCGTCCGCGAGCTAAATAATTTAGCTATTAAATGGATATTCTATATATTTCTTCAAGACTTTTTTGTTTCTTTAGCCTAAATACCTAGGTCTCGAAGCATATGGTATTTCAAAACTCTTACTTTATATTGTACGTAAGATTTTTGAAATAAAATATCTTGAATTCCAGTCAACGGGATAATTTCTGTTCGCCACTTTAATAGTAAGAGAAAAAATTGTGAAGTCAATTTTCACCGTTCATAATTCCTTTAGTTGCTTTAAAAAAAGCTTTTATGTGAATAATACATTAATAAATTATTCTCTCTACATTCCTTAAGAGTTTTTTTTATTTTTTTACTTTTGTGTATAGTTAGCACCGATGCCCTTGTATTAATGACAATACTTTCTATCCTCAGTTTATGGGATTTGCGTTTAGAATAATTGGATGAGATACCCTATAAGTCGATTGCCAGAGTCTAGTTTGTCAGTTGCATAACGCAACAACGAATGCACATTGCAACTGACGGGTTACGATTATTTAGAGTAAATATATAAAATTTTCCCGTTATCATGCTTACGCTAAATAAAAAAGTAATATTCCTGTAATATGTACCTGTAAACAATTCTCTTACTCGGCAAGTTTGGTAAAAATATGTCAACTTCAAAATAAAACTTCTCCGCATTATCGTCATTGACGAGTACAGTCCACATCATCCTTCCTGTAATTAAAAATATAAATTTTAAGTTGAAAAACGCACTGTAATCACAGTTACAGTGCAAGACTTTATCTATAATAAAATAAATAAAGTCTTGTACTGTAATGGCAAATCCATCTCACAAGCTTAGGGTATTTGGCAAACTTCCCAAGCAGTCCACATGGAAAAATGTATAGCGTCAAAAAGCTGATATACATGAAGTCAAAGCGAATATATCTTTTTTATAGAATATCTGCATAGTTTTTATAAAATGAAATGATAAACGAACTTACAGTTCATTTGTCACCGCATTACAGTTACTACATTGTACGAGACTATTTGAAACTTTAACCATAGAAAGTTACAGTTGTGTTATCACCTCTGAGGACTAAGTACTATTATACTGCAGAGCCTATTACTACTACGTACTATTACTACTAAGTACTATTATACCTTCAGACTGGAAAACAAAAATGCAGGCACTGCTATCTGGCTGCAGAAAAGCGACTGGATAATAAATAATCTTTAAACTTTATATCGATTTTAGGATTATTATGTATTGCGATAAATAAGAAGCAAAGGGAGGTGGATTATGTCGAATTTCACCGGACTAAAACCCCATGGAGGTCAACTACTGTACATTGCATTATCTCAAAACTCCTTCATCTCGAGCGTGATATTGATTAGTATTAGTAGTCAAGATCACGCTTGTAATAATAAATGGAACTCGTAAGTGCTTGCGTGCTAGATACTTCATTATTCATTATCAACACGGTGAATAATATATTATCTTCTAGGCCAAAATAGGTGCCATCGAGTCCTTAATTGTGATGTTAAGTGAAATGCTTAAGGGATATCATCAGTCCATAAATGCAGTGTATTGTGGGGAGTTTCATAGTTTTTTTTTATAAGAACCGTCAAATTAGCACATTTTTCATATGAAACAATTACTATAATAAAAATATCATCATCATCATCTTATCAGCCTGTCATATCAATGCTTAACGTGGGCTTTCCTCAAGATTGCGTCATATTTGTTATTAGAAAGACACTGTTGCCCAGCTTCTGGTTTGTTTCCCAATGTGGCGTTTTACGACGCCCACAGGATGACATTGAGTAGTGAAACTACACGGTGACAATTGACTACAAAATAATAAAAACATGAAAATTTGAGGAAATAAGTATTATGATCATAAACAGTAAATGAAAATAAACCAAATATTCCTTCAATTTTAAAACTATTTCGCACTTGGCAAATATACGTGGTTTTCTAGTGAATTACGTTAGATTTTTTTAGAATATGGGTAACAAAATAGCACTCAATCAGTTTTTATACCCATTTAATTTATACCCAATTAAGAATCAAAATTCTGATTTTTTGTCACCCCTAAAGCTAAGATGGAATGCCTCGTTTCCAGTAAAAAGGGTCTCCGGTTCTCTACTCTCACCATACGAAAAACAGCAGTATTATTATAAGCTGCTATTTTACAATGATATTTTGTGGGAAAGTTCGTACTCCAAATCCTAAGAATGTATCGATACTGATTTATTCTAAGCATTCGCAAATAAAAATGTTAAACAACTACTAATCCATTGAACAACTGAGCTTAAATATCGAATACGTATTGTATCACTTGTAGCGAAACGGGCAATGCCCACTTTCATCTGCTACATTTAAATTTACATTTCGCGTATTTGTTCCAACTAAACGGGAACTTGGGACTATATCGGTTAAGCTGGCAACGTAAGCTTATTTTTAGTACACACTTGCGAACTTAGTTATACTATCGCTAAAAATGTGTTAAGCTATCAAGGCATCTATTAAGGTAACACGGTGAGGTTTATTACATACCAGAACGAAGAGCTTATATTAAATTATTTTTTCGTTGAAAACTTCCATCTAGTAAAAGGATTTATCATCTAGAAAACCTGTACGTATTTATAGTACTTGTGCAATATAAGATGGAAATAGGCTTTGTTGTAAATTCGTTAAAGTGTTAGAAACATATAGATTCACAATAAATTGGTGTCAGATCGGAGAGTCGAATAGGCATTGCAAAGTGAGAAGCTACCTAATTAGTTTAGTAGGCTAACCCCACTTATCACTATATTATTACCACATACTTATTTATCATCGCTTTATTCTGCATATATTTTGATAATTGTTTTACGGAAGCTAGTAACATACACAATAATGATATGTTATTAGAGGCTTCAAAGCCAGTGGAAATGTTAACGCATCTGTGTCCTTCTTTACTTAAAGCCACCTGCTTGTGCGTCCATGGAACGCCGGTAGGTCACTTATCCAGTAACCTGATATGTCAAACTTCAGTATTGAAATAAAAGAAAATTACCTCCTCTTTTGTCGTAGACTTGATAAACGTTGAAAATTCTGTCAAAACACTTCAACAAGAAATAGTTAAGAACTGGTTCTGTTCTTTTAGCATCCCACGTGTCTTTCACTGTCATGAATGGTAATTCTGTTACTTTCTGTTTGTGAGCTTCAAAACAGTGGTCCATCCAATCGCCAGCTCGTCCTTCCCACGAACAATCACCTAAAATATATTTAATAAGAATAAATAACAATAACTTTATTCATATATGTATATAAATTAAGAAAAATTTGATTAATAATTTTTTTTTCGAAAGTTAATATTTTAATTTCATGATTTTTTCACCTTTATTTCTTAAGTGCATATATTTTATTCCTTCGTTTGTCGATATAGTAAATCAGCATATAATCGTTATTAGACTCAATAGTTTAGACTCTAACATAATACTAAATAGTAGATTTTCGGTAGGTAGTAGTAGGCTTTCGTTAATTGTAATTATTCTTGTCTTATTAACTATCCTACACCTTCTTTAGATAAGTAATGATTTTTTAGAATTTAGGTTAGGGTTAGAGTTGTAAATGTTCTCCTGGCCTTCCCAGGATTCTTCACCATTGATTCTATTTGACTAGCTGTATGTACCATCACGTGGAATGTGTCTCTTGTCGGTGCTAGACAAAACTCAAAACTTTTTAATTAGATACTTTTATACTTCTTACTTATTACCAGTTCAATTTCATATAACTGCCTGCCTTACCGTATACTCGTGCCATAAAACAGTTGATGATTCGAAACTGACATTGAGCAATATGTTTCTCAAATACAGGCAGATTTACATGCTTTGGACATCCTTTGTTGGTGCATGGAAACAAGACCTTATTTGCCAAAGACTCCAGCACAATGGGCCGGATAAGGGAAAACTCTTTCTGCAAAAATTATCACAGGTTATAGCTTTTATTTACTGCTGACGATACTTGTCTCATCACACAACCATTATGATGGATATGATTGGGTTTGAATGAAAGAATTAAAACATTCGAATGATTTCTTTGGATGATAGGATGACAAACGAACACACAGTCTACGTGATGTTAAGTGGTTGCTGTGGCCTATAGACATCTTATCTTCGATTAATAATCAAAATGCAGATGCGTAGTTACCCCTGAGGACTAATACATGATGCCTCGTTTTCAGTAAAAGGGGTCTCCGGTTCTCTACACTAACTATACGAAAGACAGCAACATTGAGCTGCTATTATACGATGGTATGGTGTGAAAGCGTGGCCCTACCGCGGTCGAGCCATCCCATTTGTGCTACAAATATAATAGAGTTGCAGCGTGGTTCTACCACGAAACAACATCGTTTGATTTTAGTAGTGTCAAAAATAATTCATCAAATCAAAAACAAAATACGAAATGCATAATAAATGAATTTAATTTTACTGATATTTAATCGAGATTAATTTTATCTTTTAATTACCGTCGTTTGGGGTGCTTTACATTGCACATGTTCACGGGATGGGTGACAGAGATTTTTGACGCCCTGATGTTATAGTTAAGCCGTCTACCTTCAGCTTTTTTATGTTTCAAGAAAATTCTAGCATAAATAAGTAAGTCCATCAGTTCGCAATGCAGTGGCAACAATATATATGACCTGATTTACACCTGTGGTTTTTTTAAACGGTTTTATGTAACTGATGTTAGATAGATTATGTGGCAATCAATACATGGTGAAATAAACACCTCTTGTTTTCATCATCTTTATTAAAGCCTATCACGTTTTTGTCGGTTCTGCTGTATCTTCTTCGTTATGGATGTGACACAGCAGAATCAAGTAAAGAAATCCTGAGCACAACCCTATTCGTATTAATTGCGCAACATAAAACTTACTCACACGAACTTTTTAGTATTCCCAGTAATTATATTTCAAGACGGAATGCATCACATAGCGCAACAATCTGCAATTGCCAGTGAAAGAGTGCAAGATTATTTGTGGCAAATTCCCCTATCTTAATAGACGTATTCGGTTGAGGATGTGCTGTTAACCTATTTCATAAAATTGTTATTTTTTCGTAACGTTTGCTATGAATCTGATCATATGATCTTGTTTGGTTGGTTAGACATTTTTTAAAAGTAATGTTCTACCTGCATGCCTTGTGTAATTTCTGAAAGGGTGTAGCACATTGGGTATGTGCAAATTTCAACCCGTTTGTAAACAAATAAACAAATAAAAGAAACATATTATTCCACAAACCTTTATTAATCTGCAGTCAAATCGCCAATCTTATCAAATCAAAATCAATAAAGCAGAGAATGTAGGATATGTTCCTTTCTACACTTTATGTTAACCAAAAGATAAGATAGGAGTACATATTTATAGGCTAGTTATTGCTTGCGTCAACTAGAATGTTATTACGTAACAATACATTATTTGTAACGCCTTTTTTAACTTATTCCGGGTATTTAGGACCTAAATAACGGGTAATCCAGACGCAGATATATTTATTGACAAACCCAGCTCAATGTATAAAAATGTATTAATATTCTTAAACAGCTTTGTAAGATAGTAGAATAGTATATGTTTAGGTAATTAAGTTTAATTTATGATATAGTAAATAGATCCAATTATACTGTTGTGGCTGTAATTTATATTGTGTATGGAAATTTAATAATTGGTGATTTGGTTGTATATACTGTAAGCTTATATTTTATCAATAGAATATGAATATTTGTAAAAATTTGGCTTAGAACATCCTTTTATTCATATTCATCATCGTGTTATTTTTAGGCGTACTCGTTATCTATGTATCCCTTTTCTTTATCCGTTTCTTATATTTTAAGTTAACCTACCTGTTGTTATACTTCAGGTTATAAAAAGTACGATACAAATACGTTTTGGAGTTAATCGCGTACTAACCACATACAGTTTTTCGGCTTATCATTGTTATTTATTTTCCTTTTTTTATTACATCCTACTAAGTACTATGTATTTATAATACATGTATCGGTACAGTTAAGTTATTAAGCGGACTAAGACCCTGAACATTCTACTAATGTTTATAATTAAAATAAGGATAATTGAATTATTATTCGGGACATGGAAACGGAGACTTAATGCTTTGAAGTAAGACATGTTCCGGTAAGTCAGAACTTATGGCAGCTCTACATTAAAATGGAATGACAACAACAAACAAACTTGACAAGCAAGAACTCGACAATTTTTGCTCAGGACCGTGTTTTAAAGCAATCCTAACAAGGGGTCTATGTTTAGCAGTGGATACATGATGGGCTCTAATGATAATCGCATGACGCACCTATAACGATCTGTCCTCGAAAATATCTGGCCTCGCGATTATTACCGATAAATGTAATTTGCGATTCTTTACCTGTTTTTAAATATAAATTGTTACGTTTCTTTAAACACAATACAAATCAATTCAAAAATGTAATGTTTTCCATAAATAATGTTATCTAATCTATGCAATATAGCTACAGGTACAGTAGTAATTTAGTGACAATGTTAGTTCATTTTATTTCTTTTTATGAATATCAATTTATTTTTTTAAATTAATCCCTAATTGTTTTCATTTTTCATATAATAAAACTAATGCATGTTAGTTATAGCATCCATATTATTATGAGAATGTTAACGTTTTCCACAGAATATTGCCTTAAAGCACTATAGTATTTACTTTATACTTAAATATTCACTCAATATCACAAAACTGACTTAAAATTTTACTACCAAAAAAAGAAATACAATTATCTTAAATATCATGTATATTATCTGTAAAACCGTTGTGATTTCTGTTGGTGATCCTAATAAAATAAATGAATGAATGAATGATTATACTGATAATATTTTTTAAATGTTTATACGAAAATTATAAAAACATACCTTGCATAAATGACATTGGTAACTTTTTTCATAGCATGGACCACATAAACTATGTCCGTCCACACATAGGTGAATGGGTGGTTTCATATACTTGTTGCATTTGGTGCATGTTAACTCCTTAATTAGGCTTTCGTAGTGATCCGTTTCAAGGAGCGTACTAAGCACGACTGAAAATATGAAATAAAAACATTAAACATTTTTCTATGTATATGTTAAAACATATTCATTCAGCATTAAAGTTTCCTGTCGGTAAAAGTTGAACAGCATAAGAAAGATAAAAGACATAAATTCGTAATTTTTGTATATAGTGTGTGTCTCAGCAACGTTACGAAAATAAATTTTCAATAAACGTTATTCTTTTGTATAAAATACATTTACCGAGAAGTGGCGGTGTCAGAATATTCACAACTCAATATCGTCCCGTGGTTGTCATAAAAGGCGACAGAGGGAAATCGTAACATGAGGTGGACAACAGCATCCTCGTGGTAAAAACTCAATGAAGAACTGCGGTTTCCTACCCGGCTTCCAAGCGTGGTAACTATGGTAAAATCCCTCCTATGGACTATCGCTGGGGTAGTTTATCTACAACAGTGGATTTTTATAGGCGTAAAAGGTTTTTTTAACATGCAATTTAAATAATCGCCTGATTTTGCGTTAAAATGTTAGTTTAAAATTAATTTTATTTCAATAAAAATAATTAATGTGGTAAAGCCACGCTACAGCTATATATTATAGTTGTAGCACGAATGGGTCGACCGGGGCTGGACTACGTTTGCACAGAATACCAGCGTAAAATAGCAGCGTAATGCTGCTATATTTCATAAGTTTAGTGTAGAGAACCGAAAATCCTTTTTACTAGAATAGAGGCATTCCATCCTAGTCCTCAAGGGTGACAACGAATTTGCATTTTGATTCTTTATTTGAGATAAATGTGAATGTCTATAGGCATCCACTTACCATCAAGTGGACTGTGTGCTCGTTTGTCACCCAATGTTATAATAAAAATGAAAAATTATGATAAGAGAGGAAACCAATTTTATAAAACAAAGGAATTACATTAAAATAAATAATTTATTAGTGTTTTATTAATGTGCTGGAGATGGTTTTCAATACTGTTTATAGAGTCTACTTTTCCGCTTTCGCTCCGAAGTGTGCAAAAGTAATTAATATCAGAATTTGTATACACCTGTTGTAGCCAGTGTGCATTAGTATAGAGGGTTTAGGGCTCTTTTTGGTCTTTTAGTCTCTATGTATCGCTAAACAAACATGTTTCCACTCCCGGATAGAAGGGTTATGCTGTATAATTACATATTGTTAGGCTTTCATAACGGATTATTTTTAGGAGTCACAAGGCATGTGTAGCTTCCCTAATCGTTTGATGTCGGCAGGTGGGCTATTAGTAGTATGTTCCTCCAATTATAAAAAGCGTAACACTTATTCATTAATATCATCATAAATAATTCATTTATTATACGTTATTACGCAAATGAAAAAACACATTTGCACTTCTTACTTTATTAGTTTTCCGCTTTCAAATGTATTATATTAACAGAATTAGATTTTATCTTTAAATATCTGTTTTAAACGTTAAATTGTAACGTGACTACCCGGACCTACAATTGCTGAAGACAAATATAGCAACAAAAACTCCCAAAATCTATAGTTATACTATGCACAAACAATGAACATTAAATCAACTAATGTACAAGATGAATTTAATAGTTAGTTTGAATAGACAAATACCCTATTCCTTAAAACGGATTTAGAACAAAAGTAGATTAACAATAAAGATTACAAAAGGACAAAGTACTTTATCGGTTATAGTCGAATTTTTTTACATTACCAGCACTAATACAGTGTATTTTAGAAATTATTGTTAAGGTTTAATCGTTTAGTCGATTTATAATTTGGTCATAATTACTATTTTACTTAATATATATAATAATACACATTAAGACTTGAGCTCGAAAGAAAATCAACAGCTGTAATAAATGGAATTCAAGCGAAATCTAAAAATGTACTAACGTTTTCTTCCCGTCAGCGACGACGTCGATGACATGCTGAAAATTAACACTAGTTGCACATAAATTGATACTAACTATACCGTGTCCCACTCCGATTCACACTTATTAAACAATTTCTGATACAAACGAATAAATATAATGCGATTAAAGTGTAATCGTTCAGACATTTTCAATGATAACACGCTAATGTACATATCGCGGACGTAATTGTGATTGTGTCTAGGTGTTGGCGACGCTAGCCGGCGGTCTATATTTAATTTAAGGCGACAAGGTTATGCGGTAAGGGCCGCAGTCGCTCGCCGTCTAACCAATTATGCGAGACTTCTCGTTCTAATTAAACTATGTCGTTTAAGTAAAGATTTTAAGTTCATATTTTTTTATTGTGATATAGTAGACATATTAATTTTACAGTGGACTTAGGTGCTATTTTACTTTAGCTTTATTTTAGCTTTACTGTAGTTGTAGTAAAAATGGGTCGGCTCAACGGCTGTGGTGTTATATGGTGAGTGTAAGGAATCGGGGACTTTTATACCGTTAGCGTATAAAAGTCCCCGGTATTTCATCTTAGTCCTCGGGGTTAGCAACGCATCTGCATATTGATTTTTGATCGAAAATATATAAATATTCTGTAAACAAGCGCTTAAAGTGCTTTACACACGGTCTGCCTTGGTGCTTTTTCAGCCAAGGACGTGAAAATCCGAGTTATTTGTCGCACTAGATGCACTTAATTGCACGTATGAATACTTGCACCTCGTAAGTGCATCCAGCATCGCGTCCTTGGCGAGATGAGTGGTGGTGTGAGTGCTCCATGCCGGAAGTGCAGTTCACACAGCGCTCGGTTCGCAAAGCACTCCTCTCCCTGGACATCCACAAGTCGAGCGGGCCTGACGGAATCCCCCCAATTGTGCTGAGGACGTGTGCTCCAGAGTTGGCACGGGTTTTAACGCGTCTTTTCCGGTACTCCTACTCCCAAGGCATAGTCGTTGAGGATCACCAGCTGATTAGTGACCGCCAATACGGTTTTCGCCGTGATTGGTCAGCTGTAGATCTTCTGGTCTACCTAACTCACAGATGGGCGGAAGCAGTAGAATCCAAGGGGGAGGCGTCGGCCGTTAGTTTGGACATTGCAAAGGCTTTCAATCGGGTTTGGCACAAAGCGCTTCTTTCGAAGCTCCTTTCCTATGGGCTCCCCGAGAAATTGTGCGATTGGATCACCAGCTTTCTTGCAGATTGGAGCATCAAGGTCGTTGTAGATGGTGCAAGCTCCGATTGCAAGCCTATTAATGCTGGTGTTCCACAGGGCTTCGTGCTATCGCCAACGCTGTTTCTTCTGCATATCAATGATATGTTGCATACCCGCAACATTCATTGGTATGCAGATGACAGCACTGGTGATGCTCTTTACACCGGTCGAGCCAATATTTCTCGCGAAAACGTCTCCGAGTGCCGGAACAAGCTTGTGTCTGAAATCGAGTCTTTGCTGAACAGAGTCTCGGATTTGGGGTGACTAAATCTAGTCCAGTTTAACCCCCAGAAGACACAAGTTTGCGCGTTGACCGCTAAAAAGAACCCCTTTGTCGTATCCCTCAGTTTCAAGGCACTACCCTTGTTACCTCAGCCATTATCGGAATCCTCGGCGTCGACATATCGAGTGACGTGCAGTTTCGTGGTCACTTGGAAGGGAAGGCCAAATTGGCTTCTAAAAATCTTGGCGTGCTCAGCAGAGCGGGACAGTATTTCATGCCGGCACACCGCGTGCAACTTTACAAGGCGCAGGTTCGGCCGCACATGGAATACTGTTCCCATCTCTGGGCTGGGGCTCCCCAGTACCAGCTCCTTCAACTTGACTGCATCCAGCGCAGAGCGGCTCGAATCGTCGACGACCGAGTGCTTTCCGATCGGCTCGATTCACTGGCACTGCGAAGAGATGTTGCATCCCTTTGCATTTTCTTTCGCATATACCATGGAGAGTGCTCTGAGGAATTGTTCGGATTAATCCCAGCCCTCAAATTTCGTGAACGTCCGATACCATCCACACCATCTGGATGCTTGGCGGTCCACCACTGTACGTTTCAAAAGGAGTTTTCTTCCGCGTACAACCTCTCTGTGGAATAGTTTACCACCGGCGATCTTTCCGGACCGATACGACCTGGGGACCTTCAAGAAAAGAGCTTACTCCTTTCTTAAGGGCCGGCAACGCACATGCAATTCCTCTGGTGTTGCGGTTGATCATGGGCGGTGGTAGTCACTTAACATCAGGTGAGCCGCATGCCCGTTTGGCCCCCTCTTCTATAAAAAAATGACCGTGTACGATTTTACGACGATTTTTCTTTACAACTGCAAGTTTAAATAAGCTTCAGATTATAATTCAAAAACTATGTTATACATTCCATGCTTATAAGTAATTTTCCATATAAAATTTTGAAAATACGAATAGCTACTGCCGTCAGAAAAGTCTTGAGAGTATTATAGACCAGCTGCGGGTGCGCACGGTGCAAGATATTAATACGTTATAAAATATCTATTTATATGACTGGTGTATATCGAAGAATATTGTTTTTGCATATTTGTTAAAATACACCAAGTCAACAGGTTTTTACATCTGATTAAAAACAATATAAAAAAACTTTTTATTTAATACAAATCATAAAAAAAAACTTCAAAGACTAGTCACACTGTTATATTTTTAAATGATATTTACATTTCATTGAGAATTCATTAGAAATATGACATTTATTCGGCTATTAGAATAAATAACCGATTTTCTAGTACTTCAGGAGAAATAGGCTTATGATTACCAAGTCAAAAGTATCTGAATTTGGGGTTTTTCAATCATTTGAAAACATTAACTTTATAGTAAAAAATTAAAAACCTTTTTATGCATACTTCAAGAAAAATAAAAATATATTTTTATACGTAATTTTTTCTTTACATATTTTTGAGTCAAAATTATTAGAATTTGGGATTTTAAAACTTTTAAAAATTCCCAATACCGAAAATATTTATTTTGTCGTAAAAAGTTGTAGGACCTTTTTTATTCGTATTTCATCAAGAAAAATAAAAACATATTATTTATAATTTATTCCTTTTCTTTGTGCATTTTTAATGAGTGAAAATTATCTGAATTTGGGATTTTTTAAACGTTTAAAAATTCATAACTCCGAAAATATTAACTTTTGTTTTGTTTGTTTTATACGTAGTTTGTCTAACAAAGGACATCATCTACACAGTTTCAGTGACTACTACGGGTTGATGAAGAAAAACCCGTGTATAGGCAAGAGTGTAAAAAGGTTAAGTTTAAATCGAATATCAATAGCTTGACCTCAGAACAAATTATATGGCTGTGCAGTCAAGGTGACAGCTAGATCCAGTCGTCTGTTTCGACCAGCCGATTTCCAATTGAATTCCATCATCTGTTTTACGCTAACATGAAATAAAAAATAGACCTTTATATTATTTATATGGAAAGTTTGATTTTGAAGATTTTTGATAGTTGATTTTTTGTTGATTAATCAAGAAAATATTATTAGGTTTAATAGATTATCATTACAGCCTATTAATATACCAATATATAAACACACTTGAATACACACATAGCTGAACTTGGGCTTCCAAGGAATTATGATATTATTTGCCACGTATGGCAGACGGATTGGTTGTAGACGGATTGGCAACTGCAATTTTTTTCTTAAAGTGATTTGATGGACGCTGCTGCCAATCTTTTGATAAAGCATAAAAAATATATTTTTATTTTTCTTGAACTATGAATAAAAAAGGTTTTAAATTTTTTACTATAAAGTTAATATTTTCGGAGTTATGAATTTTTAGAGGTTTAATAAATCCCGAATTCAGGTAATTTAACTCATTTGTTTTTCACAGAATATCAGTATTAAACTGCAGAACAATGGTGTGATTCGTACGGTGACGAGGTAATTCGTCTTAATCCTGAGGGGCGACAAATTGACTGCATTTGATTATGGGTAGGGGTAGATGTCCATAGACTACAGTATCCACTTACCATCTGGTACTCGTTGGTCACTTTCATATTAAAAAATATATTATCCCATTTTTTCGTTCCGTGAGTGAAGTTACAAATAATCCATAGTTAATGGATATAGCAAAGAAATATTTCGGCTTTTGATAAATGGTGGTATAATGATTTATTATATTTACGCAAATACTACACTAAACTAATATTTATACGGATCTTGTCGAGGAAATTAGTGCATTGGTTTAGCATTAATTAACTACTTTTAAACGACAATAAAATTAAATGTATTAAGCTTACAACACCGAATGTTAAAAATCTCAATAATAATGTGTTTTTAAATGGGGTTGAACTCAATCCTGTTGAAACCAGTGTTCTTGGCATCATTCAGAAAGGCAAAGCTGCGGTTGCGCCCCCATATATTAAAACAAGCAAACAGATGCTGTAAAAACCATTAGAGGTTTCACTAGTGTCGAGACAGCTAGATTAGTTTATTTCAGTTATTTCCATAGCCATAGCATATTAAATGTTTTATGTAATTTTACTATGCGGCAATATAAATAATAATAAATAATATTTATTTCATTTTCAATTACACATGTTTACATACAGAAGCAGATATGATTACATTTATAGAATGTAACAATAAGTCTAATAAAAATAACATGCAATAATAAAAATTTTAACTATTTGTAGCTTAATAACGTAGAATCTACAAAAAAATTGAAAACTCAAGTTTATAATATTAGCTACCTGCCTGAACTAGGTTGAGTACCTGTGTTTTAGACTATCACTTACACTGTGGGTTTAGTAATGTAGGACACAAAATAAATAATTAAACTATTAATAAATAAAATAACTAAATAACAATTATTTGTAACCTACAATTAATACAAAACTATTTTAGAATTTTTAACAACTTCTCTGTGTCTTCGTTCGATTACATTTCTTATAACTTACAATATATATCTTTACTGACTTGTTGAGCTTACTATATAGAAATGGTCCTGAAAATAGGTAAAATCAGGTCACAAATGCGTGTTTAGTTTGAGGGTCTACAAAAACTAAGTCCATTCTTATCCCGTCTATGGATTTTAAGTTAAATGGAAGTTCGGTAATGAGACTAATTTAGAAACTATTTTTGTTTTGCTAAAGAGTCTTTTAGACATAAATTTAAAGAAATGAATATGTTTATTATGTGTTTACAGAAACTAAGTCCCTTCTCTTGTCTACGGATTTTACGTTAAATGGAAGTTCAGAAATGAGGCTTATTTGGAAACTAGTTTTGTTTTGCAGGAGAATCTTTTAGACAAAAATTTGGATAAATAAATACGTAAACTTTGGACTCAGTATATTTACGAAAATTTAATTTATGTTCACAAAAACAAAAGTAGTTTTAGGAAAAATAGTGATATACACTATGTAAGTACTAATAATAAACACAAGTTTATGATATCAGTTTCTCAACTCCTGTCAGTAATTCACTCTTAGGTCAATGTATACGCTATTACAATAAAGTGCCAGAAAATATTCAAGGTCTCTCTAATACTAAGTTTAAATATTCTATTAAACAAAACCGTATAAAAAAACAAAAAATAAATTCATGGTCGGAATACATAGTCAAAAATAATGCTCAGGAATGAGGTGGTCGCTTCCAACCTGTTTCTAAAATAAATTTTGTAAATAGTTTACATTTTAGTACATTTTATATTCTAAAATTTACTTTTAGAAAAAGGTCCCGCTGGGTTTTGTGCTGGTTCATTCCAGGTCAGTATTTTTTTCCAAACCAGTGTTAAAGTAAAAACTGACTTTCAATAAGAATTAAATGTGATCGATATCTAATAAAAATTGTTCCAATCAGTTCTATTCTATTGCGCCAAAAACTCTTTGCATTATCAGATATGTAAACACTTACACAATGATTTCAATAGACTACTTTTATAGAAGTTGCAGTTTTAGAGCCAGTATAATTACAGGATATGGGGCATTTCATCTTAGTCGTCAGAAGTGACAACGCATCTTTAGTTTTCCTTGTTAAAATATAGTTAAAGATGTCCACAGAGTGTTCATTAGACACTTAAATTTTGAGGAAAAGATGTGTTTTGACCTTTTGAACAATAGCAAGCTCTTTTCATACCTTCTTACTAATTCCACTAAGAGGTCGTAAGAATAATAATACTGCAGGAAAATCACAGCGTTTGTCCGCAAAGTAAGATAATGGATGTTATTACACACCATCAGAATATTATTACCGCAGAACGGTCACGGTAAGATAAGATAAAACTAATCTTATTTTGACATCTAGATTGTAAAATAATATCCCACTTGTCTACTTTTAGTGTACACTTTTTTATAATCCAGCTAGCACGAGTCAACTTAACACAACGAAGTCCATAAAAACCTCCGTCATCCCGAAGAACAAAATGAAAAATTTTTCACAGCCTGTAATCATATGGTAGTTATTTATATGTAATAGTCGTATCGTACATAATATTTATATGTAGTTAATATAAGTAATAATGTTGGTAACGGTGGACACATCTGAATTGATAAATCAGTCCATTTAGCCCCCATTCTATCCCGTGGGAGTGGAAGAGGCAGTTATGGGATGAAGTTTGAAGAATTACTTGAATACTGACTCCTTTCACGTATCTCTTGGGTAGTAAATGAGCCAAATACTGGTGGTAGGTTGGTCCACTGCTAGTGAGAGAAAATGAAAATAAAAATACTTTATTTAACAATTCGCACCTTTACAAATAATTTAGCAGTGGTTCTCACACTAGACACGTAGACCAGTATCGCGAGAGCCATATACACATATTAACAAAAAACAGAAATTTGTGCATGGCTGGCTTTACAAAGATTTCCCTTTAAATATCTACTCCAATTTATTTATAGTCTAAAAATATAAACATATACACAAACATACATACCTACACCCATATACGCATACATATATATAATATATACATACATCACATATACATACATACACACACATAGATATTATAATTAGTTAATATTACAGTATTTTGAATTTGCAATTACTGCTATAATAACAATATCAATATCAATAATATTGGGCACGTAGCTAATATGACAATGTTTTTCTGTTTGCTCATAACTAAGATTATGCAACCAATTTCGTATTTTTATTCTAGCTGTGACCGTCGAGCAATCTCTTATGTCGCACGCCTTCATAACTTTTTTACAAATTACTGTTTCAATGAATGGACTGAATCGTTTTGCGAAAGTGTGCGAACGCTTGGTAATGGCGTTTGAAACACACGTTTTTTCATCAGCTCACTGTATTTACGTGAGCTTAATATTTTTCTATGAACATATGTAGCCATACATGGGACAAATAGCTGCCGAACTGTAAGTGCTTTAATATCTCTGTACAGTTTAACTGTTGGATACCTGTATTTCTTGTTAAGCATAACTTTCAGGACCGAACGTTGAGCTCTCTCAATTCTTATCATGACTGTTTTGGAAACGCTTCCCCAGCAAGAAATACAATACGTTAGCAGAGACTGACATAGGGCATGATAGATGGACATTAACGTGCTCAGGAGTGCAGAGATTCTCAGCCGTCTCATGATGTAAGCTATGTTACGAATTCTTGCTGCCAATGCCGATATATGCGCCTTCAAGTTAAGGTTGTGATCAATAAATATACCCAGGTATTTAATGGATTCCACTCTACGAATTTTTTCACAACTACACAGATTATTTTCAGTCGTGCAAAGACGCAATCTTATTGTGTTTGTCAGTAGGTGGTGTTGACGAACGGGTCTTATGAAAGCAAATATAATTAGTTTTCTCGACATTAAGAGTTAACTGGTTTGAGTTTAACCTATGAGAAACCTGAGAAACACCACGTTCCGCCACAGAAATGGTACCATCCCATCCTTTTCCACTGTATAAAAGGACCGTATCATCAGCATAACATATTGTTTTTGAATGTTTTAAGTTGAACTGATGTATGTCGTTCATGTATATGATGAAGAGAGTAGGACCGAGAATACTTCCCTGAGGTACACCATAGTTAACGTGCTGCATACATTATAAGTGCCCACTCTCACGCACTGTTTCCATTTCTGCAAATAGCTTTTAAACCAATCTAAAACTAATCCTCTGATTCCTACGTTTTCAAGCTTTTGACATAGTAAAGGAACGGGTACAGTATGGAAAGCCTTGGCTAAGTCCAGGAATAAGCCAATACAGCATTCGTTTGTGTCAAGGCAAGAAGGTATATGTGAAACTAAGATGGTTATAGCGTCCTCGGTACATTTTATTTTCCTAAATCCAAACTGTCTTGAAGAGAGCAGATTAAATGCTTCTATGTAATGCATTAGTCTTTTAGTAACCAATTTCTCAAGGAGTTTGGTAAAAACACTCAGCAGAGAAATGGGTCGATAATTATCTGGAGAATTTTAGGCCCTTTTTATATAGAGGATACACCATTGCAGTCTTCCAAACTTCAGGAAAATCACCGGTAGAAATACTCAAGTTGTATATTACTGTAAGTGGCTCAGTGATAAATTTCATAATATGCTTAATCAGCGTATTACTTAGTCCATCAATTCCTGGCGCTTTGTCATTTTTAAGATTCGTTATTAGGTTTTCTATTTCGCAAGCGTCAGTTGGTTGCATGTAAAACGAGTGTGTTGTATTTCTAATTTTACTATTTTGCACTAGACTTTCTTCAGTATTATTATTTTCAGTTAGAATATTGTGTGCTAAAGTTTGTCCAACTGTAGAAAAATAAGTATTACAAATATCCAAAATGCAAAAACGATGCATACGGGCCATGTTTGGTATTCAAAGTACGGAGAGCTGTAAGCCATTATTAATCAAACACAAAATTCTCACACTTCCATCACTATATATATTGGAAATAGCTTTATTCGTTAGAAGCAACCCACACTTGTTTCCTCGCCTATCAGACAATGTATAACGTAATCGCTGAGACGACAATAGACTATGTGCTCACCCTGCTAAAACAGCGCTACTGCGTAAAAGTGTAGTATGCAAAGCTCCATTAATATATAACAAAATTCCAAGTGATATTAAACAATTGAATACAGGATTATTCAAGAAAACATTTAAAAAATATTGACTGCAAAATGCTATTATAATGTTAATGACTTCCTTAACGACAAATCTTGAATCATGAATGTAACAAATCTATTTAATTACTATTTACTACTTTATTATATACATTGTTAATATCATTGTATTGTTAATGCCATTGTATAATTATTTTTGATAGGAAATATAATTGACATCTATTACATTCAATTACTTCATGTTCTGATAAATTATTTAGTAGATATTATACCTTTTGTCATAACTCATTAATTATCTGTTACAGCTATCTTTATTTTCTATTTTTTTTTTCATATTTGTACACCAACTATGGTCAAACATGTTGATTCAAAATTATAACTTTAAGACCAATAATAAACATCAAATGTATTATTATCTACACATTTTCTTGCAAATAAATATATCTTATCTTATCCAATGATTATTTTTTGCTTATAGATTCTTGAATATTTAATAGCTCAGTTGGTTCTTTGTTTGATGTAGTAATGTTGCATATATCCTTCATTGCTTTCCATAATTTCTTTGGCTATCCCCGGCTTTCTTGCAATTGACACTTCTCATATTCCCTTTTTAACTTAAATAGAAGTTCATTACGTTTTTTTATAAAATAAATAATTACAGAAACTTCGGTATCTCTTATGTATATGTGAGGAGTAAAGTTTCATCATTTAGATTCTTCCTTGATTTCATATGTAGTTTATCTTTGTGTTTTATACACCGTATTAAACCTGGAGTAATCCAAGGTTTTATGTTGTATTTAGAACCGACTGAGAGTTAGTTACCACCCACCTGGCAAACACATACCCCTAAATGGTGCAAGGTAAGTGTGTACAGTAAAGGGCCGATCCTCATTATAACGCCGTTCACTCTTTGTGCTCGGTTCAATCTCGGTCTGATAAAATATTATCAAGTAGACAATATGTGTGTGCATTCATACTATCTGTAAAAGTCAAGTTTCCGTCCGTTCCGTTCCGTAAAAGTCAAGTCAAGTTTCGCTCGAATCCCATTCCAATAGTATAATAAATCAGACCGCGATCGGACCGAGAACAAACTGTGAACGGCAAATAAGAATCGGCCCTGTTGTGCCAAATTCTTGCCTGTTAATTCACGCGCTTAAGCGGTATAGCAAAAATCATAAGTAGCTGTAGACATTCGATAGTAGTTAAAAAATCTTTCATCCTGCCTCTATTTATTGTAGTTTATGTAAATTGTCAGATAACTTTCACTTATAAGGTAACCCAAAACTATTTTTGTCTTTTACGTCTTCGCATGTAGAGTAATAAAGCAAGCAACTGCTGACGCTTCATGAAACTCATTGTTCCTAGCGTTATTACGCGTGCGTACTGTGAAGTTTTAAAGAGAGCTACTCTGAACTGTGCCGTACCCATTCAAGTATAGAAGGACGTCTGTCCGTCTTTACTTGGAGACTTGGTGCAAATACTCAAGCCAATCATTCCTAGCAGCCTATAAAAGCCCACTGCTGAACACAGGGCTCCCCATAGATTACTTCATAGGGGGGATTTTGCCATAGATGCCACGCTTGGTAAGTGGGTTGGCACTTGCAGCTTTATTATTCAGATTTGTTATCAGGAATATGCTGCTGCGCATCTCCTATCCCAGTTTTCCTCTGTCGCCTCTTACGACACCCACGGGATGATATGGGGTAGTGGATATTCTTACACCGCAGTAACTACACAGTTAAGTGTTATAGAGATTCAAATGTATTTTAAGTGTAACATAACAATAGATCTATCCGCTTAGTGGCAAAAATAAATAGAGAATAGATAATAGTTTGGTTTTATTTTTCTGGTAATAGAAAAATGAATAGATATTTAAGAATTGTATACTCATTACAACACGAAATTAAAATCGCCTGATCTACATGGAAACTATAGAAAACACTTAGCACTATGTGAACCTAGCATCGTATGATATCATCGTAAAATATTCTATTCCCCCATATAGTCCTAAGAGTGTTGGGTGCGCGACAGTGACGAAAGGTATGGCTGGGCAAACGATCAAGGGGACTGTAGTAGCGTGGTTCAAAAGGCACCAAAACAAAAATGGTTAACGTGGCACGTGGCGGACTTTGAACAGTAGACTTGTTATGAAATGAATTTGATGCGTTGACCGACACTACGAGAGATGAGCACTTATCTGGGGAAACGGCAAGCGACTTTTCTCTACGGGCACGATGATAATTGCGAACTGTTGTCGGCTAGCAGACTCCATGAAATTTTAGTGGCAGCGCTCAGCCACCAAGCCAAGAGCAAATCTTATCCGATACCATTTCGATGACATCCCGGATTTCAGTCTCATCGAAATTTGAATGGCCCTCCAGCACCTTAAAACGGCAAGGCCCCAGGCGACGATGGAATTACAGCGGAGCTTCTAAAAGCGGGTGGACAATTGATACTTAAAATCCTTCAGAAGCTCTTCAATTCCATCCTGCTTGGTGGCGTTACTACAGAGGCGTGGAGCAGAAAGAGCAGTGGTCTTCTTCTTCAAGAAAGGTGACAACGCTTTCTTGAAAAACTATACACTGATTTACCTTCTAAGCCACGTCTACGTGCTATTCGAGAGTCGTAACGAATTGTCTCGCATATCTCTTTCAGTCACACTTTTACAATGGGAACATTATTATCGATTTCTGTTTATTTAAGCAACTTGAACAACTAAAATATGACAGAATATAGAAGAAAAAAAATTATAGGTATTAAGGCTTTCAAGGAATGAGGTGGTCACTAACGCTAACCACCATGACTATTGCTATAAATAAAACTAGGATGATTGTGAATGTTATTTATTAGACGAATCATCATTACAAAAGCACAAAACTAAAAAAATAATACTAGTTTTTACGGATTTTATCGCTTATATTTAATTATAAATAGCCAACGTTTCGAGCGCTTTACAGCACCCATGGTCACGAGGAGGACAGAGATGTTCAACGTCCAAATGTCATAGTTAACAGCTGTTACCATAGATAAAAATTTAACTTTTGTTCCGATCTACACAGTATGAACTTATGGTATCGTGAAGTCTTGCAGTTGTATGCTTGGGTTGGGATTTAATTTTATTTGTTATAGGATCCCAAGCAGATGGTAGCACCCAGCCATCTTCTCTATTGAAATTAGGATGTTTTTTTAATTTCAATAGCCTCGCGAATCATCCTTGGAAGGAATCGGTGTTCTTTAGCGAGAATTTGTGGTCTATCAAATCTGATGTAGTAACGAGGGCGATCCTGTACGTGTTCATAGACTGCAGACTTCCCGGAGCGTCGTTTTTTACGCAAGCAAGCAAGCATACAACTGCAAGACTTCAAGATACCATAAGTTCATACTGTGTAGATCGGAACAAAAGTTAAATTTTTATCTATGGTAACCGCTGTTAACTATGACATTTGGACGTTGAACATCTCTGTCCTCCCCGTGACCATGGGTGCTGTAAAGCGTTCGAAACGTCGGGTATTTGTAGTTAAATATACGCGATAAAATCCGTAAAAACTAGTATTATTTCAGTGTGTGGTGTTCGCGTAAATATGAGAAATCATTATAAAAAAAATATTTTTTATGAAAATCTGTAAAACATGCAAAGGTAAAAACCTTTGCGTAAGCAAAGAGACACTTTAAATGTGCTATATGTTTTCTCTTAAATTAAATATAATTATGTATTATTTAGTGCTATTCTAGTCTCTTCCAACATCTTTTTACTGCGTTTTCTTCTACATTTGCTGTCAAAGCCGGATTTTACATGTACTTGTCTGTTTATGTGTCCTTATCTTTTTTGGTCGTTAAAGCTAGCGTTTGTTTATTCGTGAATCTCCTGTTTAGCAAAAAGAATTCTTTTATTATACCCATCATTTTGTTTTTTATTGTTGGCATTATTTTCAGTGTTCTCTTTTAAAACTTCTCGCGTTCTCTTTGCATGGAAGATTCTAATCTAAAAATTCTGTATTCTAGCCTTCATCAAGAGATTTCTGCATTCATCCTCTTCTTTACCTTTCACCTTTAGTAGTTTATAAAGTGAGTCTCTAATGAATTAGAGGGGAGATGTTGTTTTTATTTCATCACCTTGAAAATTAATTCGTGTTTCTCCATCAGCTAGGTAAATGTTTCATAGATAGGACTAAATTCTGTACAATATTTCGAAAAGACGTATATTGAAGGCATACTGCAAGGTTTTTATATTAATTCTCTTAACTTAAGTAACGTGTGTTTATAATAATAATAATAATAATAATAATAATAATAATAAAACCTTTTAATCAACTCAACAAACAACACTTGCAAAAAATAAACAATCAACATGTACATAAGTAGAAAACAACAAGTATAATTAATATTAGCGAAAAATAAAAAGAAGAAAAACTATAACATTCAACAAAAAATAAAAACTATGTATAGGAAATGTGAGCGTTGCAATGCTGAGTCGATAGGGTCAGCTGCTCAGCACAAGCTGACCCCCCCATTGGGATGACCAGCGCTGGTATTCTGCAGAAACCCGTGTGTGTGTTAACGCGTCGGTCAGTGGCAGATGCGAGAGTGGAATTCTTAATGTAACGAAGGCGTAAATAAAATTGAATATTAATCATTTCCAGCGAATTTCTTAATGTAACAAAGGCATAAATAAAATTGAATAGTATGCGAGAAGTGTATAATTAACAATCAATAATGCGGCAACCGCGATTTTTACATAAAATCATAAACTGAACATATAATGTAACCTAGTTTGTTTCGATGTACTTTCTTTTAGATTCAAACAAATGAGCATTTATTCATAAATTTACCTACTCTCTCTACTCTCTCTCTCTCTCTCTCTCTCTATCTCTCTCTATTAACTCATGCATCTTCCTAATAACGACTATCTCTCTCTATTAACTCATGCATCTTCCTAATAACGACTAAAAGTAAAAAAACTGCGGCTGCCAACCCGCTTGCCAATTAGTTCACATTTAAATCATATGGTTTTTAACAAACTAAAAACATAAAAGAAAACAGTAACGTTTATTCCATATTCAATGATATTAATATGAGAATGCTACATTGAATTTACCTAAATCGATTAAATACTGATTAAAATGAGGTATCTACGTCAAATGCACCAATGATAATATATAATCAAAGATTAGATTGTGAGTAATTGTATTCACACTGAAATTGTTTACAGTAATGTTTCGAATGATAAGTAAAATAAAGAAATTATAATGCCTGTATAACTGCATTATTATTTACGTGTGACAAAAAAGTTTAAGCTCTTTCATTGACACTTATTTTATGATTATAGATATTATTAAATATACAACTGAGAGTTTGTATTGATTCAAAAGTAGACACAGTATGTTTATATTTAATTCTGCTCCTAATTATTATTATCTATACGCAATATTAGAACAAATGGATTTTGGTCACTTGCCACTATTTTAAAAGGAATAAATATAATTCCTATAAAGCTATTATCTTTATAATACCTGTCAGCCTTAACAGTATCCTCTTACTAGTCTGTGCTTAACACAAATCGTTATTATCCATTGACGTTATACCAATTATTTGTGAAAAGAAAGCAGTTTTTCAAAATGTATAGTCATATTATTGTTCTTGTAGTATTGTTTTTAGCTGGTGTAAAAATAAGCATTTTGAACGTACCATATGTACCACAGAAAGATTCCAAACTTTTTATACACTCTACATAATATCAATAATCTTTTAAAGATTTAAAATATATAGTGTTGTAAGTCCAGTATCTAAATATTTTTATAAAAACTAACCTTGCTGGCTTAGTTGCAGCGATGATGTTAAAATTAAATCTTATTTCTACTATTTGACAAGGCCTCAAATACCTAACAGTTCATCTGTTAGGTATTTGAGGCCTTGTCAAATAGTATGCAGAACATTAATGGGGCCTTAATCGATGGATATTAAGGTCCCTTCTCGCCCTGCTTCAGATAATCCACCGCCGTCGTTACACGCCGGATATGTTAATAATATACTGAAAGGATCCTGAAGACAAAATAATAAATAACGATCGAAGTGCTCTTAATTTATAAGCAGCATGTTAAACAGCGTTTCATGACAAAATAATATTGTAATATTTCATATTATTAGTGACTATAATAGGAGGCATTTTATACTGGTAGCTTTCATTCTGTCTTGTCGTCAACTACCACTCGATCCTGTTATTTCGTTTTTTTTAGTTTTTTAAGAACAGAAAAGTTGATAGATTTTAAGAATAGTTTCATTTTATTTTCATAACTTTTTGAATTCGTCAAATTTAGGTATCAATACATCGATGTTAAATTTGATTATCTATTGACCACTACCGTCAAATGAACTTTATAAAATTTAACACCCTTACGTTTTAAAATGCAAGTTCTTTAAAATTATATCTTGTTTATATTTTGGTCAAGCCGATGTATGATAACAATGCTTTAAAATTATCATTATTTAACCTGGTTCAAAATAAACGTGACAAATAATAGAAAAGAGCTTAGATTATTTCTAATGAGGGCTGCCATGAACAATAGAGTTAGATTTAACCCAACTGAGCGCTTTTATCGGATTGCATTGTGCACGCAAATGTCGGAATGGTCCGATTAGACGACATTTTGTGTAAATTATAGCGAAGATATGGGATAGTATGGGCAGTGTTTGACAATCGCATTATAATTGTATTATATTTCTGTGTGCAATAGTTTAGAATATATGTAGGTCGATTTAAAATAAACAAATCCAAATAATAACAGGGAACGTCCATATGTTTAAGAAAATTTTACAAAGTTCCAAAAAAAAATTAATATCTTTAGGAGTGGCAAGAACTTTTACAATATATAATATTATAACTTATATGATAACTATTGGTTTGAGATATACCGTATAACTTCTGGAATTATATACGATTTTCGTAGTTTTAGGCGGGATTACAGATGTTTTTTTTTTAAATTAAATACCATAGTCATTGATATTTTTTTAAATTTCTAATAAATTTTGAAAGTACGCCGACGATCTACGTTTTAGTTTTCAAAAGATCGCATCTATCATCATATGAAAAAAGTGGTATATTTGCCTTCAGTTATTAATAAATTAAATAATATAAATAACTTACATTTACACATTATATCTTTAAATAATAAGATTTATAAAATTATTTAAAAACCTAACGCTTATTATTTTGTTCATTCGTTATTTCATTTTAAAATTGCAATAATTTAAGTATATAATAATTACGTCTAATACGTTAAAATAGGAAAATCGATATCTTTAGATTTTTGATAAATGGTAAGATAAATAACAGATTAGTAATTGAACTAAAAACCAATCGATTAAAACTGGCCTCATGATCCTCAAAATTATCATTATCCTTATAGTTTGATCGAAGAGATTTTTACGACATGCCGTGGCCAGATTTATCATATAAAGAAGTCTATCACTTCATGAAACGGTGGCATTGAATGATATTTTACTCTTTTTGTTGAACATTTCTTGGTATAGCTTGAACTAATCAATATATCGTTTATTATTAACTAAATACAACAATGCTAATTCATGACATTTTGGTCATACCGTCAAATAGTTTTTCAACGCTACGCTGCGCTGATAGCGTATTTTTAACATAATCTAAATCACTTCATGTCTATTTATATAATAAATAAATGTTAGCGGCTTTGGGGTGGCTCAAGAGCTACTCCAGGTGCACTTCAACTTAACCAGTTATAACTATAACTAGATATTCTGTATTAAAACCTTAAATACCCAGACCAGTGCCCATTATTAGAAAAACTTAGCGAAATTACTACGTTTGGCAAAGTAAATAATAACAATAAAAACTCTTTTTATTTCAATAGTCTCGCGAATCATCCTTGGTACGAATCCGTGTTCTTTTGCGATTTGTGGTCTATCACAGAGATCTGATATAATGGTTGGGACGATACTGAATATGTTGACATACTTCATATATGTTGACTTTCCGGAGCTTCGGTGCTTCACATCAGCTGTATATTATTTTACGCGGATTTGATGGATCTTTTACATAAAGATGCGTAAACAATCCCGCGTAATAAGAGTTAAAATTAAACGCAATAAAATACGTAAAATTACTTTTATTTCGTTTGTAGTATTTGCGTTAATATAAGAAATCACTATAGAACTCCATTTATAAAATTTTAAAGTCTAATTAATAGCTAATACTAAATAAAAAGGATGAAAGTAACAAATTTGTTTCATTACAAGTTGTGAATCTTATAGAGTGTTAAATTTCCATTACAATTAAATTTATTTTTTAATAATATAAAAGTTGCCAATGTTAAGTAAAAATTTCCATACATCGTTTCATTAATATATAGAATTATTAAATAGTGAGCTATTTTAACAAAATTTCTTCGCGGTTTTTGTTTTCACATGTCTGAAAATTTAAAAAAAAATTTCGAATACATTTGATATTAGAAACTACGGTTACTAACATGCTTGTCAAGAGGCAACTATGAAAAAATCCTCCCTGCGAGGCAACCTAAAAAATGTGTTCCCATGGTTTAGTGGTTCCTGGGGCTATAAACCTCTCAGATATGAAACAAGGCCTATGTTCAGCATTGGAAGGTGTACCTATAAGCTTTGTCTTTACTTTACCTTTTTACCTGTCGTATTTCATTACCGTTACCGTTACAGCCTAGTATAATGTAGGAAAGGAGTCCATGAAGAAATACGTGTGGTTTGTAATAAAACTTTAATTAGACTGCCTTTAATAAGTACAGTTTACATTAATATATATGTCATGTGGACTGTTCTATATCACATCTCCTTCCCTATTTAAAAAAAATTTAAATGCTTTTAGATTTTAAATTTTAAACATATGACTCTGTATAATACTTACTTTATAATACTTTCTTAAATTATTCATAATTTTTATAATGTAATTATATGTCCTATAATTTATGTAATAATAACTTATATATTTTTTATTATAGGTTCTTTATTCTATCTTAACACTAATATGAACTGTCGTGGGGTCTACACTACACCTCCCACCAACATAAAAAAATATTTTTTTGCACTTATATATTATATATAAATATAAAAGTTATATTTAATATGATTATAAATTACAAAAATGCTATCTTATTATATACCTATTATATTCTAAACAGAAATTACAAAAATAAAATAGGTGATATTATTTTGTTGGCAGGTCGGGTGAACAGATCCCCCTGTCCCATATCAATGTCGTGGTCACAGTTTTGTACATAGTTTCTTCACAGTTTATTGATTATAAACGTCTAAATACGTTTAAATATTTCCATTTTTAAAATAATCCACATGATAGTTTTAGTGCATTTTTAATCTTACACTGAGTTATGAGGTTTTTTAGTCACTTCAATCTTTTAAATCATGTTATCAAGTCCGGACAATAATAACACTCTTCTTATTTTCATATATTTATTTCACATATCAATATTTCATTTTACTTTATATATTTACTTTATTCTTAGTTAACAACTAATTATTTTCCACTTTACTCACTCGAGCGCCCAACGGATTAGTAATCTGAAGTGACAATGGGCCGGCCATATAGCTCGAAGAACCGACAACCGTTGGCGAAAAAAGGTTCTCGAGTGGCAGTCTCGTACCGATAGGCGAAGTGAAGGGCAACCCCCCACTAGATGAAGTGACGACCTGGTAAGACATGCAGGAAGTCGATGGATGCAGGTGGCTCAGGACCGTGCTTAGTGGCATATCTTGGGGGAGGCCTATGTTCAGCAGTGGACTTGTGAAGGGCCGTAATGATGATGATGAAGAGAAATGACACAAATATTTTAGAAATTTGCTATTTATTAAATATTTATAATTAATTAATATTATTTAACAGTGGTAGAGCCACGCGGCAGCTTTGCTGTTGCACGTATGGGCCGGCTCAAACCGGGGTGGTACCACGACCTCACAGAATACCGGCGTGAAGTGGAAGCTCTGCTTCCGCGTTTCGTCTGGTGAGTGCAGGTGGCCGGAGGCCCAAATCCCCCCCCCCCATCAACATGGTAGCGGAATTAAATAATGATAGACTACCCCAGGAGGGTACCAGCACCCCTGGGGAATCCCTCGCTGAGCATCCACGACCATGTTTCTCCACTTCTGAGCGTGGGTGCTCAGGCTGCCCCGCGTATTCTGGGGGGGGGGGGGCAATTCCGCTCAAGACTACAACTGCTCGGGGCAAACGGAGCAACAAGACCAAGGCGACCCCTGCCACGCTGTCCGTGAATTTCTGCAATATCAGGGGACTTCACTCTAACCTAAACGCCGTCCACTACCATCTCGAGACGGCGAGGCCGACTCTGCTCTTTCTTACCGAGACGCAGGTGTCCTCTCCGGCTGATGTCTCGTATCTCTCCTACCCGGGGTACAAACTGGAACACTCCTTTGTGCCTCGAGCTGGAGTTTGCGTTTACGTCAGTGAGGACATCTGTTCTCGACGCCTCGGCAGACTTGAAGGTTCGGACCTGTCCATCCTTTGGCTACGCGTAGACAGCGACGACCATCCGCGCGTCTACGGGTGCCTCTATAGGTCCCATAGCGGTAATGCCGAAACAGACCGACTCTTCGACCACGTCCAAATGGCTGCAGATTCGTTGCTACAGCAGATCCCCTCCGCAGAGATCGTGATCCTCGGCGACTTTAACGCCCATCACGCCGAATGGCTTGGATCACGTTTAACCGATCATGCGGGGAGATCTGTTCATGATTTTGCCTTGGCATATGGTCTGACACAACTGGTTACTTCGCCTACGCGGATTCTAGATGTGGAGGATCATGCACCTTCCCTGTTGGACCTTCTGCTGACCTCTCACCCGGACGGATATCAGATTTCCGTCGACGCCCCTTTAGGCTCCTCGGACCATTGTCTGGTCCAGAGTGTTGTGCCACTCACGCTGAAATCGCGGTTGCATTCTGCAGGCTGTCGCCGTGTTAGGCACTATAGGTCAGCCGATTGGGATGGGATGCGGTCTTTCTTTGCATCCTACCCTTGGGGGCGGGTTTGCTTCTCGCCGGATGATCCCAACGTTGTTGCGGATTCTGTTACTGATGTGGTACTTCAGGGTATGGAACTTTTTATTCCATCCTCTGTGGTGCCCATTGGAGGCAAGTCTCAGCCATGGTTTGGTCACTCCTGTAAAATAGCATCATGCTATAAGCAGGAGTGCTACCAAGCCTGGGTTGATGCATCAGCGTCCCGGGATGTAAACACCAGCGCTCTAAAAAAAAAGTATAATTCCGCCTCTAGGTCCTTCAAAAGAGTCATTGCCAAGGCAAAGTCAGAGCACATAGGCAGAATTGGCGAGAAACTAGTTCGCCTTCCTTCTGGAACCCGTGCATTCTGGTCTCTCGCCAAGGCTGTCCAGGGGAATTTCTGTCAGCCATCTCTTCCATCTCTGCACAGGGAGGACGACTCACTGGCCCATACTGCAAAGGAGAAAGCCGATCTTCTAGGCTCTTTCTTTGCGTCTAACTCGACTCTCGATGACGGGGGGAGTACGCCGCCGACCATCCCGCGGTGTGAGTGCTCCATGCCGGAAGTGCAGTTCACATAGCGCTCGGTTCGCAAAGCACTCCTCTCCCTGGACATCCACAAGTCGAGTGGGCCTGACGGAATCCCCCCAATTGTGCTGAGGACGTGTGCTCCAGAGTTGGCACCGGTTTTAACGCGTCTTTTCCGGTACTCTTACTCCCTAGGCGTAGTCCCAAAATCATGGAAGACGGCTTTCGTCCACCCGATCCCTAAAAAAGGCGACCGCTCAGACCCGTCCAACTACCGGCCAATCGCCATCACCTCCTTGTTCTCCAAAACAATGGAGTCTATTGTAAACTGCCAGCTAATGAGGTACCTTGAGGATCACCAGCTGATTAGTGACCGCCAATACGGTTTTCGCCGTGGTCGGTCAGCTGGTGATCTTCTGGTCTACCTCACTCACAGATGGGCAGAAGCAGTAGAGTTCAAGGGGGAGGCATTGGCCGTTAGTTTGGACATTGCGAAGGCCTTCGATCGGCTTTGGTACAAAGTGCTTCTTTCGAAGCTCCCTTCCTATGGGCTTCCCGAGAAATTGTGCGATTGGATCACCAGCTTTCTTGCAGATCGGAGCATCAAGGTCGTTGTAGACGGTGCAAGCTCCGATTGCAAGCCTATTAATGCTGGTGTTCCACAGGGCTGCGTGCTATCGCCAACGCTGTTTCTTCTGCATATCAATGATATGTTGCATACCCGTAACATTTATTGCTATGCAGATGACAGCACTGGTGATGCTCTTTACACCGGCCGAGCCAATATTTCTCGGGAAAACGTCTCCGAGTGCCGGAACAAACTTCTGTCAGAAGTCGAGTCTTTGCTGAACAGAGTCTCGGGTTGGGGACGACTAAATCTAGTCCACTTTAACCCCCAGAAGACACAAGTTTGCGCGTTAACCGCTAAAAAGTACCCCTTTGTCGTATCCCCTCAGTTTCAAGGCACTCCCCTTGTTGCCTCAGCCAGTATCGGAATCCTCGGCGTCGACATATCGAGTGACGTGCAGTTTCGTGGTCACTTGGAAGGGAAGGCCAAATTGGCCTCTAAAAAGCTTGGCGTGCTCAGCAGAGTGAGACAGTATTTCACGCCGGCACACCGCCTGCAACTTTACAAGGCGCAGGTTCGGCCGCACATGGAATACTGTTCCCATCTCTGGACTGGGGCTCCCCAGTACCAGCTCCTTCCACTTGACAGCGTCCAGTGCAGGGCGGCTCGAATCGTCGACGACCGAGTGCTTTCCGATCGGCTCGATTCACTGGCGCTGCGAAGAGATGTTGCATCTCTTTACGTATTTTATCGCATCTATCACGGGGAGTGCTCTGAGGAATTGTTCGGATTAATCCCAGCCGCCAAATTTCGTGAACGCACTACACGGCAAACGTCCCGATACCATCCACACCATCTGGATGCTTGGCGGTCCACCACTGTACGTTTCACAAGGAGTTTTCTTCCACGTACAACCTCTCTGTGGAATAGTTTACCACCGGCGATTTTTCCGGACCGATACGACCTGGGGACCTTCAAGAAAAGAGCTTACTCCTTTCTAAAGGGCCGGCAACGCACCCGCAATTCTCCTGGTGTTGCGGTTGATCATGGGCGGCGGTAGTCACTTAACATCAGGTGAGCCGCATGCTCGTTTGCCCCCTCTTCTATAAAAAAAAAAAATTGTGTCATTTCTCTTACGCGAGCCGTGTTCGCGTAGGTACATAAACGATCAAGACGATGACCAATATCATTTCATTCATTTGTTTACATTTATAGCATTTCGGCTCTTATTATTTATTATATAATTGCAACATACACTTTCACGTACACGGCTCGCGTACATGATCAAGATTATTGACATATTGTCAATTATAGAATTCTTAAAGGAAAATCGTATTTCCCTCATTACTCATACATTATTTCTCATCCCGCATTTTGTATTATCGGAACAACCTTAAAAATTAATTAGTTATTAAGTTTTCCAAACTCTCAGCTGATCAGGCCATGCTATTTTGTATGTGGACATGCTAACCTCCGATAATCTTTCTTTACCTTACTCACTCCTACACACTGTAAATAATTTTATTTATAATTATGTATTCCATATCTAATCCATAATTTTCGTACGTCTTTTACAAATTTATATCATATAGTCTTGTATAATATTTAGTTACATAATTATCAGTCAGGGATTGGGGCTCACAATAAGGGCACAACAAAATTTAAATTAATTGTATACATAATAAATTTGTGTTTGACATCGTATTAAACGAAATAAATATTTTCATAATCCATTCAAATAAGTAATATTTTCCCAAGAAAATCAAATATTAACAGTTAGAAGGTTATTATTTAAAAGTTAAAACAATAAACAACTGAAAATAAATCACTAATTTGCATATTAAAATGAACAGAACTTAAGAAATAATAACGGGAAAATAAGTCGTCATTACTACCATAATAGCAGACAGATCAAAATACAATTTGTAATCCCAGCCGCGTAAGCGGTTTGAGACACCTTAGTTTTAATTTCCACAGTACGTTTAAGGAAAGTCTGCTATTACATCTATGATCACAAGGTGTGATTATTATTCACGCTTAAATCTTAAGATAACTTGTACAATATTTTATAATATGAATGCGAGTAAAATGTACCTTATAGTATAGTCTTAAACATTTATTTCAATTACACAGAAGTTTAGAAATAGTAACATTGTTAATAGTTATACCATTTTACAAAGATCGAAAAAATATCTAGAATTATGATATTTATTATATCGTATACAGAAAATAATTGAAAATCACTCTAACAGCTATTAACTTTTATCAATACAACATTAATTCATTTAAACATTCAAAAGAACATTTCTATTTTTAGTAGTAATATAAGCTGTATTGTCTATAGAGAAGAAAAAAAGCTTATAATAATAGCAAATCGGTCACTTATAAATCTTTTCTTAATTGTGTACATTTAAATAAAATTTATTACAGAAAAAAGGCAACGAAATGTATCATGAACGAATGATAAACCGTGTTAAATTTAAATAAGTACCTACGTAAAATGTAATCTTTCATATTACTTCATTCATTTTTTGGCAGGACACGTATAAAAATAATATAGAACATAACTGAATAAAAATGAATAAAACATCATTTTGGGACAAATCGTCTTTTGCTCAAAACGCAACTTAATTTATATATTGCATCATATTGCATTATACGAGTATAATGATTTCTTAAATTTACGCGAACACTACACATTGAATAAAACTATTATTTACGGATTTTATCGCGTTTAACTGTGATTATACGAGTATATTGCATTATAATTGAATTTTTAAATGAATTTATTAATTTTCTAATAATTAATTACAACTTCACCTCATATTAAGTACAGAACATTTTATACATAACTCTCATAAAAATATAGAAGTATCAAAAACAACATTGAGAAAAAAATAATAATCTTAAACAAATGAAATTTTAAATAGAATTTAAAATCGTAATAATGAAATTACTTTTGCACCACTGAATATCGCAGGGGTGTTAAATCGATAGATACTGCGATCCTTCAGCCCCCAGCCACCGACATTCCACTCCTCAAGTTACACGGTGTATTATTCACTTATTAATTTATTTATGACAACTCATTAAAAGTCCACTACCGAACTTATGTGGAGTCTCCATAGGTTATCTAGTAAAATCCCCCGTATTTGTCATAGTTACCGTTCTTGCCAGGTTTGGCAACCGCGTTATTTGTTTACTTATTATAAGGCAGTGTGTGGCCATAATCCCACCCGATTGAATCACCACTTACAATTAGGGCTTCATCCCTAGATGGTACGTCGCCCTGTCTTAATGTAACAAAAGCCTATTTACTCTTGCCTTCAAAATACCCAGATTGTATATGGATGAAAAGATATACGCTGGCAAATTACTTCACTCCTTTGCTGTATTTCTTAGAAAAATTAAAGCATGCAATTCCTGCACACACTCTCCTAAATGCATCCTATAGAATACCGAAAGGCTGGCAATATTAGTTTCAACCAAATCAAGGTTATTAATGAGCTTCTTAGCACGTCTCGTCACTGAGTCAAACGTATCTAGCAAGATGGCATTTTGTAACACCAGCATATATGATAGCAATATTCCATGCGTGACCGGATTAGCGTTTTATGTAAGGTTGGAAGTTGCCCCAGCGTGAAGTATGGCCCCAACAATGCAAGGCCATTTAGTTTGCTTACAGTTGCTTTGGCTCGGGACTCAATGAACTGCTCATTGTTGATATTGGAAGAAATTTAAACCCCTAATAACTGAAGGCCATAAGTGTACTCCAGAGATATTCCAGAATGTAGGTGTGGAGCATGAATGGAGCCCATTCACCCTGGGGTAAAACACTCTTGTATTTTGGAGGTACCATTTAGAGTGATTGGTATCGCGCCATTTGGAAACTGCCTGCAGTGGCAGATTCGCACCCTCTACTATAGCTTTACTTTCGGACTGAATTTGATTTTCTAGCTTCCAAGACTTGGGCATTATTCTAGTTTTCAATTAGAAGGCGGAATAAGTGCATCAACATAGGAAACAACTCAAGCGCAAAGACCTTTAGAACTATAGCTGGTATACAATCAGATCCACAAGATTTGTTCACCTCTAAACTTCGCAAAGTTTAAAGAACCTTCTTGTACTACCCATGCGGTTGAGATACGCGTTTTTCATACACTCTATAACTTCAGTCAACTTACCACTGGAATTAAAGATAACAAAATGTTATAGGCGTTCTGAGAGTTTCCGCATTAATCATTAAGAAAACTCTCAGATCGCGTTGTTCTTGATTTTGTTTGTTAATATTTTTGTATAAAATATTTGAATGCCATTGAGACATTAATAACTTTTTTTTTAATTTTGTTTGTCTGTATGCTTATATGCGGAGTTTTGCGATCTCCTTCATCGTCCCAAGATAAGGACGCCATATGTTTGTGTTTTTCAGCACGGGCGCATTCGGCGTTAAACCATGGGCGAGTTTTACCCCCTATGAGCTCTTCAGCCAAGGGAATGAAATATTCCTTCGCTTAACGTATTACATTGTTAATGGCATCCATGCAGCTCAACGCATCTCCATACGGAAGCAGACCTACCACCAAGGATAAGATGCTAAGAAATGCCGCATCTCATCACAATCTGCTGACTTGTATCGGGATATTCTATTTATCCAAACTAAGAAATCCACCCCAGTGTGAATACTCGGAAACGCGTGTTTGTTTATCCACCCTAAAGGGGGTGGATAATCGGAATTCACTTGTTGATCGTTGTTCCGCCTTTCCACCCCGAGTACTGTTCAACAGAAAATATATTCATACTTTAATATATTATTAATCATACTTTAACATATTATTAATAACCATAAACTTAAACAAAAGTTATATTACGTATTGCATTCAAACCAAACGAAACTTCCTTGTTTTAAGTAATAATAAGTAATTTATAAATTCAGCAATATATCCAGGAAATGACTAACACTAATTTCATTATTAAGTAGACGTGATTGTACATCGTGTATAAATTTATACCAATAAAAGACATTTAAAAATTTGTTAAGTACCGTACTATTTCCAATACTGTGTTTATATAATATACGATAAATTTATTTAATTTTAATACCTACTTCAAAAAAATAATTGAAATTAATACAGTAAAACATATCTTTCATCATAAGATATCTTCTAACTGACTACGACTAAGTAATCATGGGCTAGATTCGATCATGTTTTTATAAATCACTGTACACAGCCGAGAGGAATAATCGGAAGAAATATAGTACACGAATTCAGATTATCTAATATATGGTTGGTCTCGGACTCTGTTCTGGTATCGGAACAGCCAGTCCTACTGACAGGCATTAAAGTCCCTCAGAAAAACCAGCTGTGTAGTGGGGTAACGATTTAGAGTCACATCAGAGGCTTCACTGAAGTTTTCATGTTGCCTAGTCATCTCCTGGTCACCGCTGTGCGAGATGAAAGAATGAATAATATTATATATGCCTGTGTCTATCAATACCCAGATCGTGGAGAAAGTGGGGAGACGCTTACACACAGACTCCGGCGGAAATTCTACTTCAACGTGTACTCAGGGTCACCAAGGTATGCCGCATCTAGAAGACATTTGCGCTTCAGTCAAGTAGATTAAGTGCGGCTCGTGAGTTTCAAGGTGTTAATGGACTACATTGAATATCTCAACCGGTTCTCATACGCAACGCAACTGTCCACACCCTTTCTAAATCTAATAAAGAAATGGGTTTCATCGAACATCATACCGGAGAACAACTTGCGTCATTTGTCGGCATGTCTTTGCCAGGTGTGTGATAACTAACCCTCGGTCGGGCTTTTTTGCTACTAGAGGACGAAATTCCTACAAGTATGTGGTGCTGTTTGTTTAGCACTACCCAGGGTATACGTGTAGGATTTGAGTAATTTCTACGGAGGCGATCAGCTTAATCCCCCAAATTCTATTATCTATAAAGTTGTTATCAGGGTGATGCTGAATTTCCCTGTAATTTTACCTTCTCTATGTAATAAAAACATTGTAAATACACGCAAGAAAATAGCATGGGGTATTGGGCCCTTTTACACCATCACTACATGACCATCATCTATATCTTCGTATTTATCCTCTTTTATTTTTATTTCCCATTACATATAACAACCTTTTCAATCCATTGATCTTTCTAAGAATATATCAGATTTTCCCATACTTACCATGCAAGGGAGACCGTGTTGGGATTGTAGATATCTTTGAAATGGTAATGCTGCTCCTCATCACAGTAGAATTTCGAGTTCAGAAGTTTCATTGGGATTTTTGCGGCCAGGAGCTTACCAGGGATAGGTTTTTCGAGACTCGTGTACTTTGTATAGGTAGGAATTTTTCAATTGAACGGCATATTTCCTACTTTATTTATGTTTTTTATTCGTTCTAATAATACTAAAACAGAAATAATCTTTATATTTTAAAAACATGTGCTGGCCTTGCATTATCGCAAAAAACATTTGAGGTCAATAAATTTGTTGATAAGGTGATAGATACACGAGGAGCTACAGTGTCCTCGTAGTCTACAAATGAAACTAAAAACAACTTCTTATCAAAATTCTATTTATAATATCTTCAATTACTGATTTGCATTTAAGACAATGATATACGTAGTTACAAGGGGTAGACATTTATTATTCACGGTATAGAAAACGATTTATTTTGTAAATGAAAATAAAATCTTTTAAAAAATATTACATTGCATAACATTATCGATTTTTTAAATAATAAATGATGAGGATCCTATTTTTAAGTATCAAAGCAAAATAATTTCATCTAAAGTTTTAAATGAGGAAAAATAAAAAGGGAATAAAGGACAAATAAAGCCACGACGTATGTTTATTATTTAAAAGTAAAACAATTATGTATATATACATATTACTTATATGCAAGATTTGCCTTATTTATTTTAATATTTTTTTTTTACTATACGCACATCTTAACATCTTGTGGCACCCGCTTGTTGTTTTGAACTGAATGTCGTACAGTTGTCATAATTGACACAGGTTATCAATTCTATTTAATGAGAGCTATCAACAGAATTGTACACTAGACGGAAACTCCAGTTTTGCACCCACTCCGTTAGAATAAACAATAAAAGAAGCATATAAATATCGGCTTGAAAATGTGTTCTACACAGAGCGTAAAGTTTACGTGCATTTTATACTTTATATGCATATTTACGAGAGTTATAAGTGGCGAATCAATAATGTTGAATTTGATGATCAAAGAGTTATGCACAAAATCTCTCTCGAGTTTGGTTTTGGACATTTGTAAAGAAAATGCAGCTAACGAGATTGTTTTATCACCAATCTTTTCAAGAGCAAATGGAGTAAATATTTTCTCCAGAGAGAGGTATAGAAAAAGTTACGTAGATGAATGTTGCATTCGGCCGTGTACCATTTCACAACTAATGGAATACTGTCCGGAGAATTGGTGAACTTTTGTTTAATAGTGCGGCCTAATAGTGGTGCTCCGCTGGGGTTACAGTGAAATTGTTATTATGACGGTAATGACTGAAGAGCTATTTGTACTTATATTTTTCAGATAGCACAATGTGATTGTGGCATGTAATAAGATCTCCGTATAGCCATAAAGTAATCGTTGTTTTCTGTAAACATATTTAGACTGTTATATTTTTGTTCAAGTATTAAATCAAAAACATATTTATTTAAATATATTAATTTAACTAACTGTATTACTATTCCAAACAACTCCATTTCCTATAAGCCCATTGCTCTTGAGGATGATAGAGACATGTCTAGTTAAATATTATAGGAACTAAATGTAAAAATAATATTTTATAGGTATTTATTGATCTTTTGACGATCACGTGGGATTTATATTTGTGTCCATAGTCATTACATTTAAAGTGGTTTGTAAAAAACGCCAATGTTTGAAGTGTTGTATTTGCTTAAAGTAATAATGGCATATTCCTCTATCATTGAATGTAAGCAATAGAACTTTCATTGTCTTTTTTCACTACCAATCCTAGTGACTCTTTTAAATAGAAAAATTGGCAGTAATAGTTTTACTGCCAATTTGTTTTATATTTACAAACTTTTCCAATTCGTATCCATTTTCTTACTAACTCAGCACAAAACCAGTGTAGTACAATACAGATAGTAAGTATTATTGTTCCAATTATTAATAGTACTTTAATTGCTTTGACAAACAACTACACCATTGTACCTAAAATAAAGACGATAAGAAACAGAAAATAACAAACATTAATGGGTACGAACTACATGTAATTAATGAGTTATAGTTATATAAATGATATGGATGGTATTATGAATAATATATATGATAAATAAGAATAATATTATAAATGTTAATATAAATTAAAGAAATTTTCTGTAAGTAATTTATTTATTACTTAGCTTCTTTCCAGCGTTCCTCGCAATGGTTTCAGTTTGGCAACACCATTAGTGTTCCCTGCCAAAATAAACAAATTAAAAAACTTGTGGAGTTGTGGAGTCGTTTTGTTGTCTGTTGTTCTCTCTCTCGTCGCAGTCGTTTTACCTATAGGTTACTTCACGTTGATGATTATAATTTGCCATATTAATAATAATAATAATAATTTATTTTTCTCTCCACATTAAATAAACAATATCGAATTTTGACAAAAAAGTTATTAATGTAAGAGACTGATGCCTAAACAAGGCGACGAACCTGTATTTCAGGTCATCAGGTCTCCCTCCCAGTTAAACAAATACAAAAGTATATTATCTTGGAATACATATTTTAACAATAATGATACGTTATAATCCATTTGCGCGTATATACATAATTTAACAATAATGATACGTGTGTATGTGTGTGTGTGTGTATGTGTGTGTGTGTGTGTGTGTGTGTGTGTGTGTGTGTGTGTGTGTGTGTTTGTGTGTGTGTGTGTGTGTGTGTGTGTGTGTGTGTGTGTGTGTGTGTGCATGTGTTGTGTGAATGCGAAAATTACATTTACACATGTAATGTATAAAGATCTTCCGTATATTTATAGTCCGTCTTCAGTAACCATTCATGGATACATTTTTTAGCTTTTATTTTAGGTAGGACGTGAATATTAAGTTCCTTGTTAACCTTATTGTACAGGTATCCGCCAAGATAGCAAAAAAATCTCCTAGAAAAGTAGGTACAATGGTCATAATGAGAAGTACACACTCGGTCTTTGCGTCTCGTGTGCTGTGTATTTTTTTGGTCATATTTTAATTGTACATGTTTTTTTAGTACTGTGTATATAATAAACAGTTGCCGGACTGTAAGAACTTTGGAAATTTTATAAAATTGACTGGTTGGAAATTTAAATGGAAGAGATGAGAGGAGAGAGATGGAGTTACTTACTTTTAAGATTAACCTTTGTGATCTTTTGAGGGGCAGAAGAGATGATTTGGTAGCCCCACCCCAGCACGTAATACAATATATTATTAAAGATTCGCATAGAGCAAAATAGACAGTAAATCTGTCTATAAATAGTGTTAGAATCTGCTACGCAACGGAGTTTTTTAAAGATGTATGTTAATTTCCGTATCCTATTTGAGTGAGTGAAAAGTGAAAAGCTTATCATCCAATAAAATACCAAGGTATTTAATTGAATTCACTTTTTGCAAAGGTTAAAGGTTTGCCAAGTTATATTATATTATAATATATATATATATATATATATATATATATATATATATATATATATATATATATATATATATATATATATATATATATATATATAACTATTTACCCATATAGAATAAAAAAGTGCATAATATGCAAAAATGCTCTAAAGCGTCAGTAGAATTTATCTTACGTGTGGGAACCATACATACATCTGACAACACTGGTTGTAATTTTTAATTTTACTCTAGACTCGTCTTAATTGTAGAAGTAGTGCAGGTTATCCATTTTCGTCTTTACAGTAAACTTTTAAGCAGTCGAGTTATTTAAATTACTGTGTTGATCATTTGACTTGGTACAAATAACGTTTTATAGTTATTAATTGATTTTAATTAACATTCAATTTTTGTATATTTATAATATATTACTAAATACGTGTTTGATAACGTCCAAAAATTTTACTATCAATGTTACATAAATATCATATTATATACACAAAAATAAAACTGAAGTAGTTTGGCTGTACTATTGAAATAATAGGGTCCTATTTAGCCTCAGGGATTATTTATAACCTATTATGACATTAATGACTATTTTGATTATTTTTGTCTACCTGTCTGTCTTTTTTTTTATTAACTCAGATAATCTTAGGAATGGCTGAACTATTTTTGATGAAACTTTAAAAAGAGAAAGAGAGAAACATTGCTATCTACCTCGTTATAAAGTTTTTGGAGTGCTTTAGGCTATGTTTTATCCGAAAAATAAGTACATTTTTAAGCGATAAATAAGATTACGTAGGGATAGTATTCAGGTAAAAATAACACACATCACCATAATCAATCAAGGAAAAAATAAGGATTGCACAATTGTTGCTTTGGTCCTGGATAGAAGAAAGTTTTCACGCTGTAAAGAGCCTATTGGGTACCGGTGAATTTCTGACTATTATTTATCACTTGGACATGCCCGCTCAAAGTGGAGTCAATGTTTAAGCCATGATCCCTAACAGAAGAACATAATTCGTCGAGTAGAGATGTAGCGTCCACTTCCTTAACTGTGCGATAGCTACCTAGTATTATTACCTGACACTTGAGTGGTTTAACAGTTAAACATAACTTGTCAAACCAGCTCTTAATATCCTCCAGGTCCCTGTTGACTATACCCACCGGCGGACACACAATCAACATTTTCCATCAAGATTAGGTCATCGGCATATAGATGAAACGCATTCTGAAGGTTGTGCGTGATAAGATTTATAAATACTGAAAATAACAAAGGAGACAAAATACCAGCTTCAGAGACACCAGCATTTGTGTCACATCGGCTAATGCAGCCTCAGTACGGCGCGACTACTGACGTTTCCGAAGATAAGTTGAGAAACAATGTAGTGCTTCGAGAGAAATCACGGAATGGGAAAAGATAGAAGGTAGTATGTCATGACTGATAATATTGAAGGCGTTCTAAAATTCACACTCTAATATCACCGGTGACCTTAAGAAGAGGGAACACAATACTGTGACCTGGCCTGTAGCCAGACAGAAAAGGGCGTATTAAATTGTTTATTTATTTAATCTTAATTATACACCTTATAGTAAAGGATTTAAAGGGCGCACTTAATGCCTTATGGCATTCTCTGCCAGTCAACCCTGGATTATTTAAGAAACTGTGGCAGGTGTACATAATCACTTCATATATTTAATAAATAAGTAATAAGGATATAGGATAAAATAAAATGCAAATAAATAGTATAGATATAGTTCGAAAAAAGCGGTCTAGGTGCCACCAGAAAGGTCCACATGACTAATTTCCTAGTGGAAAGAATAAAAAATATCATACGTTTTAATAATTCATACAATTTTTCAATAGGCACAAAAAACGACTTGATCGATTTTGCTTAGTACTTAATGAATTCTAGTTACATAATTATGCGTTAAATGAAACTGGCCCCATGTCAATTTTGCTTTTTGCCCTCGAGATACACGAGGCGAAAATGGAATCCGAACATACATACATACATACTTACATGTACACACGGACATTCTCTTAAAAACCATACTACTCGACTATAAAAACCTTGAAACGTGAAGATATGTTAAAATTTCCAATTTGCAAAATCGGACCCATTACAATAATTTCCGGTGGTAAAAGTGGGAAGTTAAAAATATACATACTCACTTATACCTAATACACAATATAGAATAAATATATAAACAGGTACTTGTATACAAAATCTATAAGTAAATAAAATATTATGAGATAAAAATACAATAACACAATACATAATGATTTCTTAAATATACGCGAACACTACACATTGAATAAAACTAAATTTACGGATTTTATCACGTTTATTTAACTGATTTTACTTATTTTTTAATTATTTTTAATTCCCGACGTTTCGGGTGCTTTTCAGCACCCATGGTCATGGGGGGGACTGAGATGTTTGACGTCCCAATGTCATAGTTAGCCCGGCTACCTTTAGCTTTTTAATATTAATTTTTCAGTCCGATTTACGCAAAACGAGCTTACAGTATCTATTAGCACAGCAAAATAACCGGTGAACCAGTAAAAGAGGACTATAGCTCCTTGGTAGTGCGTAAGCACAAACATTGACCGAAGTCGCGTATGTCATATAAAAATAATAATAATGGCATAGGGAATTGACGACCCCATCGCCCGCTGACGTAACAGTTAAGTGACAAAACTGCTACGTCAACGCAGTCAGTCAGCGCCTTGCGAGAGGTGTGAGCGCCGTACCTCGGCAGAATTTAGGGTGCCCGTTAATGGACGCCCAAATAATGGATGATGGATAAAAAGATAGTGCGCAAAGGGCCGCTGCCTGGGGGTCGCCGGGGCGCGCCTGGAGCTGGCGCTGGAGGCGGCAGCATGCGGGCCGCCAGCCGAGTGCGAGGAGCTGCACGGTCACCTAGCAGCCCCCCGCATCCATCATCCCCACCAGAAGGCTTGGTGTTGGCTGAGTCTTCTCGGACTCAGCAAGCGGCACCCGCCGCTGGTGTAGCACGTCGCATGCGTTGCAAGCAATGAACGCAAACGCACTGCGGGCGTACTTTAGGGCAAAAGGGGAAAAAACTGGATGTTTGGCGTATCGAGCTAGGATGCATCGTCTTTTTGCTGAGCTGGAGCCATCTTTAACCGTAATAGAGCAAAACCTGGCAGAACGAGTTCGGTATATCTTGCGCTCAAATATATTTGATGTCGCCAAACTCGAACGGCTACGACTTGAGGCTGTTCCCTCATCGGATGAAAATGCTACGGCTGAGGATGCGGCGCCACAAATTGTAGAGCAACCCGCAAACGTGGATGCCGCCGTGAATACCCCAGTTGTGGTTGATTCAAACGATGATTGAACAGTCGCCCAGGAATTGGCGCCCATTGGAAGAGGCGATGGTGGAAACTCGCAGTACGCCTCTCGAAAATCGACCGCGACTTCCCCGCATAGCCTTAAGCAAGCGGAATCAGGCTGTTGTGAGGGCTCTGAACCTAATGCTGGTGACCTATTTGGAAGCAAGCCGGGACCTTTGCGAGACGGACTCAATTCTTTTTGGCGCCGCGCTGGCAGTCTGCCGTATCATAGGCGCCAAGGTTTCCACGGCCGGACGCGCTACTGGCCGAAGTAGCGCCATCCCGGCATGGAGAAGAAGAATTGACAAACGTATCGCCAAAGCTAGAGCTCTCATCGGCAGACTGATATGCTTCAGATTAGGCAATAAGAATTGTGCGCACCGTTTGTCCCAGCCGGATATAACGCAAAAACTGACGGAGCGCATAGATGATCTGAAGCAGAGAATCGCTGCTTGGGGAAAGCGTATTCGGCGATATACCGAGAGGTCGACACGGTTCAACCAAAATCGTCTCTTCCAGAGTGATCAGAAGAGGCTCTATGAATCATTGGAGCGACCAATGGTAAGTGGAACGGGCCCAGCACCGAATCAGGCCGACACTATAGCATTCTGGCGCGGCCTGTGGTCAGAGCCCGTAAACCATAGCGAGGGCCCTTGGACGGAAGTTGTGGCGAGTCAGTGTGCGAGTATAACGCCCATGGACCCCTTCATTATAACACCGGATGACGTAGCTGAGGCGGTCCGTAGGGCCCCGAACTGGTAAAGTCCGGGACTCGACGGGCTGCATCACTACTGGCTGAAGGAGTTCGTGGTGTGCCACACTGTGCTCGCCCGACAGTTTCAAGAGGCTCTCAACCAGAAGTCGCTCCCAAGCCTCTTCACCACTGGGATCACCCATTTGGTTCCTAAAGACCAGGGTACCACAGACCCGAGCAAATACCGCCCCAT